>JARGYO010005626.1:40140141-40685141 GCA_029206835.1 Rana muscosa
TACGCGGCATAACCTTTTATGCCGCGTACATACGGTCAAAATTCCGACGAAGGCTTGACCGTGTGTACGCGGCATAACTTTTTTGCGGGAGGATGCCCCCATGCTTCGGCATATATGCCAATCATTAGAAGTGGGTGGATGAAGGGAGGTATTCTAATGGTGGGCATACCCACCAATCAATCTCTTTTTTTCGTTCAGCCAATAGGCTGTATGAAAAAAAAGATTACAATACATGTCCAACAAGGACCAGCAACGTACTGGTATGTTGCTGGACTTTGAATGTTTATACCAGAATGATGCCTGCGGGTTTAGGTATCATCTTGGTATCATTCTTTTCAGCCAGCAGCCGGCTTTCATGTAAAAGCAATTCTAGCAGATAATTAGCCTCTAGACTGCTTTTACAAGCAGTGGGAGGGAATGTCCCCCCCCCGGATATAAAAAGCGCCATTGGGAAATTGGGAAAGCATTTTATCACACCGATCTTGGTGTGGTCAGATGCTTTGAGGGCAGAGGAAAGATCTAGGGTCTAACCCCCCAATTTTTTTCAAAAAAAGAGTACCTGTCACTACCTATTGCTATCATAGGGGATATTTACATTCCCTGAGATAACGATAAAAATGGTAAAAAAATAAAATATGGAAGGCACAGTTTAAAAATAAAATAAAAAAGCCAAATAAATAATAAAAAAAAAAAAAAAAAGCACCGCTGTCCCCCCCTGCTATTGCGCAAAGGCGAACGCACGCGTCGGTCTAGCGTCATATGTAAACAGCAATTGCATCATGCATGTGAGGTATCACCGCGAAGGTCAGATCGAGGGCAGTCATTTTAGCAGTAGACCTCCTCTGTAAATCTAACGTGGTAACCTGTAAAGGCTTTTAAATGCTTTTAAAAATGAATGTAGTTTTGTCGCCGCTGCATGTCGTGTTTGGTATCCATGTACTCGGCCTATGATCATCTTTTTTATTTCATCAAACATTTGGGCAATATAGTGTTTTTTATTGCATTAAAAATAAAAAAAGTGTGTTTTTCCCCCAAAAAATGCGTTTGAAAAATCGCTGCGCAAATACTGTGTGGAAAAAAAAAATGCAACACCCACTATTTTAATCTGTAGGGCCTTTGCTTTAAAAAAATATATAATGTTTGGGGGTTCAACATAATTTTCTTGCAAAAAAAAATTTTCTTTCATGTAAACAAAAAGTGTCAGAAAGGGCTTTGTCTTCAAGTGGTTAGAAGAGTGGATGATGTGTGACATAAGCTTCCTAATGTTGTGCATAAAATGCCAGGACAGTTCAAAACCCCCCCAAATGACCCCATTTTGTAAAGTAGACACCTCAAGCTATTTGCTGAGAGGCATGTTGAGCCCATTGAATATTTTTTTTTTGTCCCAAGTGATTGAATATTGACCAAAAAAAAAAAATGTACAAAAAGTTGTCACTAAATTATATATTGCTCAAACATGCCATGGGTATATGTGGAATTACACCCCAAAATACATTCTGTTGCTTCTCCTGAGTACGGGGATACCACATGTGTGGGACTTTTTGGGAGCCTAGTCGCGTACGGGACCCCAAAAACCAAGCCCCGCCTTCAGGATTTCTATGGGTGTAAATTTTTGATTTCACTCCTCACTGCCTATCACAGTTTCGGAGGCCATGGAATGCCCAGATGGCACAAAACCCCCCCAAATGACCCCATTTTGGAAAGTAGACACCCCAAGCTATTTGCTGAGAGGTATGTTGAGTATTTTGCAGATCTCGCTTTTTGTCACAAAGTTTTGAAAATGTAAAAAAAGAAAAAAAAAAAGAAAAAAAAATGTCTTTCTTAATTTTCAAAAACAAATGAGAGCTGTAAAATACTCACCATGCCTCTCAGCAAATAGCTTGGGGTGTCTACTTTCCAAAATGGGGTCATTTGTGGGGGTTTTGGGCTATTTTGACATTTTATGGCCTTCAAAACTGTGATAGGTAGTGAGGAGTGAAATCAAAAATTTATGCCCTTAGAAACCTTGAAGGCGGTGCTTGGTTTTTGGGGTCCCGTACGCGGCTAGGCTCCCAAAAAGTCCCACACATGTGGTATCCCCGTACTCAGGAGAAGCAGCAGAATGTATTTTGGGGTGTAATTTCACATATAACCATGGCATGTGTGAGCAATATATCATTTAGTGACAACTTTTTGTACATTTTTTTTTTTCTTTTTGTCATTATTCAATCATTTGGGACAAAAAAAAAAAATATTCAATGGGCTCAACATGCCTCTCAGCAAATAGCTTGGGGTGTCTACTTTCCAAAATGGGGTCATTTGGGGGGGTTTTGTGCCATCTTGGCATTTTATGGCCTTCAAAACTGTGATAGGTAGTGAGGAGCGAAATCAAAAATTTATGCCCTTAGAAACCTTGAAGGCGGTGCTTGGTTTTTGGGGTCCCGTACGCGGCTAGGCTCCCAAAAAGTCCCACACATGTGGTATCCCCGTACTCAGGAGAAGCAGCAGAATGTATTTTGGGGTGTAATTTCACATATGCCCATGGCATGTGTGAGCAATATATCATTTAGTGACAACTTTGTGAAAAAAAAAAAAAGTTTGTCATATTCCCGCAACTTGTGGCAAAATATAAAATATTCCATGGACTGAACATGCCTCTCAGTAAATAGCTTGGGGTGTCTACTTTCCAAAATGGGGTCATTTGGGGGGGGTTTGTGCTATTTTGGCATTTTATGGCCTTCGAAACTGTGATAGGTAGTGAGGAGTGAAATCAAAAATTTGCGCCCTTAGAAATCCTGAAGGCGGTGCTTGGTTTCCGGGGTCCCGTACGTGGCTAGGCTCCTAAAAAGTCCCACACATGTGGTATCCCCGTACTCAGGAGAAGCAGCAGAATGTATTTTGGGGTGCAATTCCACATATAACCATGGCATGTGTGAGCAATATATCATTTAGTGACAACTTTTTGTAATTTTTTTTTTTTTTTGTCATTATTCAATCACTTGGGACGAAAAAAAAAAATATTCAATGGGCTCAACATGCCTCTCAGCAATTTCCTTGGGGTGTCTACTTTCCAAAATGGGGTCATTTGGGGGGGTTTTGTACTGCCCTGCCATTTTAGCACCTCAAGAAATGAGATAGGCAGTCATAAATTTAAAGCTGTGTAAATTTCAGAAAATGTACCCTAGTTTGTAAACGCTATAACTTTTGCGCAAACCAATAAATATACGCTTATTGACATTTTTTTTACTAAAGACATGTGGCTGAATACATTTTGGCCTAAATGTATGACTAAAATTGAGTTTATTCGATTTTTCTTATAACAAAAAGTAGAAAATATCATTTTTTTTCAAAATTTTTGGTCTTTTTCTGTTTATATCGCAAAAAATAAAAATCGCAGAGGCAATCAAATACCATTAAAAGAAAGCTCTATTTGTGGGAAGAAAAGGACGCAAATTTCATTTGGGTACAACATTGCATGTCCGCACAATTTACAGTTAAAGCAGCGCAGTGCCGAATCCCAAAAACAGGCTTGGTCCTAATGGCCCGAAATGGTCCGGGGCTTAAGTGGTTAATCAGCACACTCATAGTCCACTGACACTTCCTCCAGCTCTGTAACTGAATGCTCATATAGAGGTATGGACAGAGAGATGGAGGAACGAATGCACATTTTATCTGCAACAATATGTGCTTATAATATTTATTTTAAGTGAGCTTAGTCTTTAAAGTATAAGTTCACGTTTTCAAGAAAATGACCTATGAAGTTAAAAAGCCCCAGTGGATAGAAAAATTGTGCAGCTTTAAAAATTGTAAATGAATGTAATTGCCATCCTTACAGGCCATCTGTGCCCTCCAAAGCCTGGCCAATAAAACTCCTATGGTTAGTATTTCCCTATCATACCTTGCAGCTAGGGTGCTCCAGACATTGGAAGCTTGCCCCTGAGCATCACAGAAACAAGCAATCTCCATTACAACCCTGCATATGCAGGGAGCGCACTCTCCTCCTGTCACAGCAGCAGCTGAGTTACAAGTATAGCAATTACATTAATCAACATTTTTTCTTTTTTTTTACTTACTCTTGACTATGTAGGAAAAGGTGGACTTTAAAAACATTTAATGATTTTTTAAGAATATATAACTGCATTAGTTGGTGATTTCACATCTGCCTGGGGATGTCTTGACTCCCAACTGTCTCAGGTCCTCTTAAGCCCTGTACACACGATCAGATTTCCGATGGAATAAAATCCGATGGAATTTTCCGTCAGAATTCCGATGAAGCTGACTTCCATCAGTCTTGCATACACATCATCAGACAAAATTCAGACCGTCCAAAACGTCGTGACGTAAAACACTCCGACGACCCGAGAAAAATTAAGTTCAATGCTTCTGAGCATGCATCGACTTGATTCTGAGCATGCGTGGGTTTTTCTCAGTTGGAGTTCCACACAGACGATCGGAATTTACTATCGTTTTTTTTTTCCATCGGAAAAATTTAAAACATGTTCTATTTTTTTTTACACCGATGGAAAATAGTCCGATGGAGCCCACACACGATCAGTTTTTCTGATGAAAAAAGTCCATCTGACTTTTTTCATCAGAAAAACAAATCGTGTGTACAGGGCATTACACATCAGGAGCTCATTTTGGTCTTCCCCTCTTCATTCTTCCCCCTGATTTTCCTTCAAAATCTTTTTTTTTCTTTTTCTCTCACCCTTAGCACACCACGATTACACATTTTCCTTATATGCGCTTTCATAGCTGGAGGATGATAACCATTGTATAATAATTTTTTTATGTCCAAATATTCTTTACCTCCTCTCTCCTTTCCAAAACGTTTTTTCCCACCCATTAAGTCTGTCCATTCATGTCTCTTCTGCATAGATAATGATGGGTTTGAGGCTTTTTGATAAATCTTAATTTTAGACCAAGCAAGTTAATCAATTTTAACAAACATTAAAATCATTGCTTTCTCAGTGACCATACCTACTTAAAATGTATGTAAACCCAAACAATGAACATTTCTTATTTGCGTCTTTTTGGTGTGTTTAATATACCATTGAGAAGTATTTTATTATATTTGTTTGATAAGTGCAAAACAAAAAAAACAATTGACCTTATCAGAAATTCAGATTTAAATGTATATAATCTCTAAGAACCTAGTTCTTATCATGGACTACAAAATGATTAGCCTTTATGTTGCAGAGATCTGAAATCGTGAGTGGTTGAATAGTTTGGCAAAAGAGCATAGAGGAGGATTGACACCCCTCATTCCACAAAACTACTGTGTTGTCAGATCACAACAGGATTAAGGAGCACGTCCTGCAGGTATTGTTTTGTAATTGGAAGGTCTATAAAGGGATAAAACATGGAGATATATGCATGTACTGCAGAGATGTACTGCCTATGTTTTTTATTTTTTATTATTACTATGCCTTGATATGTGCTTTAAGGCAATCTTAAGTCAGAGTATTTAAAGTGTTTGTAAAGGCTTAAGGTTTTTCTATGCATGAGGGTAAAAAACCTTCTTTGTGTAGCAGCCCCCCCCCCAATACTTACCTGAGCCTGATCTTCCTCCAGCGATGTGCACGAGAGTGTCGGCTGTCCGGGGACTCTCCCTCCTCATTGGCTTAGACAGCAGCCACACAATTAAAGCCAGTGAGCCAATGAGGAGAGATGAGGAGGCAGGGCCGAGCCACAGCTCTGTGTGTGAATAAACACGCAGAGCCATAACGTGGGAACAAGCCTGCTTGGGTGCCCCAACTGCAAGCTGCTTGCTCTGGTGACACTTGGCACGAGGGAGGGGCCAGGGGCACCGGAGGGGGGACCCAAGAAGAGGAGGATCAGGGCTGCTCTGTGCAAAAACAGCACAGAGCATGTAAGTATAATATGTTCGCTATTTAATTTTTTTTTACTTTAATATCACTTTAATATTCATACAAACATATTACATAGAGGGTGAAGAAGTTGATCTAAGAAAATGGGTTTTTATTTTTACATTTTTTTATTTTTGTGCATTTTATTTTCTATGATAATTACAGATAGTTGCAATATACTTAAGGACTTTACATGCATGAAGAAATGTTTAAAGCTTATACTACGGCTATCATTACTACGCTGATTAAAATCCCATGAGTTAAACATCTGCTGTCAGGGGACTTGTACACAGCACTGGTCATTTGTGTTTCATAATTATCTTGAATAAACACAATTAGTTCCACATTCTGCTGTTTTTCTAAAGGCATCTGTAAACATTCTGTACAACTCTAGTCACTGCTTTCAGCAATCATTATAAATCCCCCCTAAAGCAAGAGGCTTCTCAACAGACCCTTCACATATTTTCAATGTAAAGAGCCCTGAGGAATTCTGGGACCTATCATGTATCAGGAAGAAGGGGCTACAGTTCTGTTAATTAAACTATTGTGATGATGTAGACAGCTTTGTTATGATAAGTATAATATAGTAAATTAGTAAAATACTAAATAACTATATACATTACAAGAAACAGATATCCAAAATGTGTCAAAATAAAAGCTTTAGTCTCACCCCCCACTACCCTCACATATCGCCTATGAACACATCCGGGAAAAAGAGACCTAATTATCAACTCCTGCCACTGCTGACAGAAGCCACTTTACTAATATGGGATGCCCATTTATCTAAGGGACTCCTTTCATGAAGACCTAGTGCTTTGATCCCATGTTTTGGCAAGTCAGATACCCCCCCCCCCAAGCTATGGAACAATCTAATTTCTTGATGTGGCAGAGTGGGAATCTACTGGCTCTATACCAAACTTCTACATTCCCGCCATGTCAAGCAATAGGCATGGATTGAGTATTCCCAACTGGCCCATTACCTTGGCTCTCTTACCCTCTCTAATCTACTCTCTAGATCCCCTAATAACTTGGAAAAGGTACTCCTGCATGTGGTGGGCCTAAGCATGCAGTATCTACCCTATACCAATTGTTACTTCCAGAAACCCATCTCCAAACTCAAAAATTTCTCTCTAAACGGGGGAAACTGAGGAGGATATGGACTAGGATAAAATATTGACATTTGCACATATAAAGTCCATCTCAGCTAGAGCACATTGCAGCTAGAACACAATTCTATCTTTATGGTACTAGTGTTCTACAATCCTGCACAAGATGAACAATTCTATTCAGGATTCTTGCAGGAGGTGCTTGGTGTCACCTGGCTTAACCACTTCAATTCAGGGCCTATTCTGGCACTTCTCTCCTTCATGTAAAAATCATAATTTTTTTGCTAGAAAATTTGTCAGAACCCCCAAACATTATATATGTTTTTTTTTTAGCAGACACCCTAGGGAATAAAATGGCGGTCATTGCAACTTTTTATCCTGCACGGTATTTGCGCAATAATTTTTCAAATGCCTTTTTTTGGAAAAAAAAAATGGTTTCATGAATTAAAAAATAACAAAACAGTAAAGTTAGCCCAATTTTTTTGTATAATGTGAAAGATGATGTTACGCTGAGTAAATAGATACCTAACATGTCACGCTTTAAAATTCCACACACTCATGGAATGGTACCAGACTTCAGTACTTAAAAATCTCCATAGGCGATGCTTTAAAAATGTTCACAGGTTACTATTTTCGAGTTACAGAGGAGGTCTAGTGCTAGAATTGTTGCACACGCTCTAACGCACGCGACGATACCTCACATGTGTTGTTTGAATGGCGTTTACATATGTGGGCGGGACTTACATGCGTGTTCGCTTCTGAGCGCGAGCTACCGGGGACAGGGGCATTTTAAATGTATTTTATTTTCTTTACTTTTTTTTTTTTTGATCACTTTTGATCACTTTTATTCCTATTACAAGGAATGTAAACATCCCTTGTAATAGGAATATATTGTGACAGGTCACACCTCTTTATGGAGAGATGTGGGGTCAATAAGACCCCACATCTCTCCTCCAGGCTGGAAAGCATGAGATCGGGAAAAAAAATCACGATCCCATGCTGACAGCCGCGATTGCGGCTTTGTTTACTTCTGGGTACTTGGGCGTGACGTCACAACGTCGCGCCTGGGCCTCCGACGGTCATAGAGATGACTGGTGACTATCTGGTCACCGGAAATCTCTATCGTCGTGAGCCGGCGCCGGACGATTCTTTCTCCGGGCCCCCGATGGCACGGGAGAGCCCGGAGAAGAACCGGATGGCGGCAGGAGGGGGGACGTCCCCTCCCGCCGCCTATAAGAATGATCAAGCTGCGGAACTGCCACTATGATCATTCTTATCGTGCACAGAATCGCCAGCTGCAAACAATGATATCAGAATGATGCCTGTAGCTGCAGGCATCATTCAGATATCACTGCACAAAGTCAAGGACGTCATATAACGTCCTCGGTGTTGAAGTGATTAATGTCGCACAGCTGGAGCTTGCACCTGTCCATTACTCCTAGGATAAAATCCTATTAATATACCACAAACTTACAGATGACAGGTTCCCCAAATTTATATTCTCTCTAAGATCTCAGGCTCTTATAGACAGGTTTAATAGGGCCTGCTCTGGCAGTTCTTAGTATCAGCTCAAACATTTATACTCAGTCAGGTGCCAGACAGATCCACCTTCACTTTCAGAATGGGTGTGTGAGATGGACTTTGAGTATCAAATGGAAATTATGATCTCAAGAGACAAAGATACAATGGATACTTTTAATGTGACTTGATTCACTTGACTTCATTTCAGACACTCTGCCGACCCTTCTACATATCTGTGCAGTACTTATACTGAGCTATACCCACACTTCCTGAGAGTCTTAGACATGGGACATTCCCCTCATCCCTTTTTTTATTTCTTCTGTTACATAGTTACATAGTTAGTCAGGTCGAAAAAAGACACAAGTCCATCCAGTTCAACCATAAAAAAAAAAAATATCGTACAATCCCATATTCCCAATTCTATACCCACAGTTGATCCAGAGGAAGGCAAAAAACCCCAGCAAAGCATGATCCAATTTGCTACAGCAGGGGAAAAAATTCCTTCCTGATCCTCCGAGAGGCAATCGGATATTCCCCGGATCAACTTTACCTATAAATATTAGTACTCAGTTATATTATGTACATTTAAGAAAGAATCCAGGCCCTTCTTACAGCAATCTACTGAGCTGGCCAGAACCACCTCTGCAGGGAGTATATTCCACATTTTCACCGCTCTTACTGTGAAGAAACCTTTACGTATTTGGAGGTGAAATCTCTTTTCCTCTAGACGTAAAGAGTGCCCCCTTGTCCTTTGTGTTGACCGTAAAGTGAATAACTCAACACCAAGTTCACTATATGGACCCCTTATATATTTGTACATGTTGATCATATCCCCCCTTAAACTCCTCTTCTCAAGAGTGAATAAATCTTCATTATCCTTCATTATTATTATTATGATTATTTTACAGGATTTATATAGCGCCAACAGTTTGTGCAGCACTTTACAACATGGGGCAAACAGTACAGTTACAATACAATTCAATACAGGAGGGATCAGAGGGCCCTGCTCGTTAGAGCTTACAGTCTAGAAGATATATCCCCCTAAATAACCCTCATTTACTTTTCTTTGTATTCTTTATCTTTGTTTGCCTATAGTAGATAGAACACTTTTCATTCTTCCTGTATGTGTTTCTAAATAAGTAAAAGCAGAAGTTCAAACCCTTCTGTGGCCCGAACACCATCCTCTTCACTGAGTAAAGCTGTATCAGATATGATATAAATATCAATATGCCTATATGTATCACTCAAAGAACCAGGTTTGAAGGTCTGATGGACTCTGTATATTGATTATTGTATGTTAATGTGCTTAAAGTGGAAGTAAACCCTCCTATCATTTTTTAGGCAAGGAAGCTGCCATCTTGGCCTCTGTTTAATCCTAACTGCCATGATGCGGCACATGTGATCAGCTATGACACCAGCCATTGGATGGTTTGACAGTTTGGTTGAGAGCACAACCAATGTCACAGTTGGCATTCCCGGCATGCCGGGAATGTAATTGCTTTTTGAAACTGTTAAATTGATGGGTTTACTTCCACTTTAATTGTACTAAACACCTCTATACCAGTTATGTACAGTTTACACTTTGTACTTTGTATATTTATAATTTTCTCAAAATGAAAAAAATTGAATAAACTCAAATAAAATCTTTAATAAATGTCTCAAGCTTTAACCACTTGAGACCCGCGCTATAGACAAAAGACGTCTGCAGCGCGGCTCTCAAGTGCTGAGTGGACGTCTATGGACGTCCTCCTGTTTCTCTCCCCCCTGTGCGCCGCCGAGGGCGCGCGGCGGGGAACAGCTGTGCCCGCCGTGGTCACGTGATGCCGATGCGCGTGCCTGGCGGCCGCGATGTCCGCCAGGCACCCGCAATCGGCTGTGACAGAGGCAGGACGTGGATCTCTGTGTGTAAACACAGAGATCCATGTCCTGTCAGGGAGAGAGGAGACCGATGCTGTGTCCCTTGTACATAGGGACACAGATCGGTCACCTCCCCCAGTCAGTCCCCTCTCCCACACAGTAAGAATCACAAATAGGGAACATAGTTAACCCCTTCCTCGCCCCCTAGTGTTAACCCCTTCCCTGCCAGTCACATTTATACAGTAATCAGTGCATATTTATAGCACTGTTCGCTGTATAAATGTGAATGGTCCAAAATAGTGTCAAAAGTGTCCGATATGTCCGCCGCAATATTGCAGGTCTGACAAAAATCGCAGATCGCCGCCATTACTAGTAAAAAAAAAAATATGATAAAAATGTCATAATTCTATCCCCTATTTTGTAGGCGCTATAACTTTTTCGCAAACCAATCGCTATACGCTTATTGCAATTTTTTTTACCAAAAAAATATAGAAGAATACGTATCGGCCTAAACTGAGAAAAAAAAATTGTTTTTTAAAAAAAAATTGGGATATTATTATAGCAAAAAGTAAAAAAATTGTGTTTTTTTTCAAAATTTTCTGTCTTTTTTTGTTTATAGCGCAAAAAATAAAAACCGCAGAGGTGATCAAATACCACCAAAAGAAAGCTCTATTTGTGGGGAAAAAATTATAAAAATATCATTTGGGTACAGCGTTGTATGACCACACAATTGTCATTCAAAGTGTGTCAGCGCTGAAAGCTGAAAATTGTTCCGGGCACGAAGGGGGTTTAGTGCCCAGTTGTCAAGTGGTTAAAGTAAACTAGTGCTCGGTAAATGCCAATTCGCATAACTTCTATCCTGGCTCGCAGAAGGCCTGGCTCGCAGTCTGCGCTCCAATTCATCCCAAAGGTGTTCTATCGGGTTGAGATCAGGACTCTGTTTAGGCCAGTCAAGTTCCTCCACCTCAAACTCGCTCATCCATGTCTTTATGGACCTTGCTTTGTGCACTGGTGCGCAGTCATGTCGCAACAGGAATGGGCCATCTCCAAACTGTTCCCACAAAGTTGGGAGCATGAAATTGTCCAAACTGTCTTGGAATGCTGACGCCTTAAAGCCCTGTACACACGATCGGATTTCCTATGGATTCAAATCCGATGGATTTTTCCATCGGAATTCCGATAAAGCTGACTTCCATCAGTCTTGTCTACACACCATCAGTCAAAAATCCGACCGTCCCAAACGCCGTGATGTAAAACACTCCGACGAGCCGAGGAAAATTAAGTTCAATGCTTCTGAGCATGCGTCGACTTGATTCTGAGCATGCGTGGGGTTTTTTTCCGATGAAGTTCCACACAGACGATCGGAATTTGCTATCGTTTTTTTTTCCATCGGATAAACTTAAAACATGTTCTTTTTTTTCTCACCGATGGAAAAAAGACCGATGGGGCCCACACACGATCGTTTTTTCCGATGAAAAAAGTCCATCAGACTTTTTTCATCTGTAAAACCGATCGTGTGTACAGGGCATAAGAGTTCCATTCACTGGAACTAAGGGGCCATGCCCAACCGATAAAAAACAACCCCACATCATAATCCCCCCTCCACCAAATAATTTGGACCAGTGCATAAAGCTTGGTCTATAACGACATGGATAAGCGAGTTTGGGGAGGATGAACTTAACTGGCCTGCACAGAGTGCCTGACCTCACAAATGCGCTTCTGGAAGAATGGTCAAACATTCCCATAGACACTCCTAAACCTTGTGGACAGCCTTCCCAGAAGAGTTGAAGCTGTTATAGCTGCAAAAGGTGGGACAACTCAATATTGAACCCTACCGACTAAGACTGGGATGCCATTAAAGTTCATGTGAACGTAAAAACAGACCTCCCAATACTTTTGCTAATATAATGTATATGCAGTGCATGGACATGTGGTGGCCAAAAAAATCATGTTTTTTTTTCATCCTTCAACGTGCGTTAAAAGGGCATTTTATAGGACAGGCAGTACATGTCAACGCATCCTGATCACATCAAAAATACACTTAAAAATGCATCACAACACAAGTGAATAGATGTCAAACCTAAAATATCCAGCCTATAAGCTATAAGCAAGTAGCTGAGTCTTCTAGCCAGTCTGTATCTGTTTTAGGGCCAACTGTGCAAAAACAAATTTCTAGTCTAATGTAAAACATCTCCTCTTCCATCTGTGTAATTATTCACTTCAGGACTGATGAAGATATTTTTCAAATGTGCTGTTTGTAGTTACCTGTAATCCTTCTGCATATTAATTTCCCATCATCCTCTGTATACCAGCAGAAAGTTCAAACAGTGCCAAAAGTATAAGTCCCTGGACTGGCTGAGTGAGTGAGAGAGCAGCTGGAGCAAAAATTATTGACGCAAATTCAAATCTGCCATCTCTCGTGACGTTTTCCTAAAGAGGTAACATTTGAAAAACAGACTCTCCGTACCTGTTGTGCAAAACACTTTTTTTTTGTTTTGTTTTTTTCAGTTATGGATTTTACTTCAGTGATGAATCAGTCAAACATCTCTGGCTTGATAGCCAGAATAATAAATGATGCAGTCATATCCATGGGATTTCCTATAAATGACTGTATTTGTTATTAGCAAAATATCCACACACGTTTCCATAAATACATTCTTTACATTCTTTACATACAGAGCAGCTTGGCAAATTGACAGCAATTAACAGTTTCTTTAAAATGTGTCATTTTTTTATTTATACGGTAAGTATAATCCTTTGCTTTATGGTAAAACACATTTTATAAAAAGAAATGTTGATAACATACTGTACTGTAGTTACACGTTCTTCAATTTATTTAAAACTGATAAACTTATGAGAGGATAAATATAAAATGAAAAAAAAAAAAACATATCACAGCACTAGCCTATATAGTAAAATAAAGCTAAATATAATATATACTTAAAGTGACCTTGTCCCAAAAAAAGAAACTGCTGGCAGGTATGAAGAGCAGGTATACTTGCAGAAGCTTTCAGCAACCCTTCTATGGCTTAAAGGGGTTGTAAACCCTCATGGTTTTTCACCTTAATGCATTCTATGCATTAAGGTGAAAAACCTTCTGTAGTGCTGCAGCCCCCCCCCCCCCCCCGCCCCCCCCATTTTACTTACCTGAACGCTGTCATCCTCCATCTGGGAACGAGCACACAAATCTCGTGTTTGGATTGGATAGATTGATAGCAGCACAGCCATTGGCTCCCACTGCTGTTAATCAAATCCAATGACGTGGCACCAGGGAGAGCACTTCTCCAATGTGGACACCCGATGCAGGGAGGAGCCACCAGTGCCGCTGAGGGACCCCATAAGAGGAGGACCAGGGCCACTCTGTGCAAAATGAACTGCACAGTGGAGGTAAGTATGACATGTTTGTTATTTAGAAAGACAAAAATCTCCTGCGCTCTCGGTGTATCGTCAAAACACGGGTAGTGTGGTTCCGTCTAAAGGCAAAGTCTAAAGTCTTGTTTGTTATTTAACCACTTCCCACCCGGCCACTGCGCATATACGGCCGGGTGGGCGCTTCTTCCTTCTGAGTGGATTGCAGCGGCACGATCCCAATGCACTCGTGTCACCCAGACACGGCGCATCTCCAATCGGCAGGAGGGCTCTGTGATTGGCCCTCCTGATCACATGACGACTGTGTCCAATCACAGCCATCATGTGATGAAAATAGAGAGCCGGTTGCTAGGTGATCGGCTCTCCTCTCCTCACACGGAAGTTTTCAGTGAGGAGAGGAGAGCGGATCTCTGCAGCCGGCTGGTGATCAGTGAGTATGAGCTGTTTTCTCTTACCGTCCATGGACTGACACAGCTGGATACTGTAAACGTGTGGGTATATGTCCCTGCTCGCAGGAGAAGATCTAGGCAGAATGTTAGATACATACATTCTAGAACAAACCAGAGCTGAACAGCCCCGCCCAAGGGGGCGGTCCCTCTGGACATTACCCTCCCACCTGCAGTCAGCAGACCTCAGTTTTTTTCTGCCTAGCAGAAGGAGAAGACGTGGCTCTCTCAGGAGCCAGTCTCCAGGAAGATTTTACTTCTAAATTTTATTCCTTTGGGAATTTTATTCACGACAGCCCCATGACTCCAGGGGTGGCCGGGTTGCTTTCATGCTCCTGCGGTCCTCTCAAGATTGAACAGTACCTGACTGACTGTATCTCTTGTGGTGGACCGGGCCGACAGCTACGCAGTACTGCTCTGTGATAGGTCTGTCTGAAACAAGCCAGTGGGTCCCTGAAAGGGACAGGTAAGTAGTCTCTCCTACTGCAGGTGAGTACATGCTGGCTGTGTTTCTTTATATGGGGGGTTTCTCCCTGTCTCCCCCCTGTTATGCTGCTCTCTGCACCCTGTACTGGTGCTGTGCTGTGGGGTGCTTTGGGGTCACTCTGGCCTGGCTGGGCGCTCATGTCTGTTGTGGGTTCTGGAGAGAGGGGCATTTTTTTCTGGTGTGTGAGGTGTTTATTGCGTGCGCCATTAGCGGGCGCATTAGCGCTGTTTAAGGTGGTTATTGCATTGCGCCATTAGCGCGCATTAGAGCTTGAATTTCGTGCTCGGCGGCCACCTTGGGTGGTTCAATGGTGCAGTTATAGCTGCGGCTGGCGGTCATTTTTCTTGTGGCCGCCGCGCATTTATTTTCGGTTTCGGCCTCTAGCGGCGGCGCTGCGGCGCGAATCTCCTCACAATCTCCTCACAGATTCTTTACTCTCCTCAGGCTCACAGCGCGCTTCAGCAGGACTGAGCGGTCCTTAAGGGTTGGTGAGTCCTCCGGGTATCCCCTCCTCAGCCTCAGCGTAACCAGTGAGTGGACTGTATATTCATTATACAAGTAGTATAGATGGATGGAATAGCCGGCGGCGGTGGAGATACTGCAGAGCACGGCCTGGGTGATGGTTTTTCTGGCAGGCGATCGGCCCTCGCCTGCCGGAAAAACCATCACCCAGGCCGTGCTCTGCAGTATCTCCACCGCCGCCGGCTATTCCATCCATCTAAAGCGGTGCAGATAGGAAGAACCAGCAACACAGCGCCCCAGCAGGAGAAGGAGGCTGATGACTGACCTGATGATACCCTCTCCTACATATGGAAATCGTACAATGCCTGTTTTTATCCAGTAAAATGTGAGTTGCTTGTACTGCAATCTCTTATTAAATTGTTTTAAACATCTGCACTCAGAGGCGCCTCTCCCCTTGCTTTTCTTTTCAGGACTGTATATTCACTGTATAGTGTATAAGGTCTCAGAGGGTGGCGTTATGGAGTCTGATACACCTGCTCTCCACACTTGTCTGGGGCAACTGGCAGTGCTGCACAGTTAAACATGTTCATATGTTTCCTGCACCTGCGGTCCTTATGGACCAGTTGTCAGCAGTCCTGGAATCATTCCTGTCAGAATGGAAGCAGTGTGCGAGAAAAAGGAGCTATAAGCCCCCTCTCCCCACAAAAATCTTTAGTGTAGGAATGCTCTGATTCAGATATGGGCCTAGCTACTGTGCTCAGGACCCTAGCTCTGAATATTTAATGTTTATGAACAGGACATTCTCTTGTGAGGAAGACTCCAGTTCTGTGTCAGTGAATGACAGGGCACTTGTAAGTGATCTCATTGATGATGTGAGGAACACTCTCAAGCTGGAATTGCTGTGGCTGAGGTACCTCAGGGACGCTGTTTCCCTTGGTTCCTTCAAGCCTTTCTTTTACACAGCTTCCTCACTGTTTTCCTCACACGCTGCGTCAAGAGCAGCATGGATGATACAGTGGTACACAGTGTTTCCCTCCCACTGGTCGGTGCAGCATGGTGGGGGGGAGGACTTTATTAATTTATGTCTCTAGTCCCTGTGAGCCTTCTGTGTGATATCCTGAGGAACCATTTCCTGCCATTTCCTGGGGAACGCTTTGAGCTCTGACAGACACAAGGTCTGAGGGTCAGAGGTTACCTGTTACCTGC
This sequence comes from Rana muscosa, assembly GCA_029206835.1. Taxonomy (NCBI): domain Eukaryota; kingdom Metazoa; phylum Chordata; class Amphibia; order Anura; family Ranidae; genus Rana; species Rana muscosa. The sequence continues at coordinate 40,156,445 of JARGYO010005626.1, forward strand.
ATGCTGCTTCGGCAGCACAGTCAAGCAGGTTGAAATGATACAGAGAAGATTATGCGCCTCTGCGCCATAATTTAAACTCATCCTATACCTCTACACTGCATACATTTACAGTGTATGTATGTGTTATTGGTCTCTGTGTCTGCGTGGGTGTCCCCCCACGCAGGGCCGTTTGAAGGAATTTGGGGGCCCCAAGCAAAATGGACTTGGAGGCCCCCCCCCGCAAAGCCTACAGGAACCACAGCATAGCGATACAGTTTATCCTGGCAGGAGAGGACACACAAACACATCCTAGCAGGGCAGGGAGGGTTCAAGCTGGGACTGGAAATCATGTGACCCCCCCCCAAAAGTGAGGAACTACAGGTCCCAGCATGAACCCCTCAGAGCTGACTACTGCTCCAGTCCTGCCCAGTGCCCACATAAGGGTGGTCACTGGGCAGGACTGGAGCAGGCGTCAGCTCTGAGGGGTTCATGCTGGGACCTGTAGTTCTTCATTTTTGGGGGGGTCACATGATTTCCAGTCCCAGCATGAACCCTCCCTGCTCTGCTAGGATGTGTTTGTGTGTCCTGAGGGGTTCAGCTGGGACCTGTAGTTCTTCACTTTTGGGGGGGGGTCACATGATTTCAAGTCCCACAATGAACCCTCCCTGTCCTGCTAGGATGTGTTTGTGTGTCCTATCCTGGCAGGGCAGGGAGGGTTCATGCTGGGACTGGAAATCATGTGACCCCCCCAAAAGTGAAGAACTACAGGTCCCAGCATGAACCCCTCAGAGCTGACTACTGCTCCAGTCCTGCCCAGTGCAGTGCCCACCCCTTATGATGTGTTGGTCAGTGCTGTGCTGACAATGGTGAGTGAGCAATGCTTACTTACCTGCTTTCTACAGCTGGCTGAAATCTGTCTCACTCTGTCACGTCTTTCTGTGTTCTTCAGACTTCAGCACAGCAGCATGCCGCTGCCTGAGTGCCTGGCTGAGTGGCTGGACAGTGTGCCTCGAGGACAGAGCGGGAGAAGGAGGAGGAGGAGGAGGGTGGACTCTGAGGCGGAGCTAGCTAGAAGATCTTTCCTCCGCTGCCTGTGATAGGCACAACTCTGCCTCTCTCCTGCTCTGCTAGTGACGTCACTGGTTGCTACAAGCCAAGCGGGCTTCACGTAGCAACCAGCAGAGACAGTGCCAGCTAGCTAGGCTAGGGGGGTCCACAGCCACTGTCAGATCGATCGTGCACTTGATTTAGATCGACCCAGGGCGGCATTAGAAATCCAGGACAGTGACAGGCAGCAGGCAGGCATCCTAGGCTGGGGCCCCAGGCCAGCTGGGGCCCTAGGCAATTGCTTGTTTTGCCTGTCCTGTTCCGACGGCCCTGCCCCCACGTTCCAATGCTGTGTTTCAGTGCCATACATGATATAAACGTACAAAATATGTTTATGCACGACTCCAGATACATTCACAGTATATGTATGTATTATACTCTCTGGGTCGGCGCGGGTTTCCGCCGGGGGCTCCGGTGTCCTCTTGCGCTCTCATGGTATGTGCGCTTTGGCTCTCTGCACAGTATAGACATGTTCAATATGTTTATTGCACATACTATACATGTTTACAGTATGGGTATACTGTTTGCGTGGGGTTCCTCCGGATACTCCGGTTTCCCCCCACGCTCCAATGGAAATGCACAGCATAAACAGGTGCAATATGTTTATTCACATGCTATCATTCCTACACGGTATCTGTGTGCTGTCTGCGTGGAGTTCTTCCGGGTGTTCCGGTTTCCTCCCACGCGCTGACGGTATGTGCGCCTTTGGCCTTCTGCACAGTTAAACATGTTCAATGTTTATCACGCATGCTATAATACCTAGACGGTATGTGTAGGCAGTCTGTGTGGTTTTCCTCCGGGTACTCCGGTTCCCTCCCACACTCCATTGGTATGGGCGCTTCGGCGCTATGCACAGTCTAAATTTGTGCGATTGGATATCCACATACTAACATACCTACCCGGTATGTCTGTGCAGTCTGCGTGGGTTTCCGCCCACGCTACATGACATGCATGCTTTTGGTGCAATACACGGTGTAAACATACACATTATGTTTATACACTACACTAAATACATTCACAGTAGTTGTAGGTATTGCATTCTCTGAGTATGCGTGGGATACTTCGGTTTCTCCCACGCGCCAACAGTGTGCGCGCCTTCGGTGCTATGCACACATGGGCTTTTTCAAAATGTTTAGCACACACACTATAATCCCTACATGATATGCGTATGCAGTCTGCGTGGGTTTCCGCCTACGCTACATGACGTGCATGCCTTTGGTGCAATACACGGTGTAAACATACACATCATGTCTATACACTACACTAAATACATCCGGGTGCTCAGGTTTCTCCCCTGCGTTCCAATGGTGTGCGCATTTTCAGCGCTATGCACAGTATAAACATGTGCAATTTGTTTATTCGCAGGCTAACATACCTACACGGTTGTGTACGCAATCTGCGTGGCTGGTTTACGTCCAAGCCCCGATGATGTGCGTGCCTGCGTCGCTGGCACAGTATAAACGTGTTTAATAGGTTTATTCACACATACTAAACTACATACGTCGTATGTGGTGGTATTATGCTCTTTGTGGCTGGGTGGGTTTCCTCCCACACTCTGTTTGCGCGTTTGACGCAATACATAGTATAAACTATGTGTTTGTACAATCAGCACTTATCCATGGGTAGCTGCTGGATGGAGCATTGTCACAAGGATCCCTGGTTTCAGAGGTACCACTTTCCACCTGCTTTCAGTGGTGATCAGAAGCGCTGGCTTGGACTGTGTTCGCCAGGCTGAGGTTAGCGTTACGCTCGTTAGTGGCTGCGTCTCTGGCGTTTTTTGTAGCTCAATGACTGGGCAAAAGCCTCTGCTTCATCTATCAGTCATCTAGCAGGTGCACTGCAACTGTTTTAGCCTTTAGGGTCTCTGTGCCCAGGGTGGGTTTGCACCACTGGTCCTCTGACCGAGTTTCTAGGGAAGCTCTGTAAAGTTGCCTTTATTGGCCAACAGTTGAGGCACCCTGTACACCGGGGCCTCTCTTCTCCGATACATTGCGGAGTCTCTTTGGGATTTTCATACATCTCGCTGCAATACGGTCCTGTCGGCCGTGTGCATTGCAGGGGAAGGGTCCTTGCATCCGGAGGTGTTTCCACCTCCTTTACCCGAGGTGGGGCACCGGAAGTGGACCTTATGGCCTCTCGACTCACTCGCAAGGTGGCAAGATCGTGGTCAGGTCCAGGGACCCCTGGCCGGACACGCCAGATGCGTTGGAAGCCCATGGGGGCAGTATCGCCTGATATATGCTTACCCTCCGCTACTGTTGTTGCCTCGCCGGCTTCGCAGAGTAGGGGCTAAGGCCATTCCAGTGATCCTCATTGCTCCGGAACGGCGACATTGGTACGCCGATCTACTTCGGCTAGTCGCAGACGTTCCTGGCGACTGCCTATTGGGGTGGACCTTCTGTCTCATGATCCCATACTTCATCCTGCTTTACAGTCCTTGGCTTTAATGGCATGGCTGTTTAAAGCCAGGTGCTGAAGGACCGAGTTCTCTCATATTCGGTCATCTCTTCTGTGTTGTTGACATGGAAATCTTCCTCCAGGAAGATATCTCACCGTACCTGGAAGGCTTACATCGCTATGTGCGAGGAACTTGAGTGGCGTCCGCGGATGTATTCCGTTCCCAGGATTTTGCCGTTCTTACAGCGTGGTGTGACCCAAAAGCTGGCCTTGCATACCTTTTTTGAGGGTCGGATTTCGCCCCGGGCTGTCTTTTTCTACAACCGCTACCGGGCCATTCCTTGATAGCTCCTTTTGTGTAGGGGGTTCGCCATGTGATCCCCCCTGTCAAGCCTCCTCTCCCTACTTGGGATCTGAATTTGATGCATCTCGGTTCTCCAAGAACATCCCTTTGAGAATATCAGAGAGATTCCTCTCTTGACCTTGTCCCGGAAGGTGGCCTTCTTAGTGGCCATTGCTTCGGTTAGACGGGTGTCTGAGTTGGCGGCCTTGTCCTGCAAGTCGCCTTACTTGGTCCTCCATAAGGATATGGCGGTGTTGCGCCCACGACCGTCCTTCTTTCAAAAGATGGTCTCGGCCTTTCACCTTAAGAAGGACATTGTTCTTCCGTCCTGGTGTCCTCACCCATCGCATCCCAGAGAGTTTGCGCTTCATACATTAAGATGGGTACAAGCCTTACGAGTGTACCTGTCTGCTACTGTTTCCATTCGGAAGTCTGTGTCTGGTCCAAAACAGGGCCGAGCAGTGTCGTCTGCCTCCGTCTCTAGGTGGATCAGGCAGACCGTCATACGGGCCTATGCCCTTAAGGGGCGGGCGCCTCCCTTTCCGGTTGCGGCGCATACCACCAAGGCAATTGGTGCTTCCTGGGCCTTCTGACATCAAGCGTCGGTTGTACAAGTGTGCAAGGCGATGACCTGGTCGTCCGTTCATACCTTTTCAAGATTTTATAAGGTTGATGTGGCTGCATCATCGGATGCTCCCTTCGGCCGCAAAGCATTGCAGGCCGCTGTTTAATGTTGCAACTCCTCCGTTGAGGAGCTCTGCTTGTTTGGAGTGAAGTTTTGGTTGTTCCTTTACTACTGCTCCCACCCTTCTGATACTGCTTTGGGACGTCCCACACGTTTACAGTATCCAGCCATGGACGGTAAGAGAAAATAGGATTTTTGTACTCACCGTAAAATCCATTTCTCTGACGTCCATGGACTGACACAGCACCCACCCTTCCTTATAAGGTTTGTACTGCTTTGTTACGAACTGAGGTCTGCTGACTGCAGGTGGGAGGGTAATGTCCGGAGGGACCGCCCCCCTGGGCGGGGCTGTTCAGCTCTGGTTTGTTCTAGAATGTATGTTTCTAACATCTAACATTCTGCCTAGATCTTCTCCTGCGAGCAGGGACATATACCCACACGTTTACAGTATCCAGCTGTGTCAGTCCATGGACGTCAGAGAAATGGATTTTACGGTGAGTACAAAAATCCTATTTTTTATAGCTTTTTACACACTGATCAAGGCCCAGTGTCCCCACACATGTCCACACACAATGTAAACACACAAAGTCCCCAAAATAGTGTCACCACACACATGTCTCCACACAGTAAAAACACCTGTCCCCCACATATGTAACAGTAAAATCATATGTCCCAATGATCATCTGCACACATGTGCCGTGATCACCTGCGCACATCTGTACATGATTTTCTGCGTACATCTGTCCGTAATCACACAAACCAATTATTATACACTTAACAGGATTTGTTTTACCGAAGACATGTAGCAGAATTTATTTTGGCTTAAATTTATGACAAATTTGAATTTTATTGGATTTCTTTTAAAATAGAAAGAAGAAAATATTGTTATTTTTTTCAAATTTCCGCTCTTTTTTCGCTTATATTGCAAAAAATAAAAAACGGAGTCGTGAATAAATACCACCAAAAGAAAGCTCTATTTGTGAAAATTGGTCTGGGAAGGAAGGGGTCGAAAGTCCCCAGTACTGAAGTGGTTAAAAAAAAATGAGGGTTTACAACCCACTTAATGTTGGACAGCTCTATCACCTCCTGCTAGTATCCCCATACATCTCTATTGATGTACAACTAAAAATAGGCTGCCTCACTGGCCAATAGAAATGTGTGTAAGGTACAAGGTGGTGGGAAGGCTTTGGCACAACCAGAAAGCTTTGCCAGATTAAAATGTCACTGTATTCAGGTAGATTGGCAATATTGAAAGTGGCTGAAGGTTTGTGTAGGCACCTCTAGGTGTCTGCATTTTACATTTGGCAGAAAATGCTTTTGGTTAGTAAAATGAATGAGCCACTTTAAGGAAATATTTATTTAGTTAGCATCAAATAATTTAATGGTATATTATTTAATGGAATTTTTACTTTAAAACAATAACTTGATTTAAAAGTAAACAGCACACAGACAAATATCTTCATAAACCACTTCCTAAATGAAAATAGTTTATCTAAAAAAGAAGGGACTCAAGCATGTAAATGTTAGATGATGATGGTAATATATTTATGAACAGATCTGAATTACATGTATCCTGGATTGCTCTCTCTCAATCTTATTTCATATATTTCCAAGAGGACTATTCCCATAGTTGAACTTCCTGTAGAAGTTACCATTATACCCGCTGTTGCTGTGAGTTACTGAGAGAACCAGGAACATGACTGCAGACACAATTAGTACTATAATGACTGAACCAGGAACTTTCATAATCAATACTGTACTGATGCAACTAGCAACATGTCTGCAGACATACTATTATTACCATACTGACCAATGTCTGCAAAAAAGTTCAATAACAATAAACAATTCATAATAGCCACATGTTCATAGTGAATAATAAATAAAATAAATGTCTTATGGAGACGTCCAATATTGGTGAGATATTAGGATGACATCATTTATAAAACAAATAAGGTATAAAATACAGTATATCCATGAGTAACTCCCCACTTGCTGGCATTTTTTGCTATATTGATAGTATGGTGTAGACCGGGGTTTCTCAACCGGGTTCCATGGAATCCTAGGGTTCCTCCAAAGGTTGCTCGGGGTTCCTTGAGCAATGATAGATTTCCACCTCTCAGATAAGTTCCCACTGACACCATTCATATTTTTAGCTTTCTGTAAGGGTGTAGTTCTTCCCAATGACCACAAGTATAAGGATCAGTCTTCCCACTGACCATCACACGAATGTACCATTAGCTGTAGATATAGAAATCTTAGTAGGGGTTCCCTGAGACCAGAACATTATTTTAAGGGTCCCTCTGTGTTGAAAAGGTTGAGAAAGGCTGGTGTAGACCAATGTTTCTCAACCTTTTTCCAGTCAGGGCGCCCTTAAAAAGTATTTTCAGTCTTGAGGCACCCCAGTCCAAGGCTTGGTTCACATTACGGTGTGCTGCACAACACGCGCAAAATCGCGCTCATTCCTGACACACAGACAAATGCTCTGCTCTTTAGGGGTACCATTAATTCTTAATGGTACCCCACACATTGGAAAACACGGGGTGCTTTTGCTGCAGTGCTATTTATTAAAAACAGTTGGGGACTTGTTTCCCTGCATTTTTGTGGGTACGGAAGCCTATTGAAATGAATGGGCTGCCCTACATGCAGCACGCAGCACGCAGCCCGCAGCCACACAGATGCGAACCAAGGGCTTGTTCACATGTCAGAGGGGTGGTAAAACCATATGGTTGAGCTGTTTTTACCACCCCCAACATCTCCACATTTAGCTGCAGAGGCAGCAGCTGGGGGTGTGCACATGCTGTGGCTGCAACTGGAGGTATACCGAGGGTGAATGGGGCTGCACTGCGTGCATTGCACAGTTGCGGTGCAGTGATGCTGCATTTACGGGCTTAAAACAGGTGGTGAGGAGGCAACATAATGCCTCTTTACCACCTGTCAAATGCCTCTGAAAAGCGATCTGTGCATGGATTGCTTTTCAGAGGAGCAGCAGTCCTTGCTGCTATCAAACAAGCCCTACAAAAGCCATTCCGATGGTACAGGAATGGGGGGTCAGGATTAAAAGTAACATACACACACAGACAGATGCTTACACATGCATACACACAGGCACATGCATACACACATACAGACACATGCATACACACATGCATACACACAGACACATGCTTACACACGCATACACACACACGCATACAGACACATGCATGCAGACACACATACACACATGCACACACACATATACATATGCACACACATACAGACCCATGGACATACAGACACATGCACGTACATACATACAGACACATGCACATACACACATACAGACACATGCATACACACACTGTTTTTCTTTACGTCTATCTATTAAGGTTACTCTGTGGTAAAATCAAGGAAGCTTAAACTTCTGTAGTGTATCAATGCTTTACTAAACAAGGAAAAATCTGCACATACAACTGTAGGATGCACAATACAACACACTTAACTTAATAGCTTACAAAATATATGCCTACAAATATATATAAGCATGTACAACATGTACCGTATACATTAAGTAAACTAAATAATTACTCAACTTGGAGGTCAAGATGTAATGTCCATAGTTCCTTGCTCAGTCCAACTCCTAAAAGCGTCTCCAAAGTTATCCAGCTTCAGGCAGGGATGTCTTCTTCCTTTCTCCTTCCAAAGAGCAACTCCTTCCTTTGTCCTTCCCAAACACAACTCTTGTTCAAAACATGTCTCTCCACCAAAACACCTTTTCAAACCCCCCCTTTCCTGTTTCCTGATCAATGGAGGGGGAGGGGCCCCTCCCACCCATTTCCAGCAAAGAACTTCCAGTCAATGGAGGGGGGGAGGGGCTCTTTACACATCCTGTTACTACCTAAACTCTATATTATTATTATAAAGTCACCATAGAAATTGCCATAGCAACACATACCACCTCTTGACTTTATAGAATAATATAGAAAACTTCTTAAAGCCCTTTGTCCAGAAAAGGGCGAAATAAACCCCCCCTAAATGGGAGGAAAAAATTCCCTTTTGACCCCTATCTGGGCGGTCAGACTTTTGCTTTGTCCCTGGAAGGCTGCAACATTACTTTTGAGCAGGGTTAATGTCTTTGGCAGTTTGTGTAAAGAAAGTCCCAGATGAAAGTCTGTTGTCCTCTTGGTCATAAGGAAATGCTCAGATGAAAGTCCACTCCGATTCAGCCACCTTTAGGACATCATCCGCATCTTCATCAAGCTCTCTTCTGGTCTTCCTCCTCCCACCCAGCATGGTCGTCTGCTCTGCCTGCTCCACCTCTCGATGCTCAATATCTGAAAAGAGTAAGAGACAAAAACAGATTATATGTTCATTTCCAACTGTGCCAAAAACATAGCTCACTGCTCACATTTCTCTATCTGCCCATTTGTAACTGCAAAACTATTGTAGGGTGCCCACTGTTGCCTTGAAACACTTTCACGGAAAGGCATTGACTTCCAACGTAACGAATAAACTTGCATGTCTCTCCGTGCCGTCCTTGGAAGAACAGAGGCCTGCTGCTTCACAGTATGGCACATTTTTGCAAAATGCCCCATTTTGTGGCAACAGAAACACTTAATGTGACTAAATCTACCATTCCCAACCATTTGCTTCCACTTCTTAAACAATGCTGGTGTAGGAATCCCATCTATTTCCTCTCTAGGGACCCCCACCTTAAGTAAATCAATCCACATGTGTCTCCTGGAGATCATAGGCCTTGTCTTCCTTGTATCTGAATCAACTCTGTAATTTGAGCTGATCAAATCCTCAGCTTCCCGGTTATGAGAAGTAACAGTAGCACATGTCCTATTTCTGCTTACAGGCTTTGGGCCTTTGTCGTTTGTTAGAGCATCATTAGATTTATTAATGGGGGCTGCACACCGCTCATTCAAATCTTCAGCTCGGCCTACAGCGGTTTGAACACTCTTGGAAGCCACTGCAGGTTTAACTTTGATTACCCTACTTTCTAAATCTTTTGCCTTGCTTGCAGTTTCTTCCAAACACTTGGAGGCCACTGCAAGCTGCTTCTTTATTAAATCTCTTTCTAATTCTGCCTTTTCCCTATTTTCAGATTCAATATGTAGAGCATGCAGGACATGCAAACCAAACACAGCAACTGCCCGCATCTCTCCCTTACTGAACCCAAAACTTTTGAGACTAAAATCTGAGGAAAGATCAGAGACTCCATCCCCCCCAAGCTCTGTTCAAAGGAGAAGCATATCCAGCCAGCTCCTTTGCAACAGACATCCACTGACTATTTCAGGCCCAGATAGGAAGGGTGCACGCCTTCAAGTCCTCCTGGACACCAGAAACCTTTGCAGCTTTACTCTTCCTAAACAGTGTACGCAGCATTTTTCCCCTAGTACAAGCAACAAAACACACCACAGAAAACAGGTCAGCTTCTGTTGAAATTTTAGCACAAATTCCGACTACGAGCCCCCATTGTTTTGCTTTGCCGTCTATCTATTAAGGTTACTCTGTGGTAAAATCAAGGAAGCTTAAACTTCTGTAGTGTATCAATGCTTTACTAAACAAGGAAAAATCTGCACATACAACTGTAGGATGCACAATACAACACACTTAACTTAATAGCTTACAAAATATATGCCTACAAATATATATAAGCATGTACAACATGTACCGTATACATTAAGTAAACTAAATAATTACTCAACTTGGAGGTCAAGATGTAATGTCCATAGTTCCTTGCTCAGTCCAACTCCTAAAAGCGTCTCCAAAGTTATCCAGCTTCAGGCAGGGATGTCTTCTTCCTTTCTCCTTCCAAAGAGCAACTCCTTCCTTTGTCCTTCCCAAACACAACTCTTGTTCAAAACATGTCTCTCCACCAAAACACCTTTTCAAACCCCCCCCCTTTCCTGATCAATGGAGGGGGAGGGGCCCCTCCCACCCATTTCCAGCAAAGAACTTCCAGTTAATGGAGGGGGAGGGAAGGGGCTCTTTACATATCCTGTTACTACCTAAACTCTATATTATTATTATAAAGTCACCATAGAAATTGCCATAGCAACACACACACATACATACACATACAGACACATGCACACACACATACAGACAGACACTCACATGCGCACACCCACACAGACACATGTATAAAGCCCTTTTAGAACAAATCTATCCTCTAACACAGTACCTTTCCAGATTTCTCATTCAGCCGGGTACTGCACTCTAGGGGGAAGCAGAGAGCACAACACACTCCTCTGCACTTTACTTTCACTTTTGAAGCCGATGGAGCTTCTCACAGTGCCGATGTACAGTTCGGCAGGAGATTGGGCTCATATGACAGCCCTTCTCTCCCCTGATCCCGCGGCACACCTGAGAACCTCTGACGCGTGGCACACTGGTTGAGAAAGGCTGGTGTAGGCAACCCTACTTTCACTGCAGTGCAGAGGTCTCTCTTTGTTATGTTGGTTAGCTAATTGGATTACAGAAAATAATAAAATACTTGCATTTGAAAAAAAATACATACGAACAGAGGGACACTATTAAAAAAAACATAATTTCAGAGAGCGGAGGATTTGTCACTTCCGGGTCCTGATTTTTCACCCCACACCAGGCTTTACCAGGCTTTACCCCTACGAGCGGGAGACGGAATGCACGCTACTGCGTTAGGAACCATCCAGATCCGCACACTCTGTTTTCCCTAGTGCCAGGCAGGCACTTTTACATGTGAGTGCAACCTACTACTTTGTCATTGCTTTTAAATTGTATTAAATATACTATAATATGAGACTTTCTCTCTTGTCTGCCGTGGAGTCAATTTTTATGCCCTAGCTTCATCCAGAGGGTCGATTGGAGCCGAGTGGTGTTGGCAGTGGGAATCAATTTGTTATTCCAAATGCGCAATTTGACCTACCTTAAAAATTCGTCAAACACTTGTGGTGAGTTGCCACCTTTTCATTGAGCACCTGTGGTGGAAGAACTAGAAGCTTTATTTAAAATAATTTTTTTGGTTTGGGAACAATACCATTAATGGACTTTTTTAGCATGCTAAATGTTCAACAATATATGTGGTTTTTTTTGCAGTGATATATGTTCATGATTTTGGTTTATGATATATACTGTATATTCACTTGTATATTGTTTGCTTAGCGGCACCTTTTATATATTTTTACCAACTTTTTTGTGACTTGTTCGCCTTCAAAGGGGAAGCTTAATTTGCATATTCTTCATTCATAGGGCACCAATTCTAGGTATCCAATCACTTTACACAATTTTCCATATGGAATTACTTGCATGAGATGGAAGAAGGGCATTAAACACAGCATATTTGCTAGGACAAAGGTTTGTGAACGGTAAAACCCTCCACTAGCTCAACTATGGGGTGTTGTTTGGTGAAAAAGTTAAGTCTTTGCCACTGGATAGTTGGGTTTACTTAATGCAGAATGTTCCTATTCAAAAATGATTGAATTCAAATTTAATATGCATAGTGCGTTTATATATGTTCATGTGTAACTGTAATGTTTTTTAGGTTATCCAATTGTTTGGGATGAAAAATAAAATAAAATAAAATAAAAAAGTACCCAGTTCATGTTTTAAAAATATAACTTGCAAGTTAAATTAATAATTATTATTATTAGATGGAACTGTTCTTATAAAGGCCCTCTTCAAATTACTTACATTTAAGCAAGTGTTCCTGGGCCTTCAGTAGCATATTTATTTTGATGCACACCTTAGCTCAGAGAAAATTGTACTTTAGCCTTTTTTTAATGCACAATAGCCCACAAAGCATATTGTGCATTCTTGTGTGCTATGGTTTGGGTGCATTGGATTGCTATTCAAAATAAATGGCACCACAAGGAACCATGCATTATAGAAACACATGTTTTGCAGAACTTATTTTATATTGCATTAATCTGAATGGGTCTTTAAGCTTTGTAAGCAATTAAAAGAGGATAAGCAATGAAATTGTAACCATATACCCTTTGTCTGTAACACTCCTAGCCTTGTTTCATTCACCCAATGTTTGCAGAGGTAGAAGGCTCTGCATAGCCCAATGGGTCATGGCCCACGGTCAATAGTTAGTGAAATCCACAGTTTTGCTCTTAGCAACACCTCACCTTACATAAATATAGAGAAATGTAAATACCGCAGCAGGCTGTGATTCATCCAGATAGAAGGTAATTATACAGGTACACTCATCAGGTGCCTTCCCAAGAAAGAAGTCTTAAGCCCTGTACACACAATCAGATTTCCTATGGATTCTAATCCGATGGATTTTTCCATCGGAAATCCGATGAAGCTGACTTCCATCAGTCTTGCCTACACACCATCAGTCAAAAATCCGACCGTCCAAAACACCGTCACATAAAACACTTCGACAAGCCGAGAAAAATGAAGTTCAATGCTTCTGAGCATGCGTCAACTTGATTCTGAGCATGCGTGGGTTTTTTGTCTGATGGAGTTCCATACAGACGATCGGAATTTGCTATCGTTTTTTTTTCTCCATCAGATAAATTTAAAACATGTTCTATTTTTTCTCACCAATGGAAAAAAGTCAGATGGGGTCCATACACGATCGGTTTGTCCGATGAAAAAAGTCCATCGGACTGTTTTTATCGGTAAAACCGATCGTGTGTACAGGGCTTTAGTGTATTGTGTAAGAAGACAGAGGAGGGAGAAGCTTACTGGCCTTGGGCATCACCCCATCCGTGCACCTCATAATGTAGTGTGACAAAGAAGATGGGGGCTTACTGACCCTAGGAATGGCCCCACCCATCAGCACCATGTGTGGGGTGCATGATAAAAAGCAAGCCACACACTGATGATGTCACTGATGTCCCGATAATATTGTCTGTAGGGTGTCAGTTTTGTTGATATTGGCTTTTTTTCAAGCCTTTAAATAGTGTCAGGCAGGGACCAGGGAGTGAATGGTCTTGTAGAAAATTGCCCCTACCAGTGGCCATAGTTCCTCAGAGCAAGTGTCGGAGATCCTGCAGGATGTGGACATGGCAGGACACTATTCAAAATCTTGGGAATGTCCCCCAGAACAATTGGCAACTATGATGTAGTTGCCTTATTTCCATGTCAGAGCAAAATGTCAGCTCATCTTCAGGCTATAAGGTCCCAATGTACAACATATATAAATGTCCGGAAGATTATGGTTACACTTTAAACAAACAAGTTAACTAAGTTACCATGGATATCATTTCAATATCACATAGAACTAGTTTCTTTCATTATGGAGAGTAAATACTTATTTTTGGATAACAATGCTAGCAACAATTTATTGGGTAATTTGAAGTCATATCTGTTGGCTATATAAAAGTTCTACATGCTCACTACGAGGCTTCCCACAGTATTTAACTAGTACAAACAAAGTGCCATTATTCTGTCACCTAGGAATGCCTAGCTGGCACAGGCAATGTGCTATGTATCTGACTGTTCTGAAGAGGATGGAAGCCAGGCTGTTCTCTATAGAATACCAATGAGCCATTAGGAAAGAGAGATCACATTGTTCAAGTGATGTACTTTCTGTTTAAATTAAAAGAAAAAAAAAAAGTGCCAGGCTTTATGTTGCAAACATTTGTTGTGCTAGAAAAAAAAAAAAACGGAATCGTCGGATATGTGAGCTTCCAGCAGGCGACATTTTCTTTTGTTCGTTTTTTTCTTGTGTGAAATGTCAGTACGGCGACTTACTAAAATCTGTTTTCTTTCAAACCTTGTCTTTGTGCAATTGTATTTTTTCCCAGTTTTGTCCTTATGTACAAGGGTAAACACCATTCTTCTGGATCCAACTCCAGTGTGCTATAGGGAGGATAAACAGTGGGGAGCCCTGACAGTGCCACTGTCCTTAGTCTGTTCCTGATTCCATGGCCTCAGGCAGTGGTTTGCATTTTTAGGACAACAGCCGGCTATCTGCAAGCAGGAGACCACTCGTCAGGCTTCATTACTGCACACAAAATGACACAAGTGAGCCTGTGGTCACAACTGTGCTTATGGTGTGTCAGAAAGCCATTACATCTTATTGTAGGAACAGATAATAATAAAAAAAAAGAGATTTACTTGCTGAAATGCTAAATAGCAATTCCTGTAGTGTTCACATTCTAAATGCTTTATAGCAATTTACACCATAGACACCTACAACATACTGTAACATTGGTCAGTTATTAATCATTTTTGTCAAAAGATTTTTATAATTCAAATAGATAGTCCCTAGTTATACTGTATAGATAACCCTAGTGTTATGTAATCAATTTCATGTAAAGCTCGCTGCCCTCCAATAATAACACTTTTCATGGAAGTACGGGAGTCAGTTGCTAAGGATGTATGGAAATCTCCACTGCAAAGAAAAGCACATGCACTGACCAAGCAAATCCTTGGGTTTCAACCATATTCATGTAGCGGCCTCACCCCTCTCTCCCCTTCTCATGCTCGGCTTGTCTTTCTTCGTCTAGGGGTATTAGTGCTGGGGAGAGGGATGAGATACACCACGGCCCATGTCCTCCATAGCTGAGAGGTGAAGGCCAGAACAATCGGGCCTTGTGTAGGTGTCCTAGAGTCAAGTCCTGTACTTCGTCCCTGACTCCTTTGCTCCTAGTAACCAGAGTTCCACACAGTGAATAGGTCCAACACAGTTTTATTCTTCTTGGCGTACAAACATACAGTTTCTTTTCCTTAGTAATAATGGGGGTAGATCGAGGCACAATCCTTTCCCTTCTGTTGCTAACCACTGTGGTATCACCAGTGGTAAATAGTCACTGCCACTGACTATGTGAGGTAGAATGTGAATTACCTTCGCTAGCACGGCCCCTGTCAGGGGAAGGAAATCTGTCCAAGGGAGAAACCGGAGGCCTCTCTGTCACCAGCAATGCTGCGCCGGACTCTTCAGGGAAGTTCCGCACACCAGTCCTCACAAACTCAGACACGGGCACCCAAGGAGTTAGGGCCCCCTCGGATTCCTCCACCCTCGCGGAACACAGTCGAAGGTACTGAGCCCCAGGCATCCGCCATAGTACCTCACCGCAGGCTAAAGGTGCCTGAGATGGACTCCATCTCCGCTCAGGCCAGGTCAAGGGCACCTAGGCCTGGAACGCCAGCACCCAAGCTGAAGGTGCCTGGGTGCGGCCGAGTCCTCCGACTCCTGACACGCGACCAACCACCAACCACGAACCACCAACAACGAACCCCAGAACTCTGATGCCTGCCCCCTTTATCCCCTCTCCCTTTCGCGTCACAGCAGGTTCCCCACCCCGCTGTACCAGCGCCAGGGGAGGACAAAAAGGCACAGTCTTGCGGTGTGGGTTCAGCTCCGGCCAAGGGCAACAATGCCACCTGTAGGCCGCAGGGAACCTCACACCACCAGAGTCCTCCAAGAACCATAAAGGGGACCTTGAATTCCCTAACGATCAGTGCATCTGGGTTACACTTCCACTCAGATGCTCCCCCCTAAATTCAAGTACCCGCTACACACTCCCCCTGGTGATTTGACACTGGTCCCCAGTGTCTGGTGCAAACCCATGTCTCCAAAAGAGTGGTAACATACGTTCAACCCAGAGACAAATATTCAAACTCAACAATTTTGACCAGGAATTGTGCCAGGACCTAGAACAGGAAAGGGAAACAGGAATATAAAACCACAAACTTTGGAATAAAATACTTAACATTTTACACATTTACATCTTTCCCTTCCCCTGACTACCTAAGGACCACCCCATTCTCAGCAGCCTTGATAGTCGAGTCTCCTGCAGAGGGAAAGGAAAAAAAAAAAACATACATCCTAACAATATATGTGTGTCTGCTTGGAACGAATGGGTCTATCCGGAAAGAAACACATTCACTCCAATAAGTGCTGCATAATGTAAAAAAAAAAACAATCGTTGCGCAACACTGCCACCTGGTGACAATGCCGTGGTCAAGACACTTATCACTTCCAGATGAACTTTTCTCTCTTGATCGTTTCTCTGTGACCCTACACTGATTAAAAAAAACCAAAGTCACTGTTTTCTCTGAAGTGCAAGGAGAAGGAGGGAGAACAAAACAATAACAGCTCCCATTTGATTGATTGATTGATTGATTGATTGATTTCTCCAAAGAGTAGAACGCCCAAATTCAAAAAAAAAAACTAGGGCACAGTCCTTGTGTTTCGGCAAAGGCACTCCGGAAAGTTCAGCAATGAACAGCAAGAAAGAACACACAGGAGTCTTTTTCTCCTAAAGGTAAAACTTCGGATGCGACAGGTACACAGGCTTCAAACGATTGTCAAAAACCTCCACATTGTAATCAACACTTCCTCCTTCCTTTGCGGCAAATCACCACTCTGTCCGCATGGATATGCCTTCCCAGCATCCACTTAGCTTTACAGTCCTGGAACTTCTTGGTGACCGTTGGTGAACAAGAAAGGTATCGCCGTGCTTGCGGTACTTTAAGTTTGTCCCACACAAAGGTATCGTACCATCTTTGGCGAAAAACTTCCACCTCATAAAGCAATTCTCGAGGCAGGTACGGGTACTCCCACCCATACTCTTGGGCAACCTTCTGGCCGAAGAGACGCTGCAGCCTTGACAGAGGTGGCATGGTGGCTAGGTCTCCTTCTCCAGGTGGAACAATTGCTTCTGGATGGCGAGGTGCGCTCACCACCTCAGTAGATTTGGGCATAGGGGCCCGCAGTGACTTCCGTTGCACTCCTGCAACAGGAGCAGGTGAAATAGAAGTTGAATCCAGAAGAGGAATTTCAGACAGGGGACCAGATTCTTCCCTAGGCGCCGAGGCCTCCACCCGGGGTGTACTATCCCCAGTAGACATAGGTGGGTCCCTTGTGACACGGGGCGAGGGCAGCTTCATCTTGTCCCATCCCTTCTGGTGGAAGATTTCGTCTATCTCCCCATCATCGCCATTGTCAGACAATGAGTCCAAGTCAGAGGTGTCATAGTACTCAGCGGGCAGATAATTCCCATTCACGGAACTATCCCCCTTGACAGCCTCTACCGACTGTGGGCTTCCGCCACTTTTGACCACACAGACAGCCCCAACCCCTGGCTCACCTGGGCCTTCAGAAGAACGGGGATGTCCAGGGCTCTTTCCTCCGGATCCATCCAGGCCAGGCAAGCAGCGGGGCGAAGCTCTTCCACGACCACACAAGGCCATCACTAGGCCGACTTTCCTCTTCGGCGGTCGGAGCAGGGAGCTGCTGGTGACCGAGGCAGTATCCTCGGATTTTTCTCTTTTTATCTCCACTTGGGCAGTCACTTCGCCCGGATCAGTGCGCACGGGAAACGCATAGGCATCGATCTCTCCCTCCGGAGTGGCAGTCCCTGTAAGGTAGTTGAGGTGGAAAGCGCGAGGCTTTTCTGTGGATGGCTCCACCTCAAAGGGAAACTCCTTGCAGACCTCACATCGCCCGAACGGCTTTAGCTGGACCACCAGTCCCGAACAGCCGGGATAGATAACACCAAGGGCCTCGATGTCTCTGCAGGTGTACAGAGCCAATCGCCCCCGGGGCCTTAGTCTTATTCCCGTATCCATAATCGGAGCAGCCAGAGAAGTCATGTCCGTGAAGGAAGAAGCTGAAATCCACGGAGTGTTTGAAGTCATCTTCCCGGTTCGCTGCTCCATTGCGCACTGATCCACCCGCGCCGGAATCTCCACGTGCGTACGTCCACATGGCCCACACTCTGCACTTGCTTTCTCTTCTCCCCGCCCACGAACTACGCAGCTATGATTTGCCTCGTGGCGCGTTGGCCAATATGGCCGACCTACTCGGAACTCCTCCGGGCAGCAAAGTTTAAGTTCAGACACCATACACATCCCGGACACGATGCCCCCACGTGTAGCGGCCTCACCCCTCTCTCCCCTTCTCATGCTTGGCTTGTCTTTCTTCGTCTAGGGGTATTAGTGCTGGGGAAAGGGATGAGATACACCACGGCCCATGTCCTCCATAGCTGAGAGGTGAAGGCCAGAACAATCGGGCCTTGTGTAGGTGTCCTAGAGTCAAGTCCTGTACTTCGTCCCTGACTCCTTTGTTCCTAGTAACCAGAGTTCCACACAGTGAATAGGTCCAACACAGTTTTATTCTTCTTGGCGTACAAACATACAGTTTCTTTTCCTTAGTAATAATGGGGGTAGATCAAGGCACAATTCTTTCCCTTCTGTTGCTAACCACTGTGGTATCACCAGTGGTAAATAGTCACTGCCACTGACTATGTGAGGTAGAATGTGAATTACCTTCGCTAGCACGGCCCCTGTCAGGGGAAGGAAATCCGTCCAAGGTAGAAACCGGAGGCCTCTCTGTCACCAGCAATGCTGCGCCGGACTCTTCAGAGAAGTTCCGCACACCAGTCCTCACGAACTCAGACACGGGCACCCAAGGAGTTAGGGCCCCCTCGGATTCCTCCACCCTCGCGGAACTCAGTCGAAGGTACTGAGCCCCAGGCATCCGCCTTAGTACCTCACCCCAGGCTAAAGGTGCCTGAGATAGACTCCATCTCCGCTCCGGCCAGGTCAAGGTCACCTAGGCCTGGAAAACTGGAACACCAGCACCCAAGCTGAAGGTGCCTGGGTGCGGCCGAGTCCTCCGACTCCTCACACATGACCAGCCACCAACCACGAACCACCAACAACGAACCCCGGAACTCTGGCGCCTGCCCCCTTTATCCCCTCTCCCTTTTGCGTCACAGCAGGTTCCCCGCCCCACTGTACCAGCGCTAGGGGAGGACAAAAAGGCACAGTCTTGCGGTGTGGGTTCAGCTCCGGCCCAGGGCGACAATGCCACCTGTAGGCCGCAGGGAACCTCACACCACCAGAGTCCTCCAAGAACCATAAAGGGGACCTTGAATTCCCTACCGATCAGTGCATCTGGGTTACACTACCACCCAGATGCTCCCCCCTAAATTTAAGGACCCGCTACATTCAGTTTTTTTTTGTTTTGTTTTTTTGTATTTTCTAAAAAACTTTTTATTTTTTAACCACTTGCTGACCGCCTCCTGTAGATATACGTTGGCAGAATGGCACGTACAGGCACATCAACGTACCTGTATGTCCCCTTTAACTGCCTGACGTGGGGGTCGCGCGTGCGCCGCCGCCGGCGCGCTCGCGACCCTGCTGCCTTCCCCGTGAGTCGTACCACGCAGGTCCCGCAGACTCGATTGCCGCGGGGATCCCCGCGATCGTCTCACAGTGGCATAGAGCAGGGAGATGCTTGTGTAAACAAGCATCTCCCTGCTCTGCCTAGTGACAATGACACGGATCTCGGCTCCGTGTACTCGGAGCGGAGATCGGTGTCATGTGACACAGAGCCCAACCCCCCTCAGTTAGAAACACAATGCAGGGAACATTTAACCCCTACAGCACCACCTAGTGGTTAACCCCTTCACTGCCAGTGTCATTTTCACAGTAACCAGTGCATTTTTATAGCACTGATTGCTGTGAAAATGACAATGGTCCCAAAATTGTGTCAAAAGTGTCCGATGTGTCTGCCATAATGTCGCAGTCACAAAAAAAAAACACTGATCGCCGCCATTACTAGTAAAAAAAAGAAAATAATAAAAATGCTTTAAAACTATCCCCTATGTAAACATTATAACTTTTGCGCAAACCAATCAATAAACAGCGATTGCGATTTTTTTTACCAAAAATATGTAGAAGAATATGTATCGGCCTAAACTGAGGAAAAAAATTTTTTTTTATATATTTTGGGGGATATTTATTATAGCAAAAAGTAAAAAATATTGAATTTTTTTCAAAATTGTCGCTCTATTTTTGTTTATAGTGCAAAAAATAAAAAACGCAGAGGTGATCAAATACCACCAAAAGAAATCTCTATTTGTGGGAAAAAAAGGACGTCAATTTTGTTTGGGAGCCACGTTGCACAACCTCACAATTGTCAGTTAAAGCGACGCAGTGCCGAATCGCAAAAAGGGGCCTGGTCTTTAACCAGCCAAAATGGTCCGGGGCTTAAGTGGTTAATGACAATCAATGCAGTTGTGCTATAATAATACTGTTCTAAGGTGCAGCAGTTAACACTGTGTTTTTTAATGGCCTACATGTTTTAACTCATATCAATGCATTTCCACAGATTAGACATTGTTTAACATTGTGTTAGCTCAAAATTGCGTGATGTGTTGGCATGTGTTGTCTTTTTTTGAACTGCATGAAAAAGCAAGAATATTGAATATGCATGTAATGAAATATGTGTCTGCAGAAATGAAAACATGTACAGAAAGGTGTGACTCCAGTCTTAATTAACCACTTAACGACCGCCCACAGTAAATATACGTCGGCAGAATGGCACCGACAGGCAGAATCACGTATATGTACGTGATTGCCTTTGTATAGTTGGGGGGTCCGATCGGACCCCCCTTCTTTACAGTGAGCGGTCGTTTTACCTTCGGGAGCGATCCGGCATGAGGGGACGGCCGTTCGATTCCGGCCACCCCCTCTCGATCGCTCCCGGCGAATGAGAGCTTCCCCTGCCTGTGTGCTTGTTTACACAGGCTGGAGGAAGTGATGTCATCTCTCCTGCGGCGCTCACATATACCGAGCGCCGTACAGGAGAAGATGCAGGTTAGTGTACACAACACTACACTGACACCAGGACACATAGGTACATAAATCGCCCCCCCAGACCCCCCCAGATCACCCCCCAGATCACCCCCAGCCCCCAGTCACAGTGTCACTGATTGCAGTGACCATTTATTTAGTGATCACTGCAATCAGTGACATTTGTGACTGTAAAAGTGTCAGTACATTTAGTTTTAGGTCCAGTGTAGCCCCCTAACCCCCCTAATAAAGGTTTAACCCCCTGATCACACCCCAGATAACCCTTTCACCCCCTAGTACCGCCGTTGCTAAGCGATCATTTTTCTGATCGATGTCTTAGCGTCGGTGACGCTGATCGGTAGCCAGTAATTTTTTTTAGGTTCGCCGCAGGTTTTTATAGCGTCGGGTACCCCCATATATTACCTAATAAAGGTTTAACCCCCTTGATCGCCCCCCAGGTAACCCTTTCACCCCCTATCACCACGGTCACTAAGCGATAATTTTTCTGATCGATGTTTTAGCGTCGGCGATGCTGATCGGTAGCCAGTAATTTTTTTTAGGTTCGCCGCAGGTTTTTATAGCGTCGGGTACCCCCATATATTACCTAATAAAGGTTTAACCCCCTTGATCACCCCCCAGGTAACCCTTTCACCCCCTAGCACTGCCGTCACTAAGCGATCATTTTTCTGATCGATGTCTTAGCGTCGGTGATGCTGATCGGTAGCCAGTAATTTTTTTTAGGTTCGCCGCAGGTTTTTATAGCGTCGGGTACCCCCATATATTACCTAATAAAGGTTTAACCCCCTTGATTGCCTCCCAGGTAACCCTTTCACCCCCTATCACCACTGTCACTAAGCGATAATTTTTCTGATCGCTGTCTTAGCGTCGGTGATGCAGATCGGTAGCCAGTAATTTTTTTTAGGTTCGCCGCAGGTTTTTATAGCGTCAGTTACCCCAATATATTACCTAATAAAGGTTTAACCCCCTTGATCGCCCCCCAGGTAACCCTTTCACCCCCTATCACCACTGTCGCTAAGCGATCATTTTTCTGATCGCTGTCTTAGCGTCGGTGATGCAGATCGGTAGCCAGTAATTTTTTTTAGGTTCGCCGCAGGTTTTTATAGCGTCAGGTACCCCCATATATTATCTAATAAAGGTTTAACCCCCTGATCGCCCCCCAGGTAACCCTTTCACCCCCTATCACCACTGTCGCTAAGCGATCGTTTTTATGATCGTTGTCTTAGTGTCAGTGATGCAGATCGGTAGCCAGTAATTTTTTTTTAGGTTCGCCGTCAGGTTTTTATATAGCGTCAGGTACCCCCATATATTACCTAATAAAGGTTTTAACCCCCTAATTGCCCCTAGTTAACCCTTTCACCAGTAATCACCATATAAGTGTTACGGGTGACGCTGGTTAGTTAGTTTGCTTTTTATAGTGTCAGGGCACCCGTCGTATATAACCCAATAAAGGTTTAACCCCCTGATTGCCCGGCGGGTGATATCAATTAGGTTTTAGCGTCAGAGAGGGTCTGCGTCACACCCCAGGCAGCGTCAGGTTAGTGCCAGTAACGCTAACACCCACGCGTGAAGCATACACCCCCCTTAGTGGTATAGTATCTGAACAGATCAATATCTGATCTGATCAGATCTATACTAGCGTTCCCAGCAGTTTAGGGTTCCCAAAAACGCAGTGTTAGCGGAATCAGCCCAGATACCTGCTAGCACCTGCGTTTTGCCCCTCCGTCCAGCCCAGGCCACCCAAGTGCAGTATCGATCGATCACTGTCACATGCAAAACACAACACACATAACTGCAGCGTTCGCAGAGACAGGCCTGATCCCTGCGACTCCAGTGCTGTAGGAGGTGATTTTGCCACCACAGTTAAAAAAAAAAAAGCATATATGCCGAAGCATTGGGGCAGAGGAGCGATTTTGCTCCTAATGCCGCGTACATACAGTTGAAATTCCGACGGAGGCTTGCCCGTGGAAAAGTCTGACCATGTGTACACGGCATAACTTTTGCGGGAATATGCCCCCATGCTTCGGCATATATAAATGGTGCATGTATACCCATCATTAGAAGTGGGTGGATGAAGGGAGGTATTCTAATGGTGGGCATACCCACCGATCAATCTTTTTTTTTCGTTCAGCCAACAGGCTGCATGAAAAAAAAGATTACAATACATGTCCAACAAGGACCAGCAACGTACTGGTATGTTGCTGGACTTTGAATGTTTATACCAGAATGATGCCTGCGGGTTTAGGTATCATCTTGGTATCATTCTTTTCAGCCAGCGGCCGGCTTTCATGTAAAAGCAATCCTAGTGGCTAATTAGCCTCTGGACTGCTTTTACAAGCAGTGGGAGGGAATGACCCCCCCGGATATAAAAAGCGCCATTGGGAAATTGGGAAAGCATTTTGGTGTGGTCAGATGCTTTGAGGGCAGAGGAAAGATCTAGGGTCCAATAGACCCCAGTTTTTTCAAAAAAGAGTACCTGTCATTACCTATAGCTATCATAGGGGATATTTACATTCCCTGAGATAACAATAAAAATGATAAAAAAAAAAATATGGAAGCAACAGTTTAAAAATAAAATAAAAAAGCAAAATTAATAATAAAAAAAAAAATAAAAAAAAAAGCACCCCTGTCCTGCCCTGCTCTTGCCCAATGGCGAACGCAAGCGTCGGTCTGGCGTCATATGTAAACAGCAATTGCACCATGCATGTGAGGTATCACCACGAAGGTCAGATCGAGGGCAGTAATTTTAGCAGTAGACCTCCTCTGTAAATCTAACGGGGTAACCTGTAAAGGCTTTTAAAGGCTTTTAAAATGTATGTAGTTTGTCGCCAATGCGCGTTTGTGCGAAATTTTAAAGCATGTCGTGTTTGGTATCTATGTACTCGGCCTAAGATCATCTTTTTTATTTCATCAAACATTTTGGCAATATAGTGTGTTTTAGTGCATTAAAATTAAAAAAAGTGTATTTTTTCCCCAAAAAATGCGTTTGAAAAATCGCTGCGCAAATACTGTGTAGAAAAAAAAAATGCAACACCCACCATTTTATTCTGTAGGGCCTTTGCTTTAAAAATATATATAATTTTTGGGGGTTCAACATAATTTTCTTGCAAAAAAAAATATGTTTTCATGTAAACAAAAGTGTCAAAAAGGGCTTTGTCTTCAAGTGGTTAGAAGAGTGGATGTAAGCTTCCTAATGTTGTGTATAAAATGCCAGAACAGTTCAAACCCCCCCCCCAAATGACCCCATTTTGGAAAGTAGACACCCCAAGCTATATACTGAGAGGCATGTCGAGTCCATGGAATATTTTATATGTTGACACAAGTTGCGGAAAAAAGACAATTTTTTTTTTTTTTTTTGCACAAAGTTGTCACTAAATGATATATTGCTCAAACATGCCATGGGCATATGTGGAATTACACCCCAAAATACATTCTGTTGCTTCTCCTGAGTACGGGGATACCACATGTGTGAGACTTTTTGGGAGCCTAGCCGCGTACGGGACCCCAAAAACCAATCACCGCCTTCAGGCTTTCTAAAGGGTGTACATTTTTGATTTCACTTCTCACTGCCTATCACAGTTTCGGAGGCCATGGAATGCCCAGATGGCACAAAACCCCCCCAAATGACCCCATTTTGGAAAGTAGACACCCCAAGCTATTTGCTGAGAGGTATTGTGAGTATTTTGCAGATCTCGCTTTTTGTCACAAAGTTTTGAAAATTGAAAAAAAAAAAAGAAAAAAAAAATGTCCTTTCTTCATTTTCAAAAACAAATGAGAGCTGTAAAATACTCACCATGCCTCTCAGCAAACAGCTTGGGGTGTCTACTTTCCAAAATGGGGTCATTTGGGGGGGTTTTGTGCTATTTTGGCATTTTATGGCCTTCGAAACTGTGATAGGTAGTGAGGAGTCAAATCAAAAATTTGTGCCTAGAAATCCTGAAGGTGGTGATTGGTTTTCGGGGTCCCGTACGCGGCTAGGCTCCTTAAAAGTCCCACACATGTGGTATCCCCGTACTCAGGAGAAGCAGCAAAATTTATTTTGGGGTGCAATTCCACATATAACCATGGCATGTGTGAGCAATATATCATTTAGTGACAACTTTTTGTAATTTTTTATTTTTTTTTGTCATTATTCAATCACTTGGGACAAAAAAAATATTCAATGGGCTCAACAGGCCTCTCAGCAATTTCCTTGGGGTGTCTACTTTCTAAAATGGGGTCATTTGGGGGGGTTTTGTGCTATTTTGGCATTTTATGGCCTTCAAAACTGTGATAGGTAGTGAGGAGTGAAATCAAAAATTTACACCCTTAGAAATCCTGAAGGCGGTGCTTGGTTTCCGGGGTCCCGTACGCGGCTAGGCTCCTAAAAAGTCCCACACATGTGGTATCCCCGTACTCAGGAGAAGCAGCAGAATGTATTTTGGGGTGCAATTCCACATATAACCATGGCATGTGTGAGCAATATATCATTTAGTGACAACTTTTTGTAATTTTTTTTTTTTTTTGTCATTATTCAATCACTTGGGACAAAAAAAAATATTCAATGGGCTCAACATGCCTCTCAGCAATTTCCTTGGGGTGTCTACTTTCTAAAATGGGGTCATTTGGGGGGGGGTTTGTACTGCCCTGCCATTTTAGCACCTCAAGAAATTAGATAGGCAGTCATAAATTTAAAGCTGTGTAAATTCCAGAAAATGTACCCTAGTTTGTAAACGCTATAACTTTTGCGCAAACCGATAAATATACGCTTATTGACATTTTTTTTTACTAAAGACATGTGGCTGAATACATTTTGGCCTAAATGTATGACTAAAATTGAGTTTATTCGATTTTTCTTATAACAAAAAGTAGAAAATATCATTTTTTTTCCAAATTTTCGGTCTTTTTCCGTTTATATCGCAAAAAATAAAAATCGCAGAGGCAATCAAATACCATTAAAAGAAAGCTCTATTTGTGGGAAGAAAAGGAGGCAAATTTCGTTTGGGTACAACATTGCATGTCCGCACAATTTATAGTTAAAGCAGCGCAGTGCAAAATTCTGAATTCACCTCTGGTCCTTTAGCTACCAAATGGTCCGGGGCTTAAGTGGTTAAGAAAAACTTAAACCATACATATACATAGGTGGGAACTAACTGGATATAGACCGGTAAAGTTGATAAGCTAGCAGGGGGCCTATTATTAATATTATTATTATTATACAGGATTTATATAGCGGCAACAGTTTGCACAGTGCTTTACAATGTTAGGGCAGACAGTACAATAACAATACAATTCAATACAGGAGGAATCAGAAGGCCCTGCTCTTTAGAGTTTACAATCTAGGAGGGAGATCTTCAAATCAGGCCAAAATGCTACATGTTGGCATACTTTACATACTTTAAATTGTTTCTGTAGTTTACAAAAAACAAAAAAATGCAGCGCTGTGTGAACCTTTCAAATGCAAAGATAGTGCCATAAACAATAAAAATATTGCTAAAAAATGTAACTATGAACATAAAAAATTTATTTGGGTAACAAGCAATCTCACAGTGAAAGAAATTCTGTATTATTCCGTAATATCAAGTGTCCAAAAAAAAAAAAATTTCTCCCAATTTTCAGCAATCCACAGAGACAAAAGTACAAATTGAGGTATTATACTTATTACTGTCCAAAAAGTGACTCTAGTGATGATAATCCTGATCAGAAGAGGGTGACTTCACACACGTGTTCCCCCCTCCCCCGTGTGAATGCGCTCACCTCCAACAGTGCGACCGCACACTTAAGTTTGGTCCGCACATTCAGCCGAACCACTCCTGGGCTCCAAGCAAAACTGTCTCAGCAGGATCCCACAGGAAAATCCAGAGAAGTTGTCCTCAACTTTAAAACAAGAAAGAGGCTGGATAGTGCATTATCGCTAGTTTAAAAATGTATTTAGAAAACATAACATCAGGGTACCCACACATTTTAGGTGCTTTCAGTGCACCAAACTATAAAAAGCATTAAGCATAGGATTCCTCTCCAAACGACTTCCAAACTTGTATGTGTCTGCAGCTTGTACAAACAAGCATGTATCCAAGCTCCTCCACCGCCCTGGCCCCTCCCCCACACGTGACGACACAGGGCTAACCACGTGTCTTCCTCAGGGGGATCTGAGTAGTATATTTGTTCCTGTGAATCTTACAAATGCAGCTTAGGGCTAAAGAGCAACCTCAGGCAAAATTATTTTCTACATTTTGGAGTTGAATGGGGCATTGAAAGTCTGAGCTGTCCCCCCTCAGAACACCACTGAAACCCAGACAGGGGTTCTAAGCTCCACTACAAAGTGTGAAATCTTTTTTTTTTTCATGCACATTAGAATGGTGCATGGTTAGGTGTAAGTGGTTTTCTGAGAAGGCGAAGGACCAGTAGACCTAAATATTTCAGCTTCTGGTCTAAAATATAGAGGTATATTACTTGTTCCTCATACTTCTTATAGTCTCTATTGTCTAATAACGATGACAAATTTCCCCCCTTTAAGTCCCTCACACTGTTAGCACGATTTGGCCACATCCACCCTTTGACACAATGCACTATGCATGCTACTATTAACCTTACTTCACCCTCTGACCTATCCTCATCCTCGGGCCCCTTATTTTCAAACATTCCCAGGCATGGGTATATACCTATTTGTTAATGGGCCCCATACTTACCGACACCAATGAAGTCAAAGGAATGACATTGTTACACTTCACCAACTAATATTACTTTTACAGATGCTCCCAAGTTTGTACTATAGGGGTTGGACATGGAAGAGTCTAAGCTTTGTCTAGCTTTACTGGAAGTTATGAAATTAGTTTATTATGCAAATCATTGTCATAACATTAATTATGTCATAGAAGTAACTATTATTTTAAAGAATGCACATAGTAAATTTAATGCATTATTGTATGAAATTATTGTTTGATTGTAAAAAATTTGTTATTTATACAAAGCAAGATGAGTGCAGAAATTCTTGGCTTCAAAAATAACCAAGCAAAGTTTCAGAAGCCAAAACTATGATACTGAAGTTTTTATTTCTATGATGCCTATTTCCTAAGGCCCCTTTCACACTACTTCGACTTCAAAGTCGGGTGATTTCACCGCAATTTCGCCACGATTCGTGGCCGCAATTTCAGGGAATGCCTGTGTAAGTGGCATCAAAATTTGACCAAAGTAGTGCAGGGACTACTTTGAAGTCGAAACGACTTCAAGTCGTACTAGTATGAATGGTTGTCATTGGAAATCATGGGAAACGACTTGTCGTGCTACTTTGCCATCACAAATCGTGGGACAAGTCGTATAAGTGTGAAAGGGGCAAGCTGCTAAACATTGGTGCAGGGCAAATTTAAAGTTAGGATATACTGACCTCGAGGACCATATTGCTCCCTCTCCTACACTAGTTTTAGCTGTGGGCTGTGTAAACTGCCTATATAGATGCCCCTTGGTAAAGAAGTCCCGACACACCTAGCCTGGCACTGTAGAATAAACTCAGCACTGCAAGGTCTCCATATCCAGTCAGGAAGGTTCTTGCACAATATAGTTGTTGATAAATATATAGGAGATCAGATATTAATACACTATATTACCAAAAGTATTGGGACACCTGCCTTTACACACACATGAGCTGCAATGGCATCCCAGTCTTCGTCCGTAGGGTTCAATATCGAGTTGACCCACCCTTTGCAGCTATAACAGCTTCAGCTCTTCTGGAAGTGTGTCCACAAGGTTTAGGAGTGTGTCTATGGGAATGTTTGACCATTCCTCTAGAAGTGCATTTGTAAGGTCAGGCACTGATGTTGGATGAGAAGGCCTGGCTCGCAGTCTTCACTCTAATTCATCCCAAAGGTGTTCTATCGGGTTGAAGTCAGGACTCTGTGCAGGCCAGTCAAGATCCTCCACACCAAACTCGCTCATTCATGTCTTAATGGATCATGCTTTGTGCACTGGTGTGCAGTAATGTTGGAACAGGAAGGGGCCATCCCCATACTGTTCCTACAAAGTTAGGAACATGAAATTGTCCAAAATGTCTTGGTATGCTGACACCTTAAGAGTTCCTATCACTGGAACTAAGGGGCCAAGCCTAACCCCTGAAAAACAACCCCACACAATAATCCCCTCTCCACCAAAAGATTTGGATCAGTGCACAAGGTCCAAAGTTTGCAAAAACAAGACATAGGTGAATAATTGTTCTTCTTAATTTATATATCTACACTGTTCACGAGTTGTTTAGTATTAACCCTCTATGCTAGTATAATAAAATCCAAAGGACAGCGTTTCAATTGTTTTCACAATACAAAGCATTGTTCTAAAACACTGAAAAAGCTCTTTATTTTTTCCCACTCTTACCATATTGTTAAAAAGCAAACCATATGATGCCTGACTTGTACAAATGGATATATCCTACCTCTTGTCGATTTGAAATTAGCATATAAAGCTCATTGTGCATTTAAAATACATAAACATTAACATATGATTAAAACATGAACGCCTATTTTTTTTCTTGTTAAAATATTCACACGGTCTTATGTGTACATCCCACTGTTCACTATTTTTAGACCCTTTTACAATCTGAAAGATGACAAAACTGCTATAATTTTATTGTCTATGTGCAGAGCACAATGTCTGAAAATACTGGTTCTTGAAAATATGCTACACATAAATGTAAAAAATGTAACAGACTCATCAAACACAGCCATCTGGCTTTAATAAAATATATAATAAACACACCATCTTACATTAGTCATTTGTTCTATATGCCTATTATCATTGTATAGTAGAAATGAACAAACCAGAAAAAGTTTGATTTGCAGGGGGTTCACCAAACCAAAGAAAAAAATCCACTAAGTTTGAGCATAGCGCCAAACTCCACTGAAACCTAATCTTATTTTTTAGCCTGTTTTAAGGCCAATTTACAAGCTTTTGTTAAAAAAATGGCATGATTAGGGCACATGCCATAAGGCACATGTACCAATTTACAAAAAAAATTCAAATACAATTCATCAGGGAGATGGACTCTTAAGCCCTGTACACACGTTCGGATTTCCTATGCTTTTTAAACCGATGGATTTTTCCATCGGAAAACCGATGAAGCTGACTTCCATCAGTGTTGCCTACACACCATCAGTCAAAAAACTGACCGTTCCAAACGCGGTGACGTAAAACACTCCGATGAGCCGAGAAAAATTAAGTTCAATGCTTCTGAGCATGCGTCGACTTGATTCTGAGCATGCGTGGATTTTTAAACCGATGGACTTGCCCATAGACGATCGGAATTTGCTATCGGTTTTTTATCCATCGGAAAAATTTAAAACATGTTCTATTTTTTGACACCGGTGGAAAAAAGACCGATGGGGCCCATACACGATCGGTTTGTCTGATGAAAAAAATCCATCGGACTGTTTTCATCGGTAAAACCGATTGTGTGTACGCGGCTTTAATGTGCCTTTAAGGGCAACATTAAAAATACAACCATCTTTTAAATAAAAGTTATGGAGATGCCTTAAACCTGTATTTGACATTGCAGATCAGTACCCTGTAGTCATTTAAAAAAGTGAAATTTTTACCCAGATGGGGTGGCAGGCTTAACCTCTTGTCGAGGTCACAATCTAGTGCACTTTTACGAGGCCTGCATATGTTTAAGCAATGTTTATACCTGAAAATTTTTTCTATGTTTCTACTGTTTCCACTTTGTATGCCTAATACGATGTATAATCTGTTACCTATTTTGAATTGTACAATGTGGAACTCAATAAAATGTATGGTTAAAAAAAAAAAAGTGAAGTTTTTGGTTAAATATTGGCTGGGGATCTGCTATTTAACAGCGGTAGCACTACCGCTGTTAAATGACAGATCCCCCAATAAAGACTTCTCATTAGCTTCACTTTTTATCTTTTTTCTACAGAGCAAAAGCAGGTAAGTATAATCTCTTTTTTATTTTAGGAAAAAGAAAATGCCTTTATAACCACTTTAAATTACATCTACCTTATATCTGGAATTTTCACAGAGCTTCTACAAGGTGTTTAATGAGAAAGGTGGAAAAAGGAGCTCCTTGGAAATGAATAATGACTTATGAGGTAATGAAAAAAGCACAAGGCTTCAGGAACTATGGACTATCTTAGTACCCATGGAACATTTAGTTCACACAGCATATGTATAAAATAAACACATTTTCATTACATTCCTTAAAAACAAAAGGTACAAAAAATACAGAATAAAACAATTGACCGTTTATATAAATATCAGCTCATATAAGGTCACATATATCCCCCCAAGACTAGTCAATGACCACCCAAGGTCAGAGAAGTAGATACTGTACCAGATGGTGACAGGTGATGCGACCAACCCTCTACATGTTTTTGCAACATTCACTGCTTCCTCAGGAGGAAGAATGAGCCGAGAGCTGTCTATAATAGAACACAGGTACTGTATATATAATAATATTTATACAAAATTCACAAAAAAATATATACTTTTTACAATATTTGATGTTTGCATAATATAGAAATGAGGTAGCAAGCATTGATCTGCTTACCAAAAGAGTGTCGGGTGGACACCAAATAGAGGACATGAGGCGAAGACGCCAGAACCTTCCCCATGGCAGGCATGGGGGGCACAAAATAGCACCCACTAGTGCCCAAGTGCTGAAAAAGTCAAAAGGTAGTATGATGGTAAAAAAAATATCACAAAGGGTGGAAGAGAGGAATAAAAGGGAGAAGGAAGGGAAAAGAAGGGGAGGGAGGAAAGAAGAAGGCTGCATATTGCAACCCCACCTGTCACCATCTGGTATCTGCTTCTCTGACCTCAGGTGGTCATTGACCAGTCTTGGGGGAATATAATATATGCGTCCTTATATGTATTCTGTCTTTTTTTGTACCTTTTGGTTTTAAGGAATGTAATAAAAATGTGTTTATTTTATACATATGGTTTGCGAACTCCATGTTCCAGATAGTTCATAGCTCCTGAAGCCTTGTGCTTTTCTGTGTGCTTTTTTATAGTCATTTTTGAACGATGTTGCCCTCCCATAGTATCTATACTTACCTTTTGGCACAATGCTGTTTCTTGACTTATGAGATAAAATACTAGTTTAAGAAAAAACAAGATTTCAATAGTCACAATTTCTCCTAATAGAAAAAATGAATTCACATTTATGCAATATTTATGTTGTTAATTTGTGAATTGAAGACTTTCTGTGAGATGAATTACCAAAGCAATTTAAGCAACTTTGTGAATTAACCACTTCAGCTTCGGAAGGTTTTACCCCCTTAATGACCAGGCCATTTTTTGCAATACGGCACTGCGTTACTTTAACTGACAATTGCGGGGTTATGCGGCGCTGTAGTATGTCCTTTTTTACCCACAAATAGAGCTTTCTTTTGGTGGTATTTAATCACCTCTGCAGTTTTTATTTTTTTGCGCTATAAACAAAAAAAAAAAACAATTTGGGGGAAAAAAACAATATTTTTTTACTTTCTGCTATAAAACATACCCAATAAAATAAAAAAATAAAAATTAGATTTCTTCATCAATTAAGGCCAATATGTATTCTGCTACATATTTTTGGTAAAATAAATCCCAATAAGCTTATATTGATTGATTTGTGCAAATGTTATCGCGTCTACAAACTATGGAATATTTTTATGCAATTTTTTTTTTTTTTTTACTATTAATGGCGGCAATCAGTAATTTTTAGCGGGACTGTGACATTGCGGTCACACCTATTTGACACTTTTGACACTTTTTTAGGAACCAGTGACATTATTACAGTGATCATTGCTAAAAATATGCACTGTTACTGTACTAATGACACTGAAGGGATTAACATCAGGGGCGATCAAAGAGTTAAGTGTGTGTCTAGGGGGTGCTTGCTAACTGTGTGGGGGATTGTCTGACTGGATGAAGACAGAGATCCGTGTTCCAGCTTAGGAGGAACACAAGATCTCCATCTTCTTCCCTGTCAGAACATCGATCTGCCTTGTTTACATAGGCAGATCGCTGTTCTGCCTCGCTCTGTAACGATCGTGGGTGGCCGGCGGACATCGGGTCCGCCGGACCCGCTGATTGGCTCCCCTTCTGTCCAATCAGTGCACTCCATACAGGTACGTCGTTTCGCACAATAAAGCCAACCTGCCGCAGTACGTCTGTGGTAGGCAGTCTGCAAGTGGTTAAAGTTGACAGGTTTATTTTTTTAATTTTTTTAAAGTAGTTATGAAGGAAAAAAGTGTTTTACCTTAGTGCTCTGTATTAAGGTAAAAAAAAAACTTTTAAAAGTTACTCTCCCCAGCTCCCCCTTAAACACTTACCTGAGTCTGAAGCCTACTCTTCTCAGCTCTCTCTCTTCTCACAGCAGTGGGAGCTCCTGGTGCTGTCAGTCAAACCCTGGGGGGGTGGATGAGCCGTGCTGTCGTGCTATGTGTGTCTATTGATGCACACAGCCTATGTCTGGATCAAGCCCACACAAATGACCCCATAGCAAGCAGCTTGCTATTGGGGCACTAAGAGAAGAGGAGGAGCCAAGACCACTGGTGGGGGACCCTAGAAAAGGAGGTTCAAGGCTGCAGGTAAGTGTAAGTTGTTTCTTATTTTGGGAAGAACAAATAAGCTTTGCAATCACTTTGGGGATCAATAAATCCTTACTGGGCCAACATCAGCACTTAACTGTCAAATGTCATCCTTTTCTGCTAATAACTGCCATTTATATTAATACTCCTGGCTGTCCCATTATTTGTTATCTACTTGGGTAACATTTGGGCAGTATAAAGTAAACAGTAGTTCAAGAGCTTATATGCGTAATGTGGCTCTTTTACATTTGTGCCAACTTTTTATTGTTGCAAGTAACCCTATTGAATAGATTCTCAGTCCAATCAATTCCTATCCTGGTGACCAGTGACCACACAACAAATTAGAAAAATCACTGTGATGGAGACAAAACAACAAAACCCTTGTGGGGAAGATTTAGAAACTCAGTCATGATTTTGTTCGTACTTGGATTGGCCTGCCAGTACACTGGAGGATCCTTTGGTGGCCCCAACAATTAAATAAAAATGACTTATGCCCCTTTCACACTGGAGAGGTTTGCAGGCGCTTTTGCGCTAAAAATAGCACCTGCAAACAGACCCTAAACAGCAGCTGCTGTTTCTCCAGTGTGAAAGCCCGAGGGCTTTCACACTGGAGCGGTGCGCTAGCAGGACCGCTCCAAAAGTCCTGCTAGCAGCATCTTTGGAGCGGTGAGAGGAGCGGTGTGTTTACCGCTCCTCCACTGCTCCTTCCCATTGAAAGCAATGGGAAACTGCGGCTATACCGCCGGCAATGTGACTCTGCAGAGGCGCATTGCTGGCGGTATTAACCCTTTTTCGGCCGCTAGCAGGGGTTAAAACCGCACCGCTAGCAGTTGAATACCGTAGCAATTCCGATGGTATAGCGGCGCTATACCGCCACTGCACCTCCCGCCCCAGAGTGAAAGGGGCCCTAGTAGGGACTTTTATATATCATGCCTGTCTCTCAATGCCAATCACTCCACCCCCTGGTCCCCTGGGAACACATCATTCTCATCAACGAGTAGTATGTATAGTGTGCAGCAGCTTCAGCATGTGATACATGTACCTAATTGAGGGCTGCCACCTTACTCTTCCTCTGAACCTGTATTCTGCTATCTAGATCACCTGACCTCCTCCCATCAGCACCCAACAGAATTTGCATAGAAAGCACCATGTGCTGAGGTACCTCTGGAGCTACAGGAGCCCGCATTGCTGAGCTTGCTGGCTGGCTGTGTGGGCTGGGTGCTCAAGAATGAAGAGACGTGTGGTGTGGCAGCAGGAAATCATCACAGTAAGAATGGTATCATTTATCAGCGGGTTAGTGTATCACTTCTGAATTATCAATGCTGGGGTTTGAGGGATTTTTTGGGGACATCTTCTTTAGTAAGTGAACCAGAAAAACCTAAACGAATTTTATTAACTTATAGAAACATCTTCTCCTCCCAGCCAACCCGGTGTTCTTTAGATCCGCCTCCTGTGCTGATTGGCCGGGAGGAGAAGCCGGAAACCGATAGCGAATATGATTCGCTAGTAGCACAAGTGGGAGGGTTTGGGCACAGTCCTTCTACAATTTGTATTTATTTCTCCTCAAAGCTGTTATTAACTCGTGCATGAAAAGGATATAAAAATCTGTAAATTCGTGGTCAGATATGTCTTTTTACTTTTTGAATCTATTTTGAATCAGTTGCTGCACCTTCATTTATGTTTTCTATATCGGCTGAATCATTTTCCACATGTTCTGATAAACGTTCTGCATCTCAGTTCACACACAAACTCAATATATATCTCAATTTATTTGGAAAAATATAAAAAAAATGTTGCCTGAAGTAAATAGACACAAGCACGTCAAGCTTTAAAACTGAATGCACCTGTGAAACTGTGACATACTTTGGTGCACGGAATTTACCTTTTACCTTTACAGGTCATCAGTTTAGTGCTTAGGTATAACTTTCATTTTTAAAACGTATTCTTTCACTTAACTTTATTGCTGGCACATAATGCTGACAAGTCTGGGGGGGCGCAGAAGGCACAGTGGAGTCTGGGAAACATGACAAGGGGGTTGCATGGGGGGCTTATTCTGAAGGTTTATGGAAGCAATCAGGCAGCTGTAGAATCACTTGATCCCATCCATCTAAAAGCCAACTATCAAATTGTAAAGTTTACATGCAGTCCTGTCGTAGCAGTCAGGAGTGTGTGAAAAACCCTACTGCTGCTGTTAACATAAAACCTTTCAACAGTGGTAGCAACAGGGTTCAGAAACTTGAGGTGCAAGATCTTTTGTCTAGTACTTTATGAAAGCCCACCTGTCTACAAAAAAATAACATAGATATTGAAACTCATAAGGAAAAAGTACTGCAGAACTGTTAGATTGATTAGAGAACAATAGATATTTTGTGCATTGCCAAACTAGACCTTTCTCATAGAGAGAAGCAGGGATGAGCCGAACACCCCCCTGTTCGGTTCGCACCAGAACCTGCGAACAGACAAAATGTTCGTGTGAACTTTAGAACCCTATTAAAAACAATGGACTCGAACGTTCGAAATCTAAAGTGTTAATTATAAAGGCTAATATGCAAGTTATTGTCCTAAAAAGTGTTTGGGGACCCGGGTCCTGCCCCAGGGGACATGTATCAATGCAAAAAAAAGTTTTAAAAACGGCCGTTTTTTCGGGAGCAGTGATTTTAATAATGCTTAAAATGAAAAAATAAAAGTGAAATATTCCTTTAAATTTCGTACCTGGGGGGTGTGTATGATATGCATGTGAAGTGGCGCATGTTTCCCGTGCTTAGAACTGTCCCTGCAAAAAATGTCATTTTTGAAAGAAAAAAAGGCATTTAAAACTCACTCGCGGCTATTAATGAATTGTCGGCTTTTATCAATACATTCAAAAGTCATTGATAAAAAAAAAAAAAAGCGTGGGGGTTCCCCAGAATTCAATTACCAGGCCCTTCAGGTCTGGAATGGATATTAAGGGGAAACCCGCCGCAAATTTTAAAAAAAATTGACGTGGGGTTCCCCCAAATATCCATTCCAGGCCCTTGAGATCTGGCATGGATTTTAAGGGGAACTCCACCCCAAATTTAAAAAAAAATGGCGTGGAGTCCCCCTAAAAATCCATACCAGACCCCTTATCCGAGCACGCAACCTGGCCGGCCGTAGGGGAAAAGGGGGGGATGAGAGAGCGGCCCCCACTTCCTCCTGAACCGTACCAGGCCACATGCCCTCAACATGGGGAGGATGTCCCCATGTTGATGGGGACAAGGGCCTCATCCCCACAACCCTTGCCCGGTGGTTGTGGGGGTCTGCGGGCGGGGGGCTTATCGGAATCTGAAAGACCCCTTTAACAAAGGGGACCCCCAGATCCTGGCCCCCCTATGGGAAATTGGTAAGGGGTACATTGTACCCCTACCATTTCACGAAGAAAGCGTAAAAAAATGTTTAAAAAAAACACACAAACACCTTGAAAAAGTCCTTTAGTTAAAAAAAAAAAAAAAACATTCCATCGGTGAAATCCAGTGTCCCGCGGCGATCCCGATGTCCAGCGCTGTCCGTCATTGGTTGTGCCTGAGCGGACCTGATGGGGAACTCCCTCTCAGCATTTTAAATGTATAGACCCGCCCCTTCTAAAGTTCCCCATCAGGTCCGCTCAGCGGACCAGATGCGGAACATGAGAAGGGGCGGGTCTATACATGTATTACCAAAGTGAGAGCAGTTCCCCATCAGGTCCGCCCCCTCGGTATATCGGACCCGCCTACGTCATTGGCTTGAGCGGGGAACTTTCTTCACTGTGTAATTTAAATTTACGGTGCAGGAGGGAGGGGGGCGCTCTCTCGTCCCCCCCTTTTCCCCTGCGGCCGGCCAGGTTGCGTGCTCGGATAAGGGGTCTGGTATGGATTTTTAGGGGGACTCCACGCCATTTTTTTTAAAATTTGGGGTGGAGTTCCCCTTAAAATCCATGCCAGATCTGAAGGGCCTGGAATGGATATTTGGGGGAACCCCACGTCAATTTTTTTTTTAATCTGCGGCGGGGTTCCCCTTAATATCCATTCCAGACCTGAAGGGCCTGGTAATTGAATTCTGGGGAACCCCCACGCTTTTTTTTTTTTTTATCAATGACTTTTGATAAAAGCCGACAATTCATTAATAGCCGCGAGTGAGTTTTAAATGCCTTTTTTTCTTTCAAAAATGACATTTTTTGCAGGGACAGTTCTAAGCACGGGAAACATGCGCCACTTCACATGCATATCATACACACCCCCCAGGTACGAAATTTAAAGGAATATTTCACTTTTATTTTTTCATTTTAAGCATTATTAAAATCACTGCTCCCGAAAAAACGGCCGTTTTTAAAACTTTTTTTTGCATTGATACATGTCCCCTGGGGCAGGACCCGGGTCCCCAAACACTTTTTAGGACAATAACTTGCATATAAGCCTTTATAATTAGCACTTTAGATTTCTCCCATAGATTTTTCGAATTTCCGCGAACACCCCAATTTGTTCGCTGTTCGGCGAACGGGCGAACAGGCAATGTTCGAGTCGAACATGAGTTCGACTCGAACTCGAAGCTCATCCCTAGAGAGAAGCATGGTGAATGGTGGAAATTACTCTATTATAATTAAATAAATAATATATAGAGCAAGCACTTGTATCATAGTATTTGTTCAATGGCACCTACATCCCTGTAGGTAAAGTGAAAGATTTGCACTATCCTTTATATGTTTTCCTTTTGTGCATTTTTTGATAGACCACTATTCATTCTCAACCCAAATCTTGGTTTCTGGACTGAATACCTGCTAACTTGTGCATTCAAGGCTCCCAATCTACATGTTTTTTGCTCCATTAGAATGTAAGCCATTTATGATATATTTTTTATATGCTTTAAAGCAATTTGCTTCTGGTCAGCTCTTGACCCACTATTAGCAACTTTATTACCTTCTATGTCTCTTTGTATCTAGGATAGAGCATCAATAGGATTAAAACCTGATATCCCCCTTTTGGACCCTGCTTGACCCTCACACATGCAGGCTTGGGTACACATGTGAGCGTTGATGCCCTGTCTTCATACACCAGTATCCCCTGCACTCGGACAGATGGTACACCCCAGTTGTTCATGAGCATCCCCAAGAGTTAGAAGGTATTTGTCTATGCATTCAGAAACTCGCAGCCTTGTTGATATTCATTTGTACTGTATATACTTTTTTGTCCTATCAGTATGTATTTATAAATTATTTGTATCTATTGTAGATTAAGTAAAGTCTCTGCATCCCTGAAGAAGCCTAACCCAGGCGAAACATGTAGGACTGTAAGCTTGTGACTTTTAAGGAGAGAGTGCACTGCGTTGTATATTCTCTCTCCTTTTTAATAAAATTTTTATATCATGTGATTCATGAATAAAAGACAGATTTTTTAAGAATTTTCTTCTTTCTTTCCATATCTGATAGTATCCATTTATCAATGGCACCCTTAAAATCCCATCCATTTCACCCGAGGGGGGGGGCTTTTTTTCACTTTACTCTATTATAATGCTCAGGGATTTGTTTAAAGTGTAAATGCATTATCCTGGAATAATTTGTCACACAGGCAAGCAGTACCTTCTTAAGTATTTTGTTAATGCCCTAATTGAAAGCCAGAAATCTCAGAAAATGCCTCTAAGGAAAAAAAATGTCTGGAGAATTATCATAGGATAAACCCCTTTTTAACCCTCTTAAAAGGCTTCAATAACAAATGTTTTATGTAGTCATTGTTTGGGCAACAACCAGCCTGGATGAAAAAGTTCTCAATAAATTAAACTTTGACCAGTGGTTTGTCTTATTTAGACCTAAACGAGTTTAGTTAGATCAAAAAAGTGACACTCTAACAGAAGCTTTGCAAACTGTAGTACAGTTGGTGGAAATTGATACTAAATAATTAGATCCACTTGATCTATTTCTACAGAAACCAAATTCTTCACTTGAACAGAATATACTGGAATCCCTTTTTTTATTTAACACAGAGAGTAATGTCAGTAAAATATTTGTATATGATGACATCTGTAAATAATTTTGCTAATTATTCATCTGTTCTACAAAAAAAATCTTCATTAAAGCTGAACAAAAAAATATATAGTCAATACACTCCTCTGTCTGATTCTATAAGCTGAAAACTGGGGGGAAAGTTACCATGTTTTAAAACTTTTATTTTATACAAATGTTTTTTTTGGAATATACACATTTAAAAAACAATCATTCCAATCCCACCACTTACCAGTACAATGAAGGGTAACAGAGCCAGTAATAACTACACCTGATAGCTATTGCAAAGGGGCTAAAGGTTGCCATTTTAGCTGGAAATGTTGTGGGTACAATTAAAGAGAACACTAACTCTCTATACAAATTGCAAAGTTGAATCAAAATCATTGTGCAGAAAGAGGTGCATACACATATTTGTAGTTTCTAGTGGTCCTGATAAGTAGTCCTTCAGAACGGCTAGATGCAAGTAGATTAAGTTGGAAAGACCAACATACATGGCTTCTGTCGGAAAGACCGACATACACACAGGCCGAATGTCAACCTTTTTTTGTTTAACCGGCCACTGTCTCCCAACATTCGGCCCGTGTGTACCAGGCTTTAAGATTAAATTCTGGTGTCAGATGTACTAAGTGTTTCAATTGTGAATGATCTAATATGGAAATTTCAAATCTATGATTAGGTATCTGGTTGCATTTAATAATAATTGTGACGTCAGATATGTTTTTCCATGGTCTCATGTAGCCAGTTGCTCTCTGCCCCACGATCTCCACAGTTTGGACAAACTGGTTGTGTATAGCTATGGAGAAAAGGTGGTGTCTAATCACACCTTTTAAAAGTGTCTGGTTTAAGCCAGGCTCTGGCACAAAGTCTGATCCTATAGGATAAATTGCAGACTCAGCTACCTTGTGTGCAGGGAATCTGGCATGGAGTTCTCGTTCACAGACTTGAAACTTGTCACTGACTTGCAGTGGTGTTGTGTGGCATCTTTGGTTTGTCTCAAGAAAGTTGTCTTTTTCTTTTTCATCTAGGTTAGTTGCTGTTTGACTAGGTGTATTGATAGACCTGCTCTGAAGTGTATTGCAGAGAATCCTCGGGTTCATGCTTTGGACCAATTACATTGCTACATCCACTTCATTCACTGTCAGGACATATGGTTGTTTCTAGGGCTTCTGCTTCAGCTACAGCAGGCACTGCTTTTTTCTAGCAAGTTTTTCTAGCATGGCCTCTATGAGGGCCTGCTGTCATGTTTTCTCAGCCTATGCACTTTTTCATCTGCATTTTCTATGATGCCTATCACTGTATACTTTCTATCTGTAACCATGTTTTCTCTTTGTTCATTTCCACTTCTTGTTCAAAAAAGGTTGCTTGTGCTTTCGTGGCTTTTACTCTCACACTGGTAATGGCAAGAGTATTACTTGCAGATGAGAGATTAGAGGAATTGAAGACTTAAGGCCTATGTAAATGAAGATGTCCGACTCTGCAACATTTGTCTTGTGGAGGTGCTTGATTGTGTAGAATCTAATGTACTGCTGTATGCAGATGACTGCACTGTCAGAGTGGAAGATCTCTTTGTAATTAGTATCCTTTATCCTCCTTCCTGGGTAGCCAATGTTTCACTGTTCTGTCCTTAGTACATATTACCCTGATGCTTGTAAGCATTTTGATATGCAGCTAAACCCTCCTATTCACCAATAAACGAAACTTGTGAACAAATCTTAAAGCTTTATTGTAAGGAGCAGGGTGGGGTGAAACTGGGGAACAAAAAACAGAAATTCATAGAATCAAATATCTAAAACATGTTACAGTAAGTATAAAAGTTAGACGTTGTCCTCCAATAAATATGGGCCACCAAGGGCTCTTTTTCCAGCTTCTTCTCCTTCCTAGCAGTGAAGAATCATGGCAGGTACAGAGACATAGTAGGATCAAAGCATTGGTGTTTAAGTTTATGCACTTATAAAAGATAGTGCAGATTGGCCACTAGATCTAGCCCAAGACAAAGGTTGCTACCAGCATTAACAAAAGCAAACAATATGAAGTCTAAGGCTACATTAGCACTGGTGGTTTGCAACTGTGCGAATGGCAGCGCCAGGAATAGGAAACCACCATAAGGGTTTGTCACATTTACAAAGCCCGGAATCATTTCTGAAAGACACAAGCCAAATTTACAGTCAATATGTCAACCCCAGGTAAACTCCCAATCTGCTCCTGTACTTAATGATTCCATCATCCTGTAATGCAATATACCAGATACACCTCACTACACATTTTTTTAGTCCCCCAACTCTAACATTATGTATTCCTATGTTGTTAAAACACTGCATATGGTACTGTCATGTACCTTGTATCAGAGCCCAATAGTAGAAGGAGACCTCTCTTACAGCCCTGGCTCCGGGACCACTGGGGTTGCAACAGTGGTTACGAGAGCGCAGTTAGTTAGGAGTGCCTGTATGATCCGTAGTAGCTGACACAGATGAGTAGAGATGATCCACCAGAAGAACTTGACTGTCGAAGCAGCTGGAGGTGGTGATTACAGGTGTGGGTCAGCGATCCCTGGATACTGGCAGGGACAGGATCAGGAACAGGCTGGAGCAGAGTGAGACAAGCCGGGTCAGCACGAGTAACAGGTAGGTAATACAGCAGGCAGAGAGTAGTCAGCAGACAGGCAGAGGTTTGGCAATGGAAGATCAAAAGGAGCAGGTATAGCAGGGTCAAGGCAAACTGGGTCAGGATAGGAGAATGCAGCAATAGTCAAACAGAGCTGGGTCGGTAATTGCAAGCAGGTACAGGATCAGACTCAGGTAAAGCTACAGATCAGACAGCACTGCATGTTCCCACGCACATGCGCACGCCAGTCGCGTGTTTCCATGCACGTACACGCGCCGCTGCCCGGTCCGGCGAATCTTCGTAGGAACATGTGTGCGCACGCCTGAGCATCTGCCTCTCTACAGGGTATCCCTGACAGGTACTTGCAAGTTAAAAGAAGATCAGAAATTGTCTAACTGTGCATGGTACTACTATGTTTGTAATGGGTACCGTTAAAGCACTGTATTCCTTTTTCTACACAGGGGATTTGTTTGTCAGGAATTCTCCTAATCTTGGCTGTCAATAAAGATTTCTATAATCCATCCTGTTTTATGAATACAACGTGCACATACTTTACAGACTAGTGAAAAAAAAAAGATCTTTTACTTTAGCAAATTAGCTGTTAGATGGGAAGTTCTGCAGCTGATTACTTCATCCCTGGGTGGGGCTCATTTACAGCATGCGTAAGTATTTGCAAATGTGTGCAAAGAAAACCCCTGTTTTTAAAGCATACTATTAGACAGAATAATTTGGTTGGTTGCAGGCTGGTTGGTAAATTGAGCTGGGAATTTTCTTTGGTTTTGTTAGACATGCGTCGCCCTTCCGTGTGCTTCTTGCTGCAAAGGCCATTTATAGGTGACACAGTGGCCATTTGTTTGTAATTTACAGCATATGCCAAAAATAATATTAATATTAAACAGTATATCTCTGTAATATATGCATTTTCCCCTATGGTTTATCCATTATAAATCCTGCAAGTACAAATAAACACTAGCTGATCTGCCAGAAATCCATTAAGCTCCTAATTTTCTGTGCTCATTGCCTCTACTGCACTTATCAGCCCCATCTGTTATCAGCCCTGTCCAGTTCACCTCTGTGTACTATAAAGAGAGGGAGATACTGTATTTTGTTTTTTTTAAACATTTTTTTAACATGGATCCTGTCCTAGAGTGACAACGATATCAATAGATACAGCACAATAAGTGGGCAATGTCACCCTAGGACAAGAAATTCAAATTTGAGAACTGTTGAGTTGCAATATATTACATTATTCTTGGTTTTTGATACCCTTTAACTTTGGCAAAAAGGTGAGACAAGTTTACATTTTAATATGGAAATGGTTCTTGCATACATCAGCTGTCTTAGCCAAAAAAGAGATCTAAAGAGTAATCAAGTGATAGTAATTGTTTTTCACTAACTCAGCCAATAGTTTTAATTCATATTCGTACAGCATTTGACAGCTCAGAGATCCCAGATGGTGCCTCCACATAGCTTCAAAAGACCATTAAATAAGCCTAACTTAAAAGGGATTCTCCTGGTAAGTGTGTGACCACACGGGAGTGTTTACAGGAGTCTCAGTATATCAAAACAAACTATTGTCCAATCGTAAATTGTCTTTTATTTGTTTCACCATATTACTTTGCTTAAATCTGATCTTAGATTTGTAGTTAGAGAATACACCATATCACTGCTCTACTTATCTTGTCATTGAATAAAGTATTAAGTTAAAGCCGTGTCCCTCTCACAGAACGGTTGTCTTCTGATCTTTCATTCTTGGCACACATTGGCACTGTGATGCAGATGGATATGAATTGGGCCAGAAGGTTGGATCTGAATTTTCTGTGAAAGTGTGATGCTTTTTTGGTAAAAGATGTGACTGTCTATTCATTTACACCATCTGACAGTTTATCTTGTTAATATTTCTTCCACTAATAAAAATACATAAGTAAAATAAAACTAGTAAAATAAGACTTCAATGTTATGTATACAAAGAGGACAAGCAATAGTTGTAATCATACATATTCAAATACTACCACTAAAAATGAGTTGTATTATTGTTATGTTATGATTAGTAGTAGTAGTAGTAGTATTGCTATTATTACTATATAAATACATGGGTAACATCCTAACCACTACACACAATACATTTTCCTATGGCAATAAGCGTACCCTTTGATAATATCCTATCCTCAACCATAGAGAACTGGCTTGCAAATTGTAACTTTCAGTGCAGGTATTGTTGCAGTCCACGGTTAAATAAA
The DNA here is from genome assembly GCA_029206835.1 of Rana muscosa. NCBI lineage: Eukaryota > Metazoa > Chordata > Amphibia > Anura > Ranidae > Rana > Rana muscosa. The sequence goes on from JARGYO010005626.1 coordinate 40,200,873, forward strand.
GCATAAACATAATGTAATATTGTATTAATTTACTGGTCATTGGGACTCTTTATGCTGGAGAAACACTACATAGCTTTCAAATTGAGGGAAGTGCATACCTTTATTAAAAGACCAGCTTCACACTGGGGTGGTTTTCAGGAGCTTTAGTCCCTGTTCACACTTGTGCGAGTTAATAACGTATGCGATGCATTAAAAAAAAAACTAGATTCGCATGTCATCCAAAAAGTAATTGTTTCTAAGGATGGTCGTTCACATCTATGCGTTGTGATTCCTCTACGAATGCGATGCGATAATAAAAAGGGTCTTGTGTGAGTTTACAGCGTTGCGTTGCGAATTTAGTCTCCATAGACATCAATGTAATTGGTTCTGGAATCGCATTGTTGGTTCAGATATGTGCGAATTCCATCACACTACTCTCCACAAAAACCAGGAAGTAAACAGGCAGTTAACACTTTTTTTTTTTTTTTTACATTAGACATTAACATGATTCCATTGGCTAGAACATCAATTGCAGCTGTGTCCAACTCCTGAAATTTGCGGTAAAATCGTGGAAAATTCGCACCTCATACAGGAAAAAAAATGGAACAAATTTGCAACATATCACAGTGCAGCAGTGTGAACCCAGCCTTAGCGTTGGAAATAGCCTCTGATAAGCGCCTGAAAACCACCTCCCATTCATTTCAGTGTGACTTTTCACACTAGGGTGGTGCGCTTGCGGGACATTCTGAAAAGTCCTGTAAGCAGCAACTTTGGGGCGGGTTGGGAGCGCTGTATTCAGCGCTCCCAAAACACCCTGCCCATTGGAATCAATGGGCAGCGCCTTGAAAGTGCTTTCAAAGCACTGCATAACTGTACTTTTTACTCTTTTTTGGGGTAAAAAGCATCCTGATAGCAGCCGAAAAGTGGCGCAAAACCACAGCTTAAACAGCGCTAAAACGGGCAACGCTTTAGCACTAACTGCCAGTGTTTTCAGTGTGAAAGCAGCCTTATATAGTAAGGGGATTTTGAGAATGTTTTCTCTTCATTTTGTGGAACATTTTAATCAAGTGTCTCAGGAGACGAGTCCTAGAAAACTCTAATATTGATATGTGACAGCGGACGAGGAAAGTATTGTCGATAACCGGCAAGTCTGTTTACATTGTGATCAGCTGTGATTGGACACAGCTGATCACATGTTAAAGAGCTGCTGTGATCACAGAGTGCACGGATGCGCTCCCCTTGAGGCGCTAAGGGGACGACCTCCCAGAACAACAGAGCCACGCTGTAGCCGTATTTTGACTATAACACAGTAATGAAGTGGTTAAGCATGCTCTTCTGTTTCCTGCTGACCCTTGGATCACTGCGTGTTTCCCCACCCTCTTTCCCTTCTGGGTCTGACTGCCATTGGAGTGCACAAACTGGGCTGTTTTTAAAATGTGGTATTTTTTGTACATCTGTCATCAATGTTGTTATATTTTTACCACTGACGAAAAGGAGACTCAAAACACATTGGGAATATACATTAAAATACGGCTGTTCCACTGTTGCTGAGGTCTAATTATCAACCAGTGAACTATGATATGATATTTACACCATTATATACCAGGGCTCAAAATTTAAAATCCTGAGCTACTAGCCAGACCTCAAGGGTTACTCGCCACCAGTTGCCCCGCCCAACCCTACCATGCCCCACCCCTAATCCCACCCCTAAACACGCCCTCAAATTATCTCATGAAATGACACTTAAATTGTTTATGCAGAATTAAGTTATAAAAATAAATATTAACAACAACTTTATCCATGTCCAAAACTGCAGCCTGCCCGTGTCCGCCAATGCAGTCTGTCCGTGTCCACCAATACAGCCTGTGTCCGCCAGTGCAGCCTGTGACCACCAATGCAGCCTGTGTTCCCAAATGCAGCCATCTGTCCCCAATGCAGCCTTGTGTCCCCAAATGCAGCCTTGTGTAGCCTTGTGTCCCCAAATGCAGCCTTGTGTCCCCAAATGCAGCCTTGTGTAGCCTTGTGTCCCCAAATGCAGCCTTGTGTCCCCAAGTGTCCCCAAATGCAGCCTTGTGTCCCCAAATGCAGCAATGTGTCACCAAATGCAGCCTTGTGTCCCCAAGTGTCCCCAAATGCAGACTTGTGTCCCCAAATGCAGCAATGTGTACCCAAATGCAGCCTTGTGTCCCCGAATGCAGCCATGTGTAGGTCCCCCGTGGCCTACCTGTGTAGGGAAAGAGAGAGCCCCCCCTGCCACCGCTGTCTTGTTGACCAGCACGCGGGGAACATAACAGCTTTAATTTCAATAGCTGTGTTCCCTGCCGCGTGCGGCGTCATATAAAGCCCCTCCCTCTTGTCCGGGCACTTTGACAGACAGATCACCTGCCCAATCCTGGGGCAGGTGATCTGTCTATCAATGTTCCAGGACAAGGGGGAGGGGCTATATATGACGGCGCACGTGGCGGGGAGCACAGCTATTGAAATTAAAGTTGTTATGTTCCCCGCGCGCTGATCAATGCGGCGGCGGCGGCAGCAGCAGCAGCAGCAGCTCTCCTCACCTCTCCTCCCTCTTGCCCCATGATCACCCCCCCCCCCCGCTCCCAGGCAGCCCACACTCGCCCAGCCCTCAAAATCCACTCACAAAATGCGAGCAGGCGAGTGGAATATTTGAGGACTGATATACTGTATATAGTTATGAGAGGAACTATGTAACGCTAGCTATTCAGTCGATTTTCTTTATGAAGTTATAATAACGTGTCTTTTTTTTTTTACATATACTGCATGTGTTTGTGTTGATGCCTTTAAAGTCTCATACACCCACTAGAAAATCTTTTCTTGGATATATAGAGAGATTTTTCACTTTTGGCTATTTCTGAAGGACAGAAATTGAAAGGAAAAAGTCCTAATCCCACAGATTACAAAACTCAACACTAAAAAAAGTTTTGTACAATTTACACATAATGCCCAACTTTATAAAATGAAGAGTGACACCTTTTAGCATGTAGGCAATGGACAGTGCCATGGCCCCGGTTACACAGGCAACTGGGGTGTCACATGCAGCCACTGTGCCTGTCCCTCACCTTATCATTCCCAATCACAGAGCGCTTTGTGTTATGTTAACTCATTCAGAAAAGACAAAGCCTCCTGTGAATGGATAGCAGAGTGGAGGGTCCAGCAGAACTGCAATGTGTGAGAGGACAGCATCTCCCCTGTCAGAGATCTGGGCGTGTAGCTATAGCTGGAGTTGTACTTCCAGAGATCTAATTAACTGTGAAATCTAAATAAAGAGATAAGTCCACAAAGTGACATGCTCCTCATTGGACTTAACTTATATGCCGCGTACACACGATCGGAATTTCCCACAACAAATGTTCGATGGGAGCTTGTTGTAGGAAATTGCGACTGTGTGTAAGCTCCATTGAACATTTGCTGTCGGAATTTCACAAAATCCGTTCTCGTAAATTCTGAGCGTGTGTAGACAAAATGTCACGCATGCTCTGAATCAAGTACGAGACGGAAGCGCTCGGTCTGGTAAAAATAGAGTTCATAATGGAGATAGCACATTTGTCACGCTGTAATGGACACGAGGCTGAAAAGCGCGAATCGTCTCTCACCAAACTTCTACTAACACGAGAGTAGCAGAATGAGCCCAAAGGGTGGCGCTCTTGGTATTGAACTTCCCTTTTATAGTGGCATCATACGTGTTGTACGTGACTGCGTTCTTGGCGATCGGAATTTTCGACAACATTTGTGCAACCGTTTGTATGCAAGACAAGTTTGAGCCAATATCCGTCGGAAAAAAATCCACGGTTTTGTTGTTGTAATGTCCGATCGTGTGTACGCAGCAATAGTATGCCAGCACATTTTATAGATTGTCTGAATTTCTGGAGTTCATCTTTAAGGGAATGAACCATTTGTGCATATTTCAGTGCAGCTGGGGAAACCATTACTTGTGCATAACTGTCTTAAAGAGGACCGGTCATAATTAGGTTCCTGCAAGGGTGCATGCATCTTCAGAGCTTGGTGAAATTGAACTTTACAAAGAATGTAAAAAGGGGGCGCACCATTGTAGCCCACTTTCTTGGGACGGCGGCCACCCGGCCTGGTAATAGCATAGGAAAGGGTTAAGGATATATGTTACTGTATGTTTTGAGCTAATGGTGTACTGTCTCTTTAAGATGTGCATTCAGTTTCAGATGATCCAATAGGAAACCATGGAAGTTTCCAGTATCCCTGAGGAGATGATAAAAGGGGCTGCTGAGGGTCTCTACTTCCTCTTTTAGCAGCAGCTGACCTACACGTGAAGAAGCTGCAGCTGTCCCCTCACAGAAGATTCACTCAGGTTTCCTGCAGCATGGAGGACTTAGTGCGGGCTTTTGTGGAGAAGGCAGAGAGCCAAGGAGAAGAATGGATGCGCCGCTGTCTGAAATTACCTGACCTGGAGCCCCATAGCGCAGTCGGAGCAGGGGAGATACAGCCACAGCCAGCTCAGCCCTCCCCTCTGAGAAGGTCCAGGAGGAGCGTGCCTCCGGAGCGTCCGGCGGTGGGGGGAGGTGAAGAAGGAGACGCCAGGCGGACGGGAGAAGCAGGGAAGAGCGGAATGTCGGAGGTGTCGGCAAGACGGTCGGGACAGAAAAGGCGGACCTGTTCTCAGTCGCCTGCCAGGAGAAGAGGAAAAGGTCCATCAGCGCCGCGGGAGGAGCGGCCAGTGCGGTCGGCACTGCCAGCATCTGCAAGCAGCCTGCAAGCGACGGCTGTTCCACAGCGGTCGGCTCCACAGAGTGCCATGGTTCCTGGTGTGCTGTTTAACAGCCCTCATTCAAGCATCAGCGTGCCAGCTGCGGGGGCATCACCAGCTGGACAGGGTGAGTTAAATAATGCGGCTACAAATGACATTCTGGCTTACCTGTCTGCTGTTTCTCATGCTCTTTCTGCTGCTGGCATTTCTTCTCCTGTCCTCCCTTCTTCTCTGGCTATTTTCCCCTTTCCTGCACAGGCTTTTTCTGCACCTGTTGTCACAACCCCTGTGTCCTCTAGTCAGCTGGGTGGTACACATGCAAGGCACAGTCAACATATTCCTGTCAGTGAAGCTGTTACTAGACAAATGTCAGTGCCTGAATCTTGTTTAAAAGGAGCCATGCCATGTGAGATTTCTCCTTTGGGGTACCACCTCCCTATGGCGGTGAAGGACAAGATATGGCGGGGGGAATACGTGGATTTATTGTCCCTTCTTCCCGCGGCAAAAGATTTTGTTTTAAAATCTGATAGGAAGGATCAGGAGGAGGAAAGGCGCAGGGCAGTGCCCCGCTCTTTTAATAACTGGCTGCAAGCCTTTTTTGTATTTGCCAGTGTATTGGTGGAAAAACGCCCTGAGGTAAGCGGAGGCCTGTTTCAGCATTTAGATCATGTGCTGGAGGCCTATAAGAGCTTTGGCGGATTGGGCTGGTATGCCTACGATGAGTCATTTCGCCAGAAGCTGGCGGTTCACTCATCCTTGCAATGGGGGATGAAAGACGTGGGCCTATGGCTTAATCTGATTATGCCACAGAGAGCGCCTACTACGCGTCAAGCTCCTGTTAGCACGGTCAATTCTGTGTATCGCAGGGGTTGTTGTTTTTCGTTTAATGAAAGTCAGTGTCGTTTCAACACCTCTTGCAAATACAGGCATGAGTGCTCTTTTTGTGGGGGCCCCATCCTGTGCTGCGCTGTTTTAAGAAAACAGCTGGTTCTGCTCCGCCTCAGCGTGATATTTTTCCCAAGAGCCTGCACGCCAGTGAGGCTGGAAAACATGCGCCCTTGGCTGGATCTTTACCCAAGCAGGGAGAAAGCACATTTACTAATTGAGGGATTTTCTGTGGGTTTTCCGTTGCCACCGTTTTCAGGTTCAGGGTGTAATATCGTGGCCAACCTTAAGTCAGTTGACCGGTTTCCAGAGGTGGTAAGGGAAAAAGTTTCCAAAGAAATTGCAGAGGGTCGCATGGCAGGTCCATTCCAAGCTCCTCCGTTTAGGGATTTCCGCATTTCTCCGCTCGGGGTAGTACCTAAGCGCGAGCCTAACTCGTTCCGTCTAATACAGCATCTTTCATTTCCTAAAGGTGGATCGTTAAATGACGAAATTGCCGAGTCTATGTGTTCTGTGGCTTATGCGTCTTTTGAGGAAGCGATTGTGAAAATAAAAACCTGCGGCCGGGGAGCTTTACTGGCCAAAGCGGATGTGAAGTCGGCCTTCAGGCTTTTGCCGATCTCCCCGGCAGCTTTCAGTTCCTTGGGATTTTATTTTGAGGGTTTTTATTTTTTGACAAATGTCTTCCTATGGGGTGTTCGTTGTCCTGTAACTACTTTGAAACCTTTTCCACGTTTATTCATTGGGTTATGTGTTTTGAGTCCGGTCAGGATTTGATAGCACATTACTTGGATGATTTTTTGTTTATCGGTCCAGCGAACTCTGATCTTTGTTCCCGGCTACTGCGTTTGTTTAGCGTGGTGGCAGGGCATTTTGGTGTTCCGCTGGCAGTCGAGAAGACGTGTCATCCGGCAACTTCCATGGAGTTTCTTGGTATTTTGATTGATACGGAGGCTCAGGAGTTCCGCTTGCCCCAGGAAAAAATTGACAAGATGCGGAGTCTTATTGCGGTTTTTTTGAGGAGACGCAAGGTTATGTTGAAGGAGATGCAGTCCTTGTTGGGCCTCTTGGCTTTTGCCTGTAAAATCATGCCGGTGGGAAGGATTTTCTCTAGGCGCCTGTATTTAGCAACCTCAGGTTTGAAATCTCCGTTCGCCCATGTCCGTTTGACGGCATCACTAAAGGATGACTTAGTGGTTTGGGCAGAGTTTCTGGATTCTTTTAACGGGCGTTCCTTTTTCCAGTCTGATTTTATTTTTGCCCCTGATTTCAGGTTGTTCACAGACGCGGCTGGCTCCAAAGGTTTCGCAGCAATCTGGGGATCGCACTGGAGTTGCGGGGTTTGGCCAGAGGCCTGGGTTCGACAGAAGGCCACTAGGAATATAGTATTGTTGGAGCTTTTCCCGGTTTTAGTAGCAGTGGCGCTCTGGGGAGAATCCTTTGCCAATCGACGGATTCTAGTAGAAACTGACAATAAAGGGGTGCTTTTTGCGATCAATTGTCTGTCTGCTAGCTCTCCTTTGGTGATCAAGATTCTGCGTCACCTCGTTTTCTTGTGTCTAAAATTTAATATCTGGATTAAGGCTAAGTACACACCCGGAGTCTTGAATATAATAGCTGACTCTCTTTCCCGTTTCCAGATGCAGCGTTTTCGGCAATTGCTTCCGGGAGCGGACGCAGAGGGAACACGGTGCCCGGCATATCTTTGGGAGCTGATTTAACGCGGGTGGGTGAAGCCATTAAATCTTCAGTTGCTCCCCGTACCTGGGCAGATTACTCCGCCGCGTGGAGGAAGTGGATTCTGTTTGCCGGGATATCTGGTTTTGCTTGGGAGGCTCCCGAAGAGGAGGCGGTGCTGGCCTTCCTGGCCTTTTTGATGGAGGGACGGCCTTCTTATGGGTTTTTGGTAAAAACCTTAGCAGGAGTCTCCTTTTTCTTCAGGGTGAGGGGTCTCCCGCCCTGCTCAATTTTTTTTACAGTTAAACAGGCCCTGAAAGGCTACCGGAGGGCAACTTATGCCCCGGATGGCAGGCGGCCTATCGGTCTGCCGCTTCTCAAGCGCCTTTGTGAAGCCACGCTTGGGGTTTGTTTTACAGAATACGAAGCGTTACTATTCCGGCTGGCTTTTGTGTTTTTTTATTTCGGAGCCTTCAGGATTTCTGACCTGCTTCCTGGGTCCAAGAAGAGCTCTTCTGGTATGCTGTCAGAGCATGTGCTAGTTGAACATGGTTTGTTACGCCTTTTTTTAAGGCGCTCGAAAACCGATCAACTAGGACGTGGGGAGTGGGTAATGTTGCAGGCGGAGGATGATGCTTCAGTGTGCCCAGTGGCACTGGTGACCGGTTTCCTCACGGCGCGTCCGGTGGGATCGAGGCATTTTCTTGCTCATATGGATCGGTCACCCTTAACTAAGTATCAGTTTTCTTACGTTTTTAAACGTTGTCTGGACCAATTGGGTTTACATGATTTTAAGTTTTTCTCCCACTCCTTTAGAATAGGGGCGGCATCTGACGCTGGAGTTAGGGGTTTGTCGGCCAAAGCCATTATGGGTTTGGGGAGGTGGAGGTCCAATTGTTTTAAGTGTTATGTTAGGCCTAACCTGTCACTTTAATTTCCTAGGTTTTCAGCATTGCGTTTGGATTCTGGGCCACTCATATATACACTGGGCACGGAAGCGGGCGGCTCAACGCAAGTACTCTGTCAGCCTATCTTTACAGCCGGAATCATTCGCTCTGTATTGGAAAGGTATAAGGGGTCTGAAGTGGCAGCATTTATTATTTCATTTATCTCAATTGCATCAGTTTTGGCCCCCGCCTTCAATCCTAATAGTTCATTTAGGGGTGCAATGATTTGGGTTCAGTTCGTACTCTGGACCTGTTATTCATGATAAAACGGGACCTATATAGGTTCCATCTGTCTTCCCCGGGTACAATCATTGTCTTTTCAGAAATTGTTCCCCGTTTCGCTTGGCTGTCTTCCCCGTTTCACCGGGTACTGGAGAGGATGAGGAAGAGGGTCAATCGGGCGATGGCTAAATACATGCCACTGTTGGGAGGTTTTGCTTATCGGCACGTGGATCTCGAGGGGGGCATCCCGGGTTTGTTTAGGCAGGACGGGGTCCACCTTTCGGATGTAGGTGCCGATATTTTTAATCTCGGTTTGCAGAACAGTATCGAAAGGGCCACGTATTTGGGGTAGGCCGGTCTAGTTTCACTAGTCCGGCTGGTGGGGACATGTTTTTCTGGTTTAAAAAAGGTTGATTAGCCCGAGTTCTGAAAACTGGGCAAAGGTTTTGCTGAATATTTGTTTTATTCTGAATGTTGAATTATTATTTTGAATATATATTTTAAAACCAATAAATTACCGCGGCCAATTTTTGCCAAAACTTATGGTGTATGTGTGTTTTATTAAAGGTTAATAAGGTTGTATCCGGGGAAATTAGGTATTGGGCAAAGTGTGGCCTGCGGTCCCATGTAAAAAGGGGGCGCACCATTGTAGCCCACTTTCTTGGGACGGCGGCCACCCGGCCTGGTAATAGCATAGGAAAGGGTTAAGGATATATGTTACTGTATGTTTTGAGCTAATGGTGTACTGTCTCTTTAAGATGTGCATTCAGTTTCAGATGATCCAATAGGAAACCATGGAAGTTTCCAGTATCCCTGAGGAGATGATAAAAGGGGCTGCTGAGGGTCTCTACTTCCTCTTTTAGCAGCAGCTGACCCACACGTGAAGAAGCTCCCTCCCTGTCGCGGTATATTTATGTGGTCGGGTCACCCCGGAATCCGGGGGGGGGGCATGTTTTTCTGGTTTAAAAAAGGTTGATTAGCCCGAGTTCTGAAAACTGGGCAAAGGTTTTGCTGAATATTTGTTTTATTCTGAATGTTGAATTATTATTTTGAATATATATTTTAAAACCAACAAATTACCGCGGCCAATTTTTGCCAAAACTTATGGTGTATGTGTGTTTTATTAAAGGTTAATAAGGTTGTATCCGGGGAAATTAGGTATTGGGCAAAGTGTGGCCTGCGGTCCCATACAAAAACGCTTACAATGAAAATTAAAAACATCACTTTTGCTTGCACATGATTGGCTGATGGAAGGTCAGACATCAGAGCTTCACATCATTCACTAAGACTGGGGCAAATTGCCTTGTAAAATTCAACTTCCCTTCTAAAGTAAACAGCCTATTTGCCTATAATAAAACCCAAAGAGACCTAAATAAAGCGGGCTCATCATTTTCACCCCCTTAGCAATCCAGGCATTAATCCAAAGTTTGTAATGGTGATATGTAGTATGGCTTTTTCCACAGGCTCATGGATATTTCCAAGTCAAGGCTGCAATCCAGGGAGTCATTTTCAAGCCTATAGCACTGAAGCACTTGGCAAAAATACTCACTTCTGATGGTATCTGCTATGGCTCTGCTAAAAGGCCAGAAGTGTTATGGCATGGTGGCCCCTTAATAATGTACATTTTAAATAACATGACAAAATGGGAGTAATGGTCCTATCCAAACCATTTTATAATCCTAAGGAAGATCATACTTTTTGTGCATGACTCTTATCTTATAAGTACATCTATAAAATCCTAATTTGATGATTAGAAATACATCAATATATTATTTGTCTGTCATAAAATCACAAACAAATTCAGCTAAAAATAGGAAAAATAAAACAAAAAAGAGAAACAACACCCTGCTTGCACCAGATGAATAGAGCAAGATATTAAAGACTTGGGCATATGTCACTATTCCTCACACTGAAATGCTGGCATATTTTATTATTCAAACATGTTGTCATGTTTTTGCTTTTTCCCTTTTGACAATGGTATGTACATCAAATATAGCATTATGTTTAGAGTATGTATATGTTGATTTTAATGGTTAACTGAATTCCAAATGGACAAGAGCAATTAGATGTACTTTTTGGCCATGAAACAAAGACTTGATTTATTAAATAACTCTAAGCATATCATTCTTTTAGCCTAAGTTCCAGTTTAGTAACAGCCACAGCCCTTAGTAACCAAACCGGGTCACTTCTATTGACTAGACATGTGCAGTTCGCTTCATTCCGAATTTAAATTTGGACACATTTTTCGTTATTCAAAGATTCGTATGTATCCGAATTTCCAGATTACAGTAGTAACGAATTTAAACAAATCCGAAATAACGAAACCAAATTTTGGACGAAATTCTAATTTGAATAGGTTTCAAATCAAATTTAAATGGTTTTCGAAATCAAATTCGAATCTTGGAGGAGAAAAAAAATACAATAGAAAATAAAGGAATAGAATAGAAAATAATAGAATAGAATAGAAAGAATATAACCATGTCCCAAAATTCAAATAGAATAAATTAGAATTAAAATAGAATAGAATAGATTAGAATAGAATAGAAAATAAACGAATAGACTAGAATAGAAAAAACTATAGAATAGAATAGAAGGAATATAACCATCTTCCAAAATACAACATTTTGAATAGAATAAATTTGAATTTGAACAGAATATAATTTTTTTTAATAGAAAATAAAAAAATTTAGAATAGAAAGGAATAGAATAGAATAGAATAAACAACAGAGATGTATAGAAAAAATAGAAGAGAAAGAATAGAAAAAAATAGAAAGAATATATCCTTCTTCTTATTTTGAATAGAATAAATTAAAATTTTAATAGAATAGAAAATAATAGAGTAGAATTGAAAAAAATAAAAGATAATTAAAAAAACAATAGAATAGAAAGAATATAGCCATTTCCCAATATTCGAAAATAATAAATTAGAATTCCAATAGAATAGAACAGAATAGAATATATTAGAATAGAATAGAAAATAAAATAATAGAATAGACTAGATTAGAAAAGCATAGAATAGAAAAAACAATAGAATAGAAAGAATAGAAAGAATATAACCATTTCCCCAAATTTGAATAGAATAAATTAGAATTCAAATAGAATAAAATACAATTGATTAGAATATAATAGAAAATAAAAGCATAGAATAGACTAGACTAGAAAATAAAAGAATAGAATAGAAAGAATATAACCATTTCCCAAACTTTGAATAGAATAAATTTGAATTTGAATAGAATAGAAAAAAATTGAATAGAACATAAAATAATAGAATAGAAAGGAATAGAATAGAATAGAATAAACAATAGAAACATATATAAAGAATATAACAATATAACTGTTTTCCGAAATTTAGAATAGAATAAATTTGAATTTGAATAGAATAGAAAAGAATAGAATATAATTGACTAGAATAGAAAAGAAAAAAAGAATAGAATAGAAAAAACTATAGAATAGAATGGAATAGAAAAAATATAACTATCTTCCAAAATTAGAATTTTGAATAGAATAAATGCGATTTTAGGATGAAATTCGATTTGAATGGAATTTTAATGGAATTCGAATGGAATTTGATTTGAATACAATTCAAATGGAATTCAAATTTTCTGAATTCATCCGGATTTGGAAAATTTGAATTGATTTGAATAAACAAAACTAGTTTCCGAAAGCAAATTCTACACATTAAACTAATTTAACTGAACAAATTTATGCAAATACCAAATCGAAACAAAACAATTTTTTTTTTTTGTTCTGCACATGTCTATTACCGACCCTGTCTGCCCAAGTGATAAAGGAAGTTCCATTGGCACCACTATGATATAAAGTGGTATCAATGAAGTAGTGACGGAGTAGCTGGATCAAACAGATGACATAGTAATTGATGGACAGGCAACGTGATCTTCTGCATTCTGTATGTGCAAATGTCTGGTACCCAGTCTGAGAGCGAACTTGATTGGTTCCATATAAAGCTCACCAATTTAAGTTGTTTATCAAGATTGCTTACACACTGGGGAGTGCAGATATCAGCCATTGCCGTCTCAGTAAAACTGAGGGGTCCTCAAGTTTTATTAAAAAAGTTGCATGAAACTGAATTCCCATAGGAAGTAATTTACAGTATTGCACAAAAGTGAGTACACCCATCACATTTTTGTAAATATTTTATTACATCTTGTCATGTGACAACACTGAAGAAATTACACTTTGCTACAATGTAAAGTAGTGAGTGTACAGCTTGTATAACAGTGTAAATTTTCTGTCCCCTCAAAATAACTCAACACACAGCCATTAATGTCTAAACCGCTGGCAACAAAAGTGAGTACACCCCTAAGTGAAAATGTCCAAATTGGGCCCAAAGTGTCAATATTTTGTGTGGCCACCATTATTTTCCAGCACTGCCTTAACCCTCTTGGGCATGGAGTTCACCAGAGCTTCACAGGTTACCACTGGGGTCCTCTTCCAATCCACCATGAGGACATCACGAAGCTAGTGGATGTTAGAGACCTTGCGCTCCTCCACCTTCCGTTTGAGGATGCCCCACAGATGCTCAATAGGATTTAGGTCTGGAGACATGCTTGGCCAGTCCATCACCTTTACCCTCAGCTTCTTTAGCAAGGCAGTGGTCGTCTCGGAGGTGTGTTTGGGGTTGTTATCATGTTGGAATACTGCCCTGTGTCCCAGTCTCCGAAGGGAGGGGATCATGCTCTGCTTCAGTATGTCACAGTTAGGGATGAGCTTTATGTTCAGGTCGAACATGAGTTCGGCTCGAACATTGGCTGTTCGCCCGTTCGCCGAATAGTGAACAATTTGGGGTGTTCACGGCAAATTCGAAAGCTGCGGAACACCCTTTAAAAGTCTATGGGAGAAATCAAAAGTGCTAATTTTAAAGGTTAATATGCAAGTTATTGTCAAAAAAAGTGTTTGGGTCCTGCCCCAGGGGACACGTATCAATACAAAGTTTTAAAAACAGCCGTTTTTTTGGAAGCAGTGATTTTAATAATGCTTAAAGTGAAACAATAAAAGTGAAATATTCCTTAAAATTTTGTACCTGGGGGGTGTCTATAGTATGCCTGTATAGTAGCGCATGTTTCCCGTGTTTAGAACAGTCCCTGCACAAAATGTCATTTCTAAAGGAAAAAAGGTAATTTAAAACTACTCGTGGCTATAATGAATTGTCGGGTCCCGGCAATACAGATAAAAGTCATTGAAAAACCCTGTACCAAAATTTTAAAAAAAAATGCGTAGGGGCCCACCCAAATTTCATACCAGGCCCTTCAGTTTCAAAGCAATGTACCTGTACGTTGCTTTGCCTGTGTCATGGTTATGCAGTAATGTTTGTCTCTCAGCTTACACCTTCTCCATGTGTTCACCTTAGAGGCCAGCCACTCTCACCTGGCTGCTTAAATAATCTTAAATAATTACCGTATTTTTCGCACCATAAGACGCACCTGACCATAAGACGCACCTAGGTTTTAGAGGAGGAAAACAAGAAAAAAAATATTCTGAACCAAATTGTGTACTAAAATATTTTCCAGTGCCCATTAAATGCAGCCTGACCATTGCCATAGTAAACGCAGAGGGACCATGCCATAGTAAACGCAGAGGGACCATGCTATAGTAAACGCAGAGGGACAATGCCATAGTAAACGCAGAGGGACCATGCCATAGTAAACGCAGAGGGACCATGCCATAGTAAACGCAGAGGGACCATGCCATAGTAAACGCAGAGGGACCATGCCATAGTAAACGCAGAGGGACCATGCCATAGTAAACGCAGAGGGACCATGCCACAGTAAACGCAGAGGGACCATGCCACAGTAAACGCAGAGTGATCATTGCCATAGTAAACGCAGAGTGACCATGCCATCAGTGGTGTATTTAGGTTTTGTGCTGCCCTAGGCCTGACTAAACTTGCGCACCCCCTAATTTAAATATGACCCACCCCTTCCTGTCAAGGCCCGCCCTGTCATCTTCATGGGAAGAGGACAGAGGGGACGCTGTGGGAAGAGGACAGAGGGTTGCCGTGGGTGAAGGACAAAGGGACACCCTGGGAAGAGGACAGAGTAACGCCCTGGGAGAAGGACGCAGTGGGAAGAGGACAGAGGGGACGCCGTGGGAAGAGGACAGAGAGGGACGTTGTGGCGGTCAATTAGGCCCAGAGGATATCAGGTTAGGCACTTCCTAATGGCTCAGTCCCTGGGAACAGTAATGAATAATGGCCAACAGGCCCTCTTACCAGACCCAGCGAAATCGCAACAGTGATCCCTCTGGCTGGACGTTCGCTCACTCTGGGTTGCCTGGGGTGACTCTAGTCAGTAGTTTAACATGTCTGTATCCTGGCAGTGGCTCGGTCTTTCTCACTCTCTGGTGGTGCGGGTACAGCGGTTAAAGTGTGGCTCCCTCTCTGGTGGTGCGGGAACAGTGTGGCTCCCTCTCTGGCGGTGTGGGTACAGCGTGGCTCTCTGGCGGTGTGGGTACAGCGTGGCTCTCTGGCGGTGTGGGTACAGCGTGCCTCTGGTGGTGCGGGGTACAGCGTGGCTCTGGTGGTGCGGGGTACAGCGTGGCTCTGGTGGTGCGGGGTACAGCGTGGCTCTCTGGTGGTGCGGGGTACAGCGTGGCTCTCTGGTGGTGCGGGGTACAGCGTGGCTCTCTGGTGGTGCGGGGTACAGCGTGGCTCTCTGGTGGTGCGGGGTACAGCGTGGCTCTCTGGTGGTGCGGGGTACAGCGTGGCTCTCTGGCGGTGCGGGTACAGCGTGGCTCCCTGGTGGTGCGGGGTACAGCGTGGCTCTCTGGTGGTGCGGGTACAGCGTGGCTCCCTGGTGGTGCGGGGTACAGCGTGGCTCCCTGGTGGTGCGGGGTACAGCGTGGCTCTCTGGTGGTGCGGGGTACAGCGTGGCTCTCTGGCGGTGCGGGGTACAGCGTGGCTCTCTGGTGGTGCGGGGTACAGCGTGGCTCTCTGGTGGTGCGGGGTACAGCGTGGCTCCCTGGTGGTGTCCCCCAGCAGAGTATTCTCTTTTGCTCCTCTTCAAGTTCTAACACCCCCTCCCTCCCCTCCAGCAGAATGCTTGCATGCTGGGGAAACTGGTGTCAAACTCTGCAGGGACTTTATTTCCCATGATGCTCCCAGTGTCTTCTGATTGGCCCTCTGCTGTGGCCAATCATGGGGGGGGAAACAGTGGGCAGGAAGCTGGGTGGCGACCCAGCAAATCCAATTAGAGCCGCTCTCTCTTTCTCTTCTCCTTACAGAAAGGGAAGGGGGGCGGCGGGGGAGATATACAGACAGCCCGCAGCTCTCCTCTCCCTGTCACAGCGCCGCTGCTCTATTTGCCAGAGAACTCGGCAGCGGCGCTGTGACAGGGAGAGGAGAGCTGCGGATATCCCCCGCCGCCCCCCTCCCTTTCTGTAAGCAAAAGAGAAAGAGAGAGAGAGAGCGTCTCTAATTCGATTCGCAAAGCCCCTGACACTGCGGCGGATTCAAGAGGCTGTGAGCGGATGGCAGGGGCGGTGCCAGCGACGGCGGGGGGCGGGGCCCCTGTTATGTATTCGGACCATAAGACGCAGGGACATTTTCCCCCATATTTCTGGGGGGAAAAAGTGCGTCTTATAGTCCGAAAAATACGGTAAATAATCTCTCCTCCAAGCATGGCTCCACCCCAGGCCCTATCAGGGAACACTATATTAACCTGTGCACTGCAAGCCAGCCGTACTGATCAACGTTGTTTGTTAAGCTATTGTGTGTTTGGGTTCCTGCTTGCCGTGTGCTACGTCTGTCTCTGTTTTACCGATCTTGGCTTGTTCGCGACTATCCCTGTCTGCTTGTGACCTTGACCTTTGGCTTGTCCTTTGTTTATCCTTGTCTGCTAGTCGCCCCGACGTTTGGCTTATCCCCTCACTATCTCTTGTATCCTGAGCTGCTTCTTCCCCTCTATCCTCTATAGCCTACTGTGAGCGTGAGCTGGGGGACTCTGGGGGCCGCGACCTGGATCCAGTTGCAGCCCAGTCCATCCTCACCACTAGAGGCTCTGGTGAACACCTGCTGGATCTTAGACTCTGCGCCCTGGGGAATCTTAGTCTCTAGCTCCCTGTGGGATCCCTGTTAGTGCTCCAGTGGACCTGCCTTCCTTAATCACCCAGTATTTCATCCGCAGCAGTCAGCTATAGGGTTCACTACCTTAGCGGTGCACTTCTGACCCCAACGATGTGCATCTGTCACCTGGCTTCAGGTGACCTGACAGTTTGATCAGCCATGGACCCGGCTGACGTGCCGTTTTCCATAGATGATCCATTACAGGGCATAGTCCGCAGACTTGAGACCCAGGAATCGAATCAGACTCAGGTGATGCAATTCCTCCAGGATCTGGCTTCCCGCTATGAGCAGCTTCAGGTCTCCTTGGGAACCCTGAGTCAGCAACCTCAAGCACAATCAGAGACTGCACCTATTCCAGTCGCAGTCGCAGCCACACATTCACTACAACTGCCAGCTCCGTCCCGTTTCTCTGGGGACTCCAAGGCCTGCAGGGGGTTCCTTAGCCAATGCACTATTCATTTTGAGCTCCAGCCCCAAAACTTTCTGTCTGATCGGGCAAAGGTAGACCATATCATTTCCCTCCTCTCCGGTGAAGCCTTAGCCTGGGGAGCCCCTCTGTGGGAACTGAATGATCCAGTGGTTTCTAGCCTGTCTGACTTCTTGAAACTTTTTCAGAATATCTTCGAAGAACTGGGTCGTGTCTCTTCAGCAGCCAGCGCCCTTTTACATCTCCGCCAAGAGTCTGCTTCTGTGGGACAGTATGCTCTTCATTTCCGCATACTGACGGCTGAGTTGAGCTGGAACAATGAGGCCTTAGTCGCAACCTTTTTGCATGGCCTTTCTGATAGAGTGAAGGATGAATTAGCAGGAAGAACCATCCCCACTGATCTGTGTGAAGTTATCTTCTTGTGTAACCAGATCGATATTCGCTTTCAGGAAAGGACCCTAGAAAAGCGACGCCAGCACTCCTTGGTTCTTAGTCAGCCTGAGCTCCCTTCTCTTCGACCCATGGAGCATCTCCTGCCAGCTGAGGAACCCATGCAGCTGGGTCGGACAGGGCTATCCCCCGAGGAACATGCTAAGTGCAGAACTCTGGGCCTGTGTCTCTACTGTGGGGGCAAAGGTCATTTTCGTGACACTTGCCTTCTTCGCCCGGAAAAACGCTTGGGTCCAATACATCTGGAAGGTGGAGTATTGGACCCAGAAATATCACCTTCACCTTCTCGTCTTCTTCTTTCTGTGTTCCTTCATTTTAGTGCTTCTTGTCATTCGGTCTCAGCATATCTGGATTCCGGAGCCGCTGGCAATTTCATGGACTGGGAAATCGCATCGTCCATGAGACTTACCTTTTTGCCCCTCACCACGCCATTGGTGGTCTTGGCGATTGATGGCACTGTTCTCCCAGGGGGTCCTATCCGCTTCCAGACCCTCCCTGTTAAGATGTCGCTAGGGACACTCCACCAGGACTGGATATCCTTCCTTGTCTTACCTAAGGCCTCAACTCCTATCATTTTGGGTCTTCCTTGGTTACGGCTCCATTCTTCACATGTTGGCTGGACTAATGGACAGATCCTGGCTTGGGGTTCCTCCTGTTCCTCGTCCTGCCTACCCAAGGTTGTCCCAAAAGAGAAACTTCCTTTTGCCACCATCCCAATATCTTTTGCTCTTCCTACTGCATATATTGATTTCTGGAATGTGCCTGCAATAGTCGGGCTGATGCACTCTCTAGGTCATGTGGCACTTTGGATGAGGAGCCCACCTGTGAACCTGAGACGATCCTTTATTCCAGTTTGCATAACCATTTACCTTTGTCTGTCCCTAAACACCCTTGGACACATAGCCAGGCTAGCTTGTCTGCAAGTTCTGCAGTCAATACGCCTTGTGATGCGATTCAGGTAGTCACTACACCTGACCATGCTATTCCTTCGGCCTCTGAACTAATTATGCCAGTCCAGCCCATGCCCAGTGAACCTCCTACCTTTTCTTATTCAGGACCTTCTGCAACCTCGCATCACCCTAATACTGTTATGTCCATTCAACCCTGTCTAAGGGGTTCAATCCATCCTCATTCTGCTTGTCTTTCAGCTATCCAGCTTGACTCCTGTGACATGTTACCTTCTAACCAACCTGACCTCAGGGTTCCACTGACATCTGCCCAGTCTGATGGTCCTGTGCTAGATGCCCAGTTCATATTTTTATTTTATTTTTATTCTTTTTATTGAGATTTTGAGACATAAAACATACATAGCTTGGCACAACACCAAACTAACAGTCAGCCAACATGGCCGGTAAGTCTATCAACCACAACTATGCCATCCAATTGACAGCTACAACACGTATAACCCCCCCCTACCCCCCCTCCCCCCTCCCGATACTCAGTTCCCAGTCCCCCAACCCAAATTGGCTCCATTTTTGGGATGCAGGATATAAACCTTACTAGTCACCCAAAATACAGTGTTTGTTCTTTAGCAGGCCTCCTCCGGAGTATATTACCCGTAAACTATACACCTGACCCTTCTACCCTTATATCCTACTTTTAAACTGTCACACTGTTAGATCAGACTCGTACCATGCTCTCCAGACTTTGTCAAATTTTGTTTTACACCCTCGAGCACTATACGCGGCCTTGTAGAATGGAAGCATTGCGTTCACCAATCCTTTCCAAAAAGTTATCTCAGGGGCTCCCATTTTTTTCCATTTTAGCAATATGGCCTTCTTTCCATAAAATAAAAGTATTGTTAGTAAGGTTCTGAGTGCCTTCGATGGGACCACCTCGTCCACCAAACCAAGAAGACATACCTCTATAGTCATTGGTACCAGAACCTGCAGTATCCCCGCTATACAGGAGGTGACCCCTGACCAAAATTGGCTGATCAGGGGGCAGCCCCAGAACACATGTTGTGCGTCTGCCGAAGCCGCTGAGCACCGCCAGCACTCAGAAGAAACGGATGGGTATATCACGGCTAATCTAACCGGGGTATAATATATTCTGTGTAGGAATTTAAACTGAATAAGCCTATCCCTTGCTGCCACTAAATTCCGAAATGGTTGTTCCCACATATCATCCCAGTCCTCTCCCTGTATGCCTGGTACCTCCGCCGCCCATCTTTCTCTACATTTAGTTAGAGCCTTGGGACTAGTTATAAACAGTTCTTTATATGTGACTGATAATGTCTTTGCTAGGTCCTCCGTCATGAGCGTGTCCTCCAGACTAGAGGGGAAGGATTCCACCCTCATCTCTCTAAATTGTGTTTGGAAGGCATGTCGTAGCTGCAAGTATCTGAAGAACTGGGAGTTGTGAAGGTCATGTCTGGCTTTGAGGTCATTGAAGGGCAAGAGTTCACCGTCTCTTGTGATATCTTTCAATAGTCTGATTCCCTTACTCGCCCACCCAGTTGAGTCTTCCATGTTATAGAATTGTTTCAGTTTGGGATTCATCCATAGCGGAGTCATTCCCTGAAAACTAGGGCACGCCAGTGTCACCGCCTCCTCCCACGCTTTTATGGTGGCTTTCATAGAATCAGTGATAGGGAGTTCGCTTTTTAGGCCTCTGTGAATGGCTAAACGAAGGGATTCATATGATCCTAGGTGGGCTGCCTCAAGAATTGTTGCTGAGTCACCCCCGTCCAACACCAACCATCTGTTTACAAAAACCAATTGGCCCGCTATGTAGTACTTGCGCCAGTCTGGGAGAGCCAACCCTCCCTGTCCCCATGGTTCTTGCAGCACTTTCAGGCCTATTCTAGGCATTTTAGGGGCCCACAGAAATGAGCTGGTGATCCCATCCAGTTTCTTGAAATAGGACGCCCAGTTCATATTTAAGGGTCTGGGGGACCCTCCTCAGATTCCTGTTGATCCTCTCATACCCTTGCTTATTCCTAAAAAGCCTTTGGTCCTCAATAAATCCTCTCGTCCGCTCCCTACCTCGGTTCCGGTCTCTGAGGATAATCTAAAGTATGAGGTTAGTCAAGTTCTGTATTCTTGGCTCTGCATAGGCATTCTTCAGTACCTTGTGCATTGGAGAGGGTTTGGTCCTGAAGAGGCGTCTTGGATCTCTGCATCTGAGGTCGTTGCACCTCGTCTGTTGAGGAGGTTTCATCTGAGATTTCCATTTAAGTCTGGGCCCAGGCGGGGGAGGGGGAGGGCCCATAAGAGGGGGGGTACTGTCATGGTAATACAGTAATGTTTGTCTCTCAGCTTACCCCTTCTCCAAGTGTTCACCTTAGAGGCCAGCCACTCTCACCTGGCTGCTTAAATAATCTCTCCTCCAAGCATGGCTCCACCCCAGGCCCTAGCAGGGAACACTATATTAACCTGTGCACTGCAAGCCAGCCGTGCTGATCAACGTTGTTTGTTAAGCTATTGTGTGTTTGGGTTCCTGCTTGCCGTGTGCTACGTCTGTCGCTGTTTTACCGATCTTGGCTTGTTCGCGACTATCCCTGTCTGCTTGTGACCTTGACTTTTGGCTTGTCCTTTGTTTATCCTTGTCTGCTAATCGCCCCGACGTTTGGCTTATCCTCTCACTATCTCTTGTATCCTGAGCTGCTGCTTCCCCTCTATCCTCTATAGCCTACCGTGAGCGTGAGCTGGGGGACTCTGGGGACCGCGACCTGGATCCAGTTGCAGCCCAGTCCATCCTCACCACTAGAGGCTCTGGTAAACAGCTGCTGGATCTTAGACTCCGCGCCCTGGGGAATCTTAGGCTCTAGCTCCCTGTGGGATCCCTGTTAGTGCTCCAGTGGACCTGCCTTCCTTAATCACCCAGTGTTTCATCCGCAGCAGTCAGCTATAGGGTTCACTACCTTAGCAGTGCACTCCTGACCCCAACGGTGTGCATCTGTCACCTGGCTTCAGGTGACCTGACAGCCTGCCCGTGCCATTATGCCGACGTAAATGTACGTTAGGCAGTCGGCAAGCGGTTAAGGGAAACCCTGCGCCAAAAATACCAAAAAAAATTCAGTGGATGTCCCCCCAAAATCTATACCAGGCCCTTCAGGTCTGGTATGGATATTAAGGGGAACCCTACACCAAAATAAAAAAAATGGCGTGGGGGGCCAGCAGTATATATACTTTATGGCCTGCCCTATATACTCTGCAGAAAAATTGGGCCTTAGGTGTTGGTGGTGTCAGAACACTGTAACCCCTCACTGTTACTCTTGTTGGGCACAGGAACGGGCCCTGCTGTTAAATATTATATAAAAAATTTTATTCACATGGCCCTGTTAAACAGGGGCAGAAAAACTGGGCCTTTGGTTTTGGTGGTGCCAGAACATTGTAAGCCCTCACAGTTACTCTTGTTGGGTGCAGGAATGGGCCCTGCTGTTAAATATTATATAAAAAATTGTAATTACATGCCCCTTTTAAACAGGGTTAGAAAAATTGGGCCTTTGGTTTTGGTGGTGCCAGAACTGTTGGTTCAGAGGACAAATCTGCAGAAGAGGCCATAGAGGAAGAAGAAGAGAACGGGGTGGAGAGAGAGCTGTGGCAGAATCACCACTAGTATTTTGGAGGTGTGGTGGCGGAACAAGCTCCAACAACACTGAACCCTGTCCTGCATCCATCCCAGCTGCCAGCAGAGTTACCCAGTGTGCCGTGAAGGAAAGTTAATGTCCCTGCCCATGCCTGCTGGACCATGAGTCAGCAGTAATATGAGCCTTACCGCTGACCGCCTTGTCCAACGAGGCTAAAACATTGCCTTCCACATGCCGATAGAGAGCTGCAATGGCCTTCCGTGAAAAGAAATGGCACTTTGGAACCTGCCACCGAGGTACAGCACATTTCACAATATCACAAAAGGGGGCAGAGTCTACCAGCTGAAAAGGCAGCAGTTGCAGTGCTAGCAATTTGGCCAAGCTAGCATTTAGACGTGAGCATGTGGATGGCTGGGACCGAATTTATTTTTAGGGTTCAGTAACGAGGGTAGGGAAATTTCCCTGCTAAATTCAATTAGTGGTGTACTGCTAGAAGATTGGCTGCAAGTACTTGGGAAACCTATTGCTATACCTTCATTTCTTTCAGCGCAGGTTTTTGAGAGGACTGGAGGTATAGTAGGGTTGGAGATCCCAGATGAGAAGCAAAGAGAAGTCCGCCTTTTTCTATGGTGTGGGTCTTTCAAGTGCTGTTGCCAACGGACTGCATGGCAGGTCGTCATATGTCTGGTCAAGCATGTGGTGCCCAAGTGACTGCTGTTCTGGTCACGGTTGATCCCCTTCAGACATAGGTTGCAAACAGCAACGGTGCGATCTGCTGCACACGTGTCGAAAAAGGCCCACACCAAGGAACTTTTAAAAGTCAGCGGGGAGTCAGCAGCACCCTGCACCTGCGGAGCTCTGCAGTGTGATGCAATAGAGTGGCTGCCCTTAAGCCGCCCCCTAGAGGACATCCTGCCTCCTTGGAGCCGTGCCTCCTCCTCCTCCTCCTTTTCCTTCTCTCTTCCCTCAGGCACCCAAGTACAGTCAGTGACCTCATCATCCCCTCCCTCCTCATCACTGGAGCAAACTTGGCAGTATGCTACAGCTGGGGGAACATGACTGCCAGTTTCTTGTTCTTCTGTGGCACCCCCTCTCTCTAGGCTCATGTTACTCCCTTCTTCAACCTGTGAAACAACATCAGAGCCTTCAAATCGCTGTGCATCCTCCAGCAGCATATAACCGACACTGTGGTCGAATAATTCTGGGGACTACTCCGTGCATGATGGTGGGGCTGTGGAAGGAGTGACTGTGGACAAGGAGCCAGTGGAATAGGCCGCTTTGGCAGCTTTGTTGAAAGGCAAACTACTCTGGGCCTGGGTGACAGAGGATGAGGAGGATGAGGTTGGCTTCATTATCCACTCCACCAACTCTTCTGCATGTTGTGGCTCAATGACACGGCCAGCAGCAGAAAAAAAGGACAAACGTGCCACAGAGGATGCACCATGTCCACGACCACCACTGTTGACTGTAGACACATAAGCAGCTTGCCCTCTTTTAGTGGCCTGTGAGTGTCTGCCTCTCCTTGGTGGCCATCCGGACATGATGTATTTTTTGTTTTGAAACACCACACTACACTGTATTATGTACTGTGTACACCGCCTGAAGTGTATAAGAAACTATACACCACTGAATGCACTGTATATATATATATATATATATATATATATATATACATATATATATGTACACACTAGTGATAAGCCGAACACCCCCGGGTTCGGTTCGCACCAGAACCCGCGAACGGACCGAAAGTTCGCGCGAACATTAGAACCCTATTAAATACAATGGATGCGAACGTTCGGATTCTAAAGTGCTAATTATAACGACTATTATCCATGTTATTGTCCGAAACAGAGTTTGGGAACCCGGGTTCTGCACCAGGGGACATGTATCAATGCAAAAAGAAGTTTTAAAAACGGACGTTTTCCGGGAGCAGTCATTTTAATGATGCATAAAGTGAAAAAAAAAAGTCAAATATTCCTTTAAATATTGTACCTGGGGGGTGTCTAAAGTATGCCTGTGAAGTGCCACGTGTTTCCCGTGTTTAGAACTGTCCCTGCACAAAATAACATTTCTAAAGGAAAAAAAGCCATTTAAAACTGCTTGCGGCTTTAATGCAATGTCTGGTCCCGGTAATATGGATGAAAATCTTTAGGAAAAATGGCATAGCTACCCCATCAACCCCCCCCCCCCCCTACCCCAGCCCATTACCAGCCCCTTTGGGTCTTGTATGGATATTAAGGGGAACCCCGCACACAAAATAAAAAAGCCCCTATATACTCTGAACAGCCGTATACAGGCGGTGCATACAAGACAGGGACTGTAGGTTTGTTCTTATGTAGAATCTGTTTGTAATTTTGAACAGCTGCATTGTTTAAGTGTAGCTCCATGCCAAATTCCTTTTTTTTAGCTTTTTGGAAAACATAGGGAACGGTTATCACCCCTGTCACATTTTTTTTGCTGTCTGTGCCCCTGTTCAGAACATTTCACCTCACTTTGCGTCCCAATGACAACTGTTTTTGAAATGTGGTGTTTGTATTGAAACAAGGATTGGTGATAAAGCATCAGTAGAGAGGAGACACCTTTCTCCCATATTAATTCTTACAGGAGAGAATTTTCCTTCCAAGGGGTAGATTTCCTCTCACTTCCTGTTGTCTTCTTCCGTTTGCAAGTAGTAGTAGTTTGTAAGTTGGATGTTTGAAAGTAGGGACCTTCCGTATATACTCTGCAGAAATTGGCCCCTTAGGTGTTGGTGTTGGCACAACACTGAAAGCACTCACAGTTATTCTTGGTGGGTGCTGGAACGCCCTGCTGTCAAGTATAATATCAGGAATTGTAATAACATATAATTGTTGATCAGTGGTAGTAAAAATTGGGCCTTTGATGGTGGTGCTGGTGCCACAACACTGTAAGGCCTGACAGTTACTCTTGGTGGGCGCAGCAATGGTCCCTGCTGTGAATTATTAGATCAATAATTATAATTGCATGCCCCTGTTGAACAGGGGCTGAAAAACTGGGCCTTTGGTGGTGGTGGTGATGGTGTTGCTGGTGCCACAACACTGTAAGGCCTGACAGTTACTCTTGGTGGGCGCAGCAATGGGCCCTGCTGTGAATTATTAGATCAATAATTATAATTGCATGCCCCTGTTGAACAGGGGCTGAAAAATTGGGCCTTAGGCACTGGTGGCACAACACTGCAACCCCTCACAGATACTGTACTTGGAGCACAGCAATGAGGCCTGTTGCAAAGTATTGCATCAAAAATTTTAATTACACGCCCCTGTTAAACAGGGTCTGAAAAATTGGGCCTTAGCCACTGGTGGCATCACCCATAAACCAAAATGATCTTCCAAGCTATCATCGTTAATCGTATCATTGAGGAGGAGGAGGAGGATAGCCAGACAACATAACAGCACAGGCACTCAGCATCAGCATCAGTCTTGAAGGGATGTGACATTTTAAAATCAATTAGTCTGTTATATCAGCATCTGGTGTGTGGTAGCTGGTGGTGATCCAAGACTGGTTCATCTTGATGAAAGTCAGTCGATCAACCGAGTCGGTGGACAGGCGCACCCTGTGATCCGTGACAAATCCTCCAGCAGCACTGAATGTGCGTTCTGAAAGAACGCTGGATGCAGGACAGGCCAGTAGCTCAATTGCATACTGTGCAAGCTCTGGCCAGTGATCCATCCTCAAGACCCAGTAAGCCAGAGGATTTTCGGTGGGGAAGGTGTCCAAGTCTGACCTTGCCCCTAGGTATTCCTGCACCATGTATATCAGACGCTGGCGATGGTTGCTGGAACCGATCATACTTTGGGGCTGCGGACTAAAGAATTGTCTGAACGCATCGGTCAGACGGCCACCTTCCCCACCGCTCCTTCTTTGACTGCCCGAAGCCTCAGCAACTCGTTGTCCAGGACCAGGAGTTTGTAACCTCCCAGTCTCTGGGAACGCGTTGCACAGACCTTTCTGCAAGGCCTCCCGGAGTTGTCTCATCCTCTGCTCCCTCTGCGACGGTACTATAAGGTCCGCAACCTTACCCTTGTACCGTGGATCAAGGAGAGTGGCCAGCCAGTAATGGTCCCTCTCCTTGATCCGAAGAATACGAGGATCCTTACGCAGACTTTGCAGGATCAGGGAGGCCATGCAGCGTAGGTTAGCTGAGGCATTCAGTCCGGAGTCCTCTGGGTCACTAAGGACGACATGATCCGCAGCCACCTCCTCCCAGCCACGTACAAGTCCACTGGTTTCTTTTGACTGTAAATCATCCCTAAAAGACTGCTGCTAATGATGCTGAGTGCCAGCCTCCACCTCCATGCTGACACAATCCTCCTCCTCCTCCTCCTCCTCCTCTTCCTGTGCGATGGGTGGGACAGAAGGAACACTGTCTGGGTAAAGGGGGCCTTGAGAGGCAAGGAAGTCCTCCTCTTCCTGCCTCTGTTCTGCCTCAAGTGCCCTGTCCATTATTCCACGCAGCGTGTGCTCCAACAGGTGGACAAGAGGTACAGTGTCACTGATGCATGCACTGTCACTGCTCACCATCCTCGTGGCCTCCTCAAATGGTGCCAGGACAGTGCATGCATCCCTGATCATGCCCCACTGGCGTGGTGAAAAAAACCCGAGCTCCCCTGACCCTGTCCTGGTGCCGTAGTCGCACAGGTACTCATTGATGGCCCTCTGCTGCGTGTGCAGCCGCTGCAGCATGGCCAACGTTGAGTTCCACCTGGTGGGCATGTCACATATAAGGCGGTTCTTGGGCAGGTTCAACTCCTTTTGAAGCTCAGCCAGGCGAGCACTGGCATTATAAGATCTGCGGAAATGCACACAGACTTTCCTGGCCTGCCTCAGGACATCCTGTAAGCCCGGGTACCTGCCCAAGAACCGCTGCACCACCAGGTTAAGGACGTGAGCCATACAGGGCACATGGGTCAGTTGTCCCTGTCGGAGGGCGGAGAGGAGGTTGGTGCCATTGTCGCAAACCACCATTCCTGGCTTAAGCTGGCGTGGCGTCAACCACCTCTCGGCCTGCCCCTGCAGAGCAGACAGGACCTCTGCCCCAGTGTGGCTCCTGTCCCCCAAACACACCAGCGCAAGCACGGCATGGCATCTTTTTGCCTGCGTACTTGCGTAGCCCCTTGAACGCCTACGGAGCACCGCTGGTTCCGAGGACAAACCACAGGAAGAGGCCATGGAGGAAGAAGAAGAGGAGGGGGTGGAGGAGAGAGGTGTGTCACAACCAGTAGTAGCATTTTGGAGGCGTGGGGGTGGAACAACCTCCAACACTACTGCACCTTGTCCTGCATCCTTCCCAGCTGCCAAAAGAGTGACCCAATGGGCCGTGAAAGAAAGGTAACGTCCCTGTCCATGCCTGCTGGACCATGAGTCAGCGGTAATATGCACCTTACCGCTGACCGCCCTGTCCAGCGAGGCCAAGACATTGCCTTCCACATGCCTGTAGAGAGCCGGAATAGCCTTCCGTGCGAAAAAGTGTCGTTTGGGAACCTGCCACTGAGGAACCGCACATTGCACAAACTCACGGAAGGGGGCCGAGTCTACCAACTGAAAAGGCAGCAGTTGAAGCGCTAGCAATTTAGCCAAGCTAGCATTCAACCGCTGGGCATGTGGATGGCTGGGAGTGAACTTCTTTCGACGGTCCAGCAGCTGGGGCAGGGAAATTTGCCTGCTAGAATCGGACATTGGTGTACTGCTAGCAGAGTGCCCGCAAGTACTTTCCTGTGACACACCTAATTCTACACCTTCATTCCTCTCAGAGCAGGTTTCAGAGAGGAGTGAAGGTATAGTGGGGTTGGAGATCCCAGCTGATGCGGTGCAAGAAGAGGTCAGCTTTGTTCTTTGGTGTGGGTCTTTAAGGTAGGCTTGCCAACGAGCTGCATGGCAGGTCAACATATGTCTGATCAAGCATGTGGTGCCCAAGCGGCTGATGTTTTGGCCACGCGATATACGCTTGAGACATATGTTGCAAACAGCAGCTGTGCGATCTGATGCACTCGCCTCAAAAAAGGCCCACACCAAAGAACTTTTTGAATGACGGGCAGAGGCAGCGCCCTGCACAGGCGGAGCTCTGCGGTGTGATTCCGTCGGTGTGCTGCCCATACGCTGGCCACTCAAGGGCATCCTGCCTCGTTGGAGATGTGCCTCCTCCTCATCCTCCTCCTCCTCCTCTCTCCTATTAGGCACCCACGTGGAGTCAGTGACCTCATCATCCCCTCCCTCCTCATCACTGGAGCCAATCTGGCAGTATGCTGCAGCTGCTGGAACATGACTGCCAGATTGGTGTCCTTCTTGAGCATCCCCTCTCTCTGCTCTCACGCTGCTGCCTTCCTCTAGCTGGGTATCATCATCAGATCCTTCCAAACGCTGGGCATCCTCCTGGAGCATGTACCCAACACTGTGCTCAAACAGTTCGGGGGACTCCTCAGGAGGAGGGCATGGTGGGTCTAGGGAAGGATTGACTAATGAAGATAATGATACCAGAGAAGAGGACGCTTTGGCAGCTGCTTTGCCACTACCCTGAGCCTGGGTGAGAGAGGATGAGGAGGATGAGGTGGGCTTGGTCATCCACTCTACCAAGTCTTCGGCATGATGTGGCTCAACATGTCCAGCTGCCGAAAACAAGGACAAGCGTGTCCCATGGCCATGTGCTGATGACAATGCACCGCGTACACGACCAGCACTGTTGCCCCCAGACACAGAGCCTGCTTGCCCTCTTTTTTTGCCTCCTGACTGTCTGCCTCTCCTTGGTTGCCTTCCAGACATTTTAATGGATGGCCTGCAGGGAGATGGGAAAAACAGCAATAAGGGCTACCTTCAGGTGTATATTGTGCAGGAGGCTTAGCAACAATGACACTGACACTGTCCCCTGCCTATCCTTCTCTGTCCCTAAACACAAGGATTGAAAATATGGTTCAGCAAAAAAGTTTTAGAACAGAATAGCACACTGACACTTTCCCTCACTGTCCTACTCTGTCCCTCCCTACAAACAAGATTTAGCACAGAATAGCACACTGATAATTTCTACGAGTGTCCTTCTCTGTCCCTCAACTCAGGGATTGAAAATATGGAACAGCAAAATAGTTTTAGAACAGAATAGCACACTGGCAGTTTCCCTCACTGTAGCTCTCTGTCCCTCAACTCAAGGATTGAAAATATGGTTCAGCAAAATAGTTTTAGAACACAATAGCACACTGACACTTTCCCACACTGTAGCTCTCTGTCCCTCAACTCAAGGATTGAAAATATGGAACAGCAAAATTGATTTAGAACAGAATAGCACAGTGTCAGTTTCCCTCACTGTACCTCTCTGTCCCTCAACTCAAGGATTGAAAATATGGAACAGCAAAATTGATTTAGAACAGAATAGCACACTGTCAGTTTTACTCACTGTACCTCTCTGTCCCTCAACTCAAGGATTGAAAATATGGTTCAGCAAAATAGTTTTAGAACACAATAGCACACTGACACTTTCCCTCACTGTCCTACTCTGTCCCTCCCTACAAACAAGATTTAGCACAGAATAGCACACTGATAATTTCTATGAGTGTCCTTCTCTGTCCCTCAACTCAGGGATTGAAAATATGGAACAGCAAAATAGTTTTAGAACAGAATAGCACACTGTCAGTTTCCCTCACTGTACCTCTCTGTCCCTCAACTCAAGGATTGAAAATATGGAACAGCAAAATTGATTTAGAACAGAATAGCACACTGTCAGTTTCACTCACTGTAGCTCTCTGTCCCTCAACTCAAGGATTGAAAATATGGTTCAGCAAAATAGTTTTAGAACAGAATAGCACACTGTCAGTTTCCCTCACTGTAGCTCTCTGTCCCTCAACTCAAGGATTGAAAATATGGAACAGCAAAATTGATTTAGAACAGAATAGCACACTGTCAGTTTTACTCACTGTACCTCTCTGTCCCTCAACTCAAGGATTGAAAATATGGTTCAGCAAAATAGTTTTAGAACACAATAGCACACTGACACTTTCCCTCACTGTAGCTCTCTGTCCCTCAACTCAAGGATTGAAAATATGGTTCAGCAAAATAGTTTTAGAACAGAATAGCACACTGTCAGTTTCCCTCACTGTAGCTCTCTGTCCCTCAACTCAAGGATTGAAAATATTGAACAGCAAAATAGTTTTAGAACAGAATAGCACACTGTCAGTTTCCCTCACTGTACCTCTCTGTCCCTCAACTCAAGGATTGAAAATATGGAACAGCAAAATTGATTTAGAACAGAATAGCACACTGTCAGTTTCACTCACTGTAGCTCTCTGTCCCTCAACTCAAGGATTGAAAATATGGTTCAGCAAAATAGTTTTAGAACACAATAGCACACTGTCAGTTTCCCTTACTGTAGCTCTCTGTTCCTCAACTCAAGGACTGAAAATATGGAACAGCAAATTTGATTTAGAACAGAATAGCACACTGTCAGTTTCACTCACTGTACCTCTCTGTCCCTCAACTCAAGGATTGAAAATATGGTTCAGCAAAATAGTTTTAGAACACAATAGCACACTGACACTTTCCCTCACTGTACCTCTCTGTCCCTCAACTCAAGGATTGAAAATATGGTTCAGCAAAATAGTTTTAGAACAGAATAGCACACTGTCAGTTTCCCTCACTGTAGCTCTCTGTCCCTCAACTCAAGGATTGAAAATATGGTTCAGCAAAATAGTTTTAGAACACAATAGCACACTGACACTTTCCCTCACTGTAGCTCTCTGTCCCTCAACTCAAGGATTGAAAATATGGAACAGCAAAATTGATTTAGAACAGAATAGCACACTGTCAGTTTCACTCACTGTACCTCTCTGTCCCTCAACTCAAGGATTGAAAATATGGTTCAGCAAAATAGTTTTAGAACACAATAGCACACTGACACTTTCCCTCACTGTCCTACTCTGTCCCTCCCTACAAACAAGATTTAGCACAGAATAGCACACTGATAATTTCTACGAGTTTCCTTCTCTGTCCCTCAACTCAGGGATTGAAAATATGGAACAGCAAAATAGTTTTAGAACAGAATAGCACACTGTCAGTTTCCCTCACTGCACCTCTCTGTCCCTCAACTCAAGGATTGAAAATATGGAACAGCAAAATTGATTTAGAACAGAATAGCACACTGTCAGTTTCACTCACTGTAGCTCTCTGTCCCTCAACTCAAGGATTGAAAATATGGTTCAGCAAAATAGTTTTAGAACAGAATAGCACACTGTAAGTTTCCCTCACTGTAGCTCTCTGTCCCTCAACTCAAGGATTGAAAATATGGAACAGCAAAATTGATTTAGAACAGAATAGCACACTGTCAGTTTCACTCACTGTACCTCTCTGTCCCTCAACTCAAGGATTGAAAATATGGTTCAGCAAAATAGTTTTAGAACACAATAGCACACTGACACTTTCCCTCACTGTAGCTCTCTGTCCCTCAACTCAAGGATTGAAAATATGGAACAGCAAAATTGATTTAGAACAGAATAGCACACTGTCAGTTTCACTCACTGTAGCTCTCTGTCCCTCAACTCAAGGATTGAAAATATGGTTCAGCAAAATAGTTTTAGAACAGAATAGCACACTGTCAGTTTCCCTCACTGTAGCTCTCTGTCCCTCAACTCAAGGATTGAAAATATGGAACAGCAAAATTGATTTAGAACAGAATAGCACACTGTCAGTTTCACTCACTGTACCTCTCTGTCCCTCAACTCAAGGATTGAAAATATGGAACAGCAAAATTGATTTAGAACAGAATAGCACACTGTCAGTTTCACTCACTGTAGCTCTCTGTCCCTCAACTCAAGGATTGAAAATATGGTTCAGCAAAATAGTTTTGGAACAGAATCGCACACTGTCAGTTTCCCTCACTGTAGCTCTCTGTCCCTCAACTCAAGGATTGAAAATATGGAACAGCAAAATTGATTTAGAACAGAATAGCACACTGTCAGTTTCACTCACTGTACCTCTCTGTCCCTCAACTCAAGGATTGAAAATATGGTTCAGCAAAATAGTTTTAGAACACAATAGCACACTGACACTTTCCCTCACTGTCCTACTCTGTCCCTCCCTACAAACAAGATTTAGCACAGAATAGCACACTGATAATTTCTACGAGTTTCCTTCTCTGTCCCTCAACTCAGGGATTGAAAATATGGAACAGCAAAATAGTTTTAGAACAGAATAGCACACTGTCAGTTTCCCTCACTGTACCTCTCTGTCCCTCAACTCAAGGATTGAAAATATGGAACAGCAAAATTGATTTAGAACAGAATAGCACACTGTCAGTTTCACTCACTGTAGCTCTCTGTCCCTCAACTCAAGGATTGAAAATATGGTTCAGCAAAATAGTTTTAGAACAGAATAGCACACTGTCAGTTTCCCTCACTGTAGCTCTCTGTCCCTCAACTCAAGGATTGAAAATATGGAACAGCAAAATTGATTTAGAACAGAATAGCACACTGTCAGTTTCACTCACTGTACCTCTCTGTCCCTCAACTCAAGGATTGAAAATATGGAACAGCAAAATTGATTTAGAACAGAATAGCACACTGTCAGTTTCCCTCACTGTACCTCTCTGTCCCTCAACTCAAGGATTGAAAATATGGTTCAGCAAAATAGTTTTAGAACACAATAGCACACTGACACTTTCCCTCACTGTAGCTCTCTGTCCCTCAACTCAAGGATTGAAAATATGGTTCAGCAAAATAGTTTTAGAACAGAATAGCACACTGTCAGTTTCCCTCACTGTAGCTCTCTGTCCCTCAACTCAAGGATTGAAAATATGGAACAGCAAAATTGATTTAGAACAGAATAGCACACTGTCAGTTTCACTCACTGTAGCTCTCTGTCCCTCAACTCAAGGATTGAAAATATGGTTCAGCAAAATAGTTTTAGAACAGAATAGCACACTGTCAGTTTCCCTCACTGTAGCTCTCTGTCCCTCAACTCAAGGATTGAAAATATGGAACAGCAAAATTGATTTAGAACAGAATAGCACACTGTCAGTTTCCCTCACTGTAGCTCTCTGTCCCTCAACTCAAGGATTGAAAATATGGAACAGCAAAATTGATTTAGAACAGAATAGCACACTGACACTTTCCCTCACTGTCCTACTCTGTCCCTCCCTACAAACAAGATTTAGCACAGAATAGCACACTGATAATTTCTATGAGTGTCCTTCTCTGTCCCTCAACTCAGGGATTGAAAATATGGAACAGCAAAATAGTTTTAGAACAGAATAGCACACTGTCAGTTTCCCTCACTGTACCTCTCTGTCCCTCAACTCAAGGATTGAAAATATGGAACAGCAAAATTGATTTAGAACAGAATAGCACACTGTCAGTTTCACTCACTGTAGCTCTCTGTCCCTCAACTCAAGGATTGAAAATATGGTTCAGCAAAATAGTTTTAGAACAGAATAGCACACTGTCAGTTTCCCTCACTGTAGCTCTCTGTCCCTCAACTCAAGGATTGAAAATATGGAACAGCAAAATTGATTTAGAACAGAATAGCACACTGTCAGTTTTACTCACTGTACCTCTCTGTCCCTCAACTCAAGGATTGAAAATATGGTTCAGCAAAATAGTTTTAGAACACAATAGCACACTGACACTTTCCCTCACTGTAGCTCTCTGTCCCTCAACTCAAGGATTGAAAATATGGTTCAGCAAAATAGTTTTAGAACAGAATAGCACACTGTCAGTTTCCCTCACTGTAGCTCTCTGTCCCTCAACTCAAGGATTGAAAATATTGAACAGCAAAATAGTTTTAGAACAGAATAGCACACTGTCAGTTTCCCTCACTGTACCTCTCTGTCCCTCAACTCAAGGATTGAAAATATGGAACAGCAAAATTGATTTAGAACAGAATAGCACACTGTCAGTTTCACTCACTGTAGCTCTCTGTCCCTCAACTCAAGGATTGAAAATATGGTTCAGCAAAATAGTTTTAGAACACAATAGCACACTGACACTTTCCCTCACTGTCCTACTCTGTCCCTCCCTACAAACAAGATTTAGCACAGAATAGCACACTGATAATTTCTACGAGTGTCCTTCTCTGTCCCTCAACTCAGGGATTGAAAATATGGAACAGCAAAATAGTTTTAGAACAGAATAGCACACTGTCAGTTTCCCTCACTGCACCTCTCTGTCCCTCAACTCAAGGATTGAAAATATGGAACAGCAAAATTGATTTAGAACAGAATAGCACACTGTCAGTTTCACTCACTGTAGCTCTCTGTCCCTCAACTCAAGGATTGAAAATATGGTTCAGCAAAATAGTTTTAGAACAGAATAGCACACTGTCAGTTTCCCTCACTGTAGCTCTCTGTCCCTCAACTCAAGGATTGAAAATATGGAACAGCAAAATTGATTTAGAACAGAATAGCACACTGTCAGTTTCACTCACTGTACCTCTCTGTCCCTCAACTCAAGGATTGAAAATATGGAACAGCAAAATTGATTTAGAACAGAATAGCACACTGTCAGTTTCACTCACTGTACCTCTCTGTCCCTCAACTCAAGGATTGAAAATATGGTTCAGCAAAATAGTTTTAGAACACAATAGCACACTGACACTTTCCCTCACTGTAGCTCTCTGTCCCTCAACTCAAGGATTGAAAATATGGAACAGCAAAATTGATTTAGAACAGAATAGCACACTGTCAGTTTCACTCACTGTAGCTCTCTGTCCCTCAACTCAAGGATTGAAAATATGGTTCAGCAAAATAGTTTTAGAACAGAATAGCACACTGTCAGTTTCCCTCACTGTAGCTCTCTGTCCCTCAACTCAAGGATTGAAAATATGGAACAGCAAAATTGATTTAGAACAGAATAGCACACTGTCAGTTTCACTCACTGTACCTCTCTGTCCCTCAACTCAAGGATTGAAAATATGGTTCAGCAAAATAGTTTTAGAACACAATAGCACACTGACAGTTTCCCTCACTGTAGCTCTCTGTCCCTCAACTCAAGGATTGAAAATATGGTTCAGCAAAATAGTTTTGGAACAGAATCGCACACTGTCAGTTTCCCTCACTGTAGCTCTCTGTCCCTCAACTCAAGGATTGAAAATATGGAACAGCAAAATTGATTTAGAACAGAATAGCACACTGTCAGTTTCACTCATTGTAGCTCTCTGTCCCTCAACTCAAGGATTGAAAATATGGTTCAGCAAAATAGTTTTAGAACACAATAGCACACTGACACTTTCCCTCACTGTCCTACTCTGTCCCTCCCTACAAACAAGATTTAGCACAGAATAGCACACTGATAATTTCTACGAGTGTCCTTCTCTGTCCCTCAACTCAGGGATTGAAAATATGGAACAGCAAAATAGTTTTAGAACAGAATAGCACACTGTCAGTTTCCCTCACTGTACCTCTCTGTCCCTCAACTCAAGGATTGAAAATATGGAACAGCAAAATTGATTTAGAACAGAATAGCACACTGTCAGTTTCACTCACTGTAGCTCTCTGTCCCTCAACTCAAGGATTGAAAATATGGTTCAGCAAAATAGTTTTAGAACAGAATAGCACACTGTCAGTTTCCCTCACTGTAGCTCTCTGTCCCTCAACTCAAGGATTGAAAATATGGAACAGCAAAATTGATTTAGAACAGAATAGCACACTGTCAGTTTCACTCACTGTACCTCTCTGTCCCTCAACTCAAGGATTGAAAATATGGAACAGCAAAATTGATTTAGAACAGAATAGCACACTGTCAGTTTCACTCACTGTACTTCTCTGTCCCTCAACTCAAGGATTGAAAATATGGTTCAGCAAAATAGTTTTAGAACACAATAGCACACTGACACTTTCCCTCACTGTAGCTCTCTGTCTCTCAACTCAAGGATTGAAAATATGGTTCAGCAAAATAGTTTTAGAACAGAATAGCACACTGTCAGTTTCCCTCACTGTAGCTCTCTGTCCCTCAACTCAAGGATTGAAAATATGGAACAGCAAAATTGATTTAGAACAGAATAGCACACTGTCAGTTTCACTCACTGTACCTCTCTGTCCCTCAACTCAAGGATTGAAAATATGGTTCAGCAAAATAGTTTTAGAACACAATAGAACACTGACACTTTCCCTCACTGTAGCTCTCTGTCCCTCAACTCAAGGATTGAAAATATGGTTCAGCAAAATAGTTTTAGAATAGAATAGCACACTGTCAGTTTCCCTCACTGTAGCTCTCTGTCCCTCAACTCAAGGATTGAAAATATGGAACAGCAAAATTGATTTAGAACAGAATAGCACACTGTCAGTTTCCCTCACTGTACCTCTCTGTCCCTCAACTCAAGGATTGAAAATATGGAACAGCGAAATTGATTTAGAACAGAATAGCACACTGTCAGTTTCACTCACTGTACCTCTCTGTCCCTCAACTCAAGGATTGAAAATATGGAACAGCAAAATTGATTTAGAACAGAATAGCACACTGTCAGTTTCACTCACTGTAGCTCTCTGTCCCTCAACTCAAGGATTGAAAATATGGTTCAGCAAAATAGTTTTAGAACAGAATAGCACACTGTCAGTTTCCCTCACTGTAGCTCTCTGTCCCTCAACTCAAGGATTGAAAATATGGAACAGCAAAATTGGTTTAGAACAGAATAGCACACTGTCAGTTTCCCTCACTGTAGCTCTCTGTCCCTCAACTCAAGGATTGAAAATATGGAACAGCAAAATTGATTTAGAACAGAATAGCACACTGTCAGTTTCCCTCACTGTACCTCTCTGTCCCTCAACTCAAGGATTGAAAATATGGAACAGCAAAATTGATTTAGAACAGAATAGCACACTGTCAGTTTCACTCACTGTAGCTCTCTGTCCCTCAACTCAAGGATTGAAAATATGGTTCAGCAAAATAGTTTTAGAACAAAATACCACACTGTCAGTTTCCCTCACTGTAGCTCTCTGTCCCTCAACTCAAGGATTGAAAATATGGAACAGCAAAATTTATTTAGAACAGAATAGCACACTGTCAGTTTCACTCACTGTACCTCTCTGTCCCTCAACTCAAGGATTGAAAATATGGAACAGCAAAATTGATTTAGAACAGAATAGCACACTGTCAGTTTCACTCACTGTACCTCTCTGTCCCTCAACTCAAGGATTGAAAATATGGTTCGGCAAAATAGTTTTAGAACACAATAGCACACTGACACTTTCCCTCACTGTAGCTCTCTGTCCCTCAACTCAAGGATTGAAAATATGGTTCAGCAAAATAGTTTTAGAACAGAATAGCACACTGTCAGTTTCCCTCACTGTAGCTCTCTGTCCCTCAACTCAAGGATTGAAAATATGGAACAGCAAAATTGATTTAGAACAGAATAGCACACTGTCAGTTTCCCTCACTGTACCTCTCTGTCCCTCAACTCAAGGATTGAAAATATGGAACAGCAAAATTGATTTAGAACAGAATAGCACACTGTCAGTTTCACTCACTGTACCTCTCTGTCCCTCAACTCAAGGATTGAAAATATGGTTCAGCAAAATAGTTTTAGAACAGAATAGCACACTGTCAGTTTCACTCACTGTACCTCTCTGTCCCTCAACTCAAGGATTGAAAATATGGTTCATCAAAATAGTTTTAGAACACAATAGCACACTGACACTTTCCCTCACTGTAGCTCTCTGTCCCTCAACTCAAGGATTGAAAATATGGAACCGCAAAATAGTTTTAGAACAGAATAGCACACTGTCAGTTTCCCTCACTGTACCTCTCTGTCCCTACAAACAAGGATTAGCACAGAATAGCACACTGTCACTGACACTCTCCCTACCTATCCTTATTTGTCCCTAAACACAAGGAATCCAGGATTAGTAAAGGAAAAAAAATGACACTGTCCCTGCCTATGCTTCTCTTTCCCTGCTCCGGAACACACTACACAAGGCCGCCGCGCTGGCGGCCTTTTATAGTGTGGGGCGTGTACTAAACCCCATCAGCAATAATTGGCCACAGGTATCCTGCCTGTGGCCAATCATTGCTCTCCTCGCTGCCGGCGCTGTGATTGGCCAAGCATGCGGGGTCACAGTGCATGCTTGGCCAATCACAGCGCCTGGATGACACTGCGATGGCGTAGTGCATTGTGGGCCGTTCGCGTCACTCGAATTTGGCGTGAACGGCCCAAATCGTTCGATCTTCGTCGAACGATCGAACAGCCAATGTTCGAGTCGAACGTATGTTCGACTCGAACACGAAGCTCATCCCTAGTACACACTAGACTGTATATTTATATATTAATACACTGCCTGAATTGACTAATTATAGATTAAACACTGAATATAAAGTCTATGCTAAATGCAGATTATATATATTATCTCCAAAGCTTATTATTTGCGCACCTCTATAAAAAAAACTTTGATTATTAGGTTTTATTGCAAAAAATATAAATAAAAATGAAAATAAGATATCATACACTAGAAAGATTCCATCTTTATATCGCACCACACCCTTATTTGTTTGTCCATGGCATTTTTAAGATGTTAAAATCCCTGTTCTAGATTCACTGCTGTGGTACTATCAAAAAAAATAATCAAAGTTTTTTTTTTATAGAGGTGCGCAAATAATATGCTTTGGAGATAATTTTTAAATAAAACATTGTAGGTCCTTTTAAATTGGTGCATTGTTATAAATGTGTTGTAAAAGCGACCCAGCTGTGTATAGGGGTGACCCGGCACAAAATTGGGAGTAGCCAGATAGGGATTCTTGCCAGTAGGTTTACACCTATGGCAATGAATACCCACCAATAGCCAAGATGGCGGATGCTCCTCTTCCTGTCGCACGGAGTGGGCATTTTCGGCCGGACGTTATATAAAAAATGGGGAATCGCCATCAGTCAAGATGGCGGATTAACCACTTCCGGTCGTACAGAGTGGGCATTTCCAACAATGGGGAATTGCCATCAGTTAAGATGACAGATTAACCACGTCCGCCATCTGTTAAGATGGCGGATTAACCACTTCCGGTAGTACGGAATTGCTGGTTCTGACCTATAGACACAGGGATAGGACAATAATAAGCACAAGGGGGTATAAATACGAGGACGAACAATAACAAGGCAGCTTCCTGATGACGCATTTGATGATGCGAAATGCATAGAGGCTGCTGGGAAACAACTTGTTTGTCACTTCCGGTCATGCGATAATGAGGCCTGGAACGCACGCCCTTTGTGAGGAATTACAGGGGCACACATGCGAACCAGACATACTCTTATACATGGCTGGATCAGCTTAGTGCCGGCCTTAAGGCACCGAAACATGTGAGTTTGTGATATATTTTTTAACGTTAATAAATTTTATACAATATACTACACTATGATGGCCGTTTGTGTGTTCCATGAGAGTTCATAGAGCAAGACACTCAAACAGAGCAGTGGGGAGGATTGCTGATGAATCTGCAATACGGAGTAGTTATCCTTATCTAAATGAACCAAAGGCGCTAATCCTAGCCATATTTGGTGAGTGGCCATTTCATTAGGTGTTGGATACACATATATGTTGAAGGTAGCAGCATAGGAAGGTACCATTGAAAAGGAGCGATTTTTCACTGAGGACACTGATTGAATTGTTTGCACCTGATTTCAGTGTGAAAGAAAAACACACCACACCAGTTGTGCTCACAGTCTGCTTACCAGAGAGTGAACATATTCAAACGTTAATGGCAATTGTAGAGGATCAAAGATGAATACAATTCTCCAGACTTGTTGGGATAATGACAGGAAAATCCAAACAACACCGACATCAAGGAAACCTTCAGGACTCAGTATATGATGATGCTATGCAGTCCTCCTCAATCAAGGTTAATCAAAATAAGAAAAAAAAAGGCAGCATAGTGAAGCCCGTAAGGTCAAACAAAAAGGTTTAATTAAAATTCTACTTACAGGAATGTAAATGGTATAAGGCAGGTAACAAACTGCAGGTCAAAGCGTGTTCACATTGGTCAGCCTGACATGTTTCATCCGAAGGGATATCATCAGAGGCGTGGCCAATGATGTGAGCACGCTCAGTATATATAAGGAAATGACTAAAACTTCTTTCTCTGATTGGACGGCATGAGGGAATGCACAGCTGTTTCCCATCTCTGCCATCCTCAGTACGTCCAGCGCATACACACTGGACCATACCATTAGTAATCAAACAGGAGGAAAGAAACATCAATGTTATGCACGGCCGCGCATGCGCAATACGGCCGTGCAGCTCACGGAGATAAAATACAAATAAAACCTAGAAGCATACACACTTCCGGAAGGCCGGGACCGGATGGGTAGGAAAAAAAAAACACACAGTCAGGTGCATACCTGAATGCGTCACCCCAGAGATGGAATGACCTCTACCTCCACCCCCCTCGATGGACGGACGCTCCCACCGGAAGCGAAAACGCCGCTCGAGTGGGCTGCAACAGAAGGATGTAAACATCCGGTCAGACTGACTGAAACCAGAAGTGACATCATCATAGTGCGTCCCGGGTGCCCAATGCGTTCCAACACCGCAAACCGGAAGTGAGAAGAAACATAAAAAAGTAAACCACTCCCTGCAGCTAAATCAGAAAGGAATTTCAAAGTTAAAAAAACACTAGTAATAATTAAATTACTATGGAATATGTTCTGAAATGTAACCAGGAAAAAATACACCAAGGCGAGGAAATAAAGGAAGGCTCGCCCAGGGGCATAGACCTGTGGTCACAACAGAAATTTCCCTAGGACACTGCCCACTAGTGTTCAAAAAGGGAAATGATAAATGACATTTAAATAGAAACATAAATTAATAAAAAAACCTTAGGACACTGCCCACTAGTGTCAAAAGGCAAATACATTACACATGAAATAACATGTAAACCATAAAAATTAAAATTATAAATGAATGAAACCTAACATTATATTACTAAATAAATACAAAATAATCAATTAAGATTAAGTATGAAAAAAACTATTAAAAAACCTATTAAAAATATTGTATATAAAAACCTCAACTATTATTGATAAAACAGTTCACATCCCATTCGACGTTCAAGGTCAAGGTCATAAATCCAGCGGGTCTCTATCCTGGAAATTTCCCGCTTGGATGAGCTGCCCCGCCAATGTGGAGTAAAACGATCTATTGCCACAAAAGTGGTACCTTTTGGATCCTTATTGTGGCACTCCAAATAATGCCGAGATACTGTGTGTTTGGGAAAACCTCTTTTTATATTCCCAATATGTTCGTTCACACGGACATGCATAGCTCGTGTCGTGCGGCCAACGTACTGAAGAGCGCACGGAAAAATCAGAAGGTATACTACATTAAGAGATGTACATGTAATAAAAGTGTTAATCTCAAAAATCCTTCCTGTAGTGTGTGAACTAAATTGGCAGATTTTTCTACTCCTATCTTTGTTAATGATGCACACATTACAGTAACGGCAAGGATGGTAGCCTTTCGAATTTTGAAAAAGGAAACCCTATTAGGAGCATCTAAAATATTAGGGGCCAACTGGAGTCTCAAAGGGGGAACACCTCTAAAAACGACTTACGGCCTATCAGGTAAAACTGATCCCAAAACGTTATCATTTCGTAAGACCCCCCAATGTGTGTAAAAAATTATTTTGATGTCAGTATATTGTTTAGAAAAAGTGGTGATCATGGCAAAATTTAAATTCTTCTCATTGCCAGATACCCTGCTCTTCTTTTGAAGAACAAGCGCACGATCCATAACACCTATTTCTCCAATGATGTTATTAAGGTCATTAACTGAGTAGCCTTTTTCTATAAATCTCTCCTTTAGTACATTGGCTTGTGTAAAAAAATCTTCCTTGAGGGTGCAGTTACGCCTCAAGCGAAGAAATTGGCTCCTGGGGTGGACTTCAGCCATGACGGATGATGACAACTGCCTTGTCCTATATAACCATTATGGTCTGTACTTTAAAAAAAAGTTTTTATGTTGAAAGAGCCATTCCTGATCTGTATGTCAAGATCCAGAAAGCTAACATTCTCAGTACTCACTGTAAACTCCAATTTGAACCCCAGTGAGTTATTGTTCAAATGGTCCATAAAGGTGGTTAAAGACGTCAAGTCGCCATTCCACAGGAGGAGGATGTCGTCTATATATTTACCCCAGAAGATCAACTCAGACCTTCTGTCAGTGTAGACGACATCCTCCTCCCATTTGGCCATGAATAAATTGGCCATACTGGGCGCGAATTTTGCGCCCATTGCGACCCCCCTATTTTGAAGGTAATGGGTTCCCCCAAACCAAAAATAGTTATGGGTCATATCGTATTTTAATACGTCTAAAATGAACTCCTGTTGGGAAAGGACGAAGCTGGGATCTCTTCCAAGAAAGGTTTCAACTGCTCCCAAACCATCAGAGTGTGAAATGATGATGTAGAGGGAGGTCATATCGGCAGTAGCCAGAATGTAGCCCTCCCTCCACTCTAATGCCTCAAAGGTTCTAATAACCTGTGCAGAATCCTTGATATAGGAAGGAGTATCCGATACCAAGGGCTGCAAAAAAACATCTACGTACTTTCCCCAATCTCGAGGTGATAGAGTCCAGTCCACTGATGATGGGTCTTCCAGGTGGGCTGGTCAAACTCCAATTTCCATTTGACTTGAACTTCGGGCTCATCCCCACTCCTCACCTGGTTGCCGCTACACACGCTTGACACCATCTGAACCAAATATGTTTATCTTGGTGTCATCAGTCCACATGACATGGTTCCAGTAATCTATGTCCTTAGTCTGCTTGTCTTCAACAAACTGTTTGTGGGTTTTCTTGTGCATCATCTTTAGAAGAGGCTTCCTTCTGGGATGACAGCCATGCAGAACAATTTAATGCAGTGTGCAGCGTATTGTCTGAGCACTGACAGGCTGACCCCCACCCCTTCCACCTCTGCAGCAATGTTGGCAGCACTCATACGTCTATTTCCAAAAGACAACCTCTGGATATGACGCTGAGCACGTGCACTCAACTTCTTTGGTCGACTATGGCGAGGCCTGTTCTGAGTGGAACCTGTCCTGTTAAACCACTGTATGGTCTTGGCCACTGTGCTGCAGCTCAGTTTTAGGGTCTTGGCAATCTTCTTATAGCCTGGGGCCTTAGGCCATCTTTATGTAGAACAACAATTCTTTTTTTCAGATCCTCAGAGAGTTCTTTGCCACGAGGTGCCATGTTGAACTTCTAGTGACCAGTATAAGAGAGTGAGAGCGATAACACCAAATTCCACACACTTGTTTTCCATTCACACATGAGACCTTGTAACACTAACGAGTCACATGACATCAGGGAGGGGAAATGGCTAATTGGGCCCAATTTGGACATTTTCACTTGGGGTGTACTCACTTTTGTTGC
Organism: Rana muscosa; assembly: GCA_029206835.1. Lineage (NCBI taxonomy): Eukaryota > Metazoa > Chordata > Amphibia > Anura > Ranidae > Rana > Rana muscosa. Next base: position 40,244,149 of record JARGYO010005626.1, read on the forward strand.
CAGCGGTTTAGACATTAATGTCTGTGTGTTGAGTTATTTTGAGGGGACTGCAAATTTACACTGTTATACAAGCTGTACACTCACTACTTTACATTGTAGCAAAGTGTCATTTCTTCATTGTTGTCACATGAAAAGATATAATAAAATATTTACAAAAATGTGAGGGGTGTACTCACTTTTGTGAGATACTGTAAGTCTGTATAAATGCTATATCACAAATTGGGGCTTCTTCAATACATGAAATACATTATTTTATGAATTTTATTTTTAAATCCATACTGTAGCCTATGTCTTATCTTATTAGTGTGCTTGTCAAAAATTACCAAAATAGTTCTATAAAGAATTTGTGCTCTTTTTCTGTATCACTAAATATTAATCAACACAGTTAAGAATTGAATGTTTTTAGCCAACTTTGTTGGACACATTTAGTATATGGCACACTTTAAGAAATTGAATATTTGCTTTAATATATTGGATGTTTTAATACTTTTAGTCATAGGCTATATTATGCAGTTCAGTGATATAGCAGAAATTGGGAAACAGTAATGAAATCTGAATTAACTAATTAATGGGGCTTGAGGTGCTAAAGGAAGAAGAATAGGACAGATAATACCACAAGCTAAATCATAGCAAATATAACAAAAAGCTTCAGAGAAAAGCAAGGTCTAAAGATTCGTTATTTTAACAGCCTTTTCTTCTATACTGACAATGACTTCTATGCAAAATTACACTTTCGGCTGATGCAAATTAAAAGGAGAAAAGAGGAAAGGTCTGGTGTCGCCAGTGATACACCTCCATCCCTATACATAGCAAATACACAGAGGGTCGCCCCGGGACTTTAAGTGAGGTGGTCACAGTAGGCCAAAATAACAACAGAAAATGCAGTAAAAACATTTATTCAAGAAGTAGTGTACATATATGCATGGTGGTATACAGTAGCATAGCCAATAACATATTTCACATGATAAAAGTAACATTGGTAGATGTAGATATCATACAGTAGGCACAGGCATTAAAAGTAACTGATGTGTTTCGCGAGACGTAGCTCGCTTCCTCAGGGGTGGATGCATGTGTGATGTATCTAATTTAAACACAAACATATGTGTGACACAGTAATAAATATTGAAGCAAATGGTAAAAGGACTCAATGGTATGGAACCGCATACTCACCAATCTGCAAAGCCAAAGTGCCAAATTGCTGTATCCCAAAAAAGGCGGCAGCGACAAGCGTATGGCATTGGAGCTGAGGGGGAGAGACCAACCAAAACCATTACAAGGGGACAAATGAAGGGCAGACATGGCATGGGTGGGAGTGTTTGACCCTGAAGGTCTCACATAATTCATTTGTAAATGTCAGCTGTAACATAAATATTGGTAAATCAATATTGTTGAGTACACAAAGTGGACATACAGATTGTATAATTTGTATGTTACATATGAGATGTGTTGGGAAATCACATCAGAAAAATAGAAAAAAAATCTTGTTTTTGAGAAGAATAGAAAAAAGGTACAAAAGCAAAACAAGAGTACCATGGCCTAGTGTACCAAGTGTATATAATCAGGCAAAGTACCTAGAACTGTTATACCGACCCCTATCAGGGATCAACCCTGTAGAAGCCTATCCTTTATCAATTGATACAGTGCAAGGCCTGGGGAATCCAACCATAACTGCCACATTGAGTAAAATATTTTGGGTACATTTCTGTGTTGATAAGTGAGTTTTTCACTTACAGGTATAAGCTTATTATTGTCTTGATCCACCCATTGTCTTTTAGTTGGTACCTGAAGTGATATCCAGTATTAAGCTATCAATTTGTGGGCAAGGTACAATAGTCACAATACCGCAGTGTGACCTTGCGGTGTAAGCGACTGCAGAAGAACATCAGAACAGCTTAGGGCACCTCCATATCATATGCAACAAGTCGCCATCATCCCTTTCACATTTCAGACACATGGGTGTGGCTCTGCTCCCCCATCTGTAAACCTGAACTGGCGTCCTATATGCTCTATGCAATAGGTACAAATAGGAATGTTTTTGAGAGGCTCAAACTGACATTAATGAGTGGAAGACAATTACCATTTATCACCATCTATTAGTGGTGCAACGAATCGTCATTGATCCATGATCCGAATGGGTCACCATGTTCGGATTGGCACACCACGCGATCCGTGGATTGAGCTTCTGCTGCCTCTGCCATAGGAAAGGCCATGGCTTCGGCCTAGCTGGGGGAGATGTGAATATTACAGTGGGGGAGATGTGGACATTACAGTGGGGGGAGATGTGGACATTACAGTGGGGGGAGATGTGAATATTACAGTGGGGGAGATGTGGACATTACAGTGGGGGGAGATGTGAATATTACAGTGGGGGAGATGTGGATATTACAGTGGGGGAGATGTGGATATTACAGTGGGGGAGATGTGGATATTACAGTGGGGAGATGTGGATATTACAGTGGGGAGATGTGGACATTACAGTGTGGGGAGATGTGGATATTACAGTGGGGAGATGTGGATATTACAGTGGGGGAGATGTGGATATTACAGTGGGGAGATGTGGACATTACAGTGGGGGGAGATGTGGACATTACAGTGTTGGGAGATGTGAATATTACAGTGGGGGAGATGTGGATATTACAGTGGGGGAGATGTGAATATTACAGTGGGGGGAGATGTGAATATTACAGTGGGGGGATGTGAATATTACATTGGGGGGAAATGTAAATATTACAGTGGGGGAGATGTGAATATTACAGTGGGGGAGATGTGGATATTACAGTGGGGGAGATGTGAATATTACAGTGGGGGAGATGTAAATATTACAGTGGGGGGAGATGTGAATATTACAGAGGGGGAGATGTGGATATTACAGTGGAGGAGATGTGAATATTACAGTGGGGGAGATGTGGTTATTACAGTGGGGTAGATATGGATATTACGGTGGGGAAGATGTGGATATTACAATGGGGAGATGTGGATATTACAGTGGGGGAGATGTGGATATTACAGTGGGGGAGATGTGAATATTACAGTGGGGGAGATGTGGGGAGATGTGGACATTACAGTGGGGGGGAGATGTGAATATTACAGTGGGGGAGATGTGGACATTACAGTGGGGGAGATGTGGACAATACAGTGGGGGGGAGATGTGAATATTACAGTGGGGAGATGTGGATATTACAGTGGGGGGAGCTGTGGATATTACAGTGGGGAGATGTGAATATTACAGTGGGGGAGTTGTGGATATTACAGTGGGGACTTTGTCTTGTCTTTTTTTTTTTTGCTGATCCGAAAAATGATCTGATCCGTGACTCTGATCCGAGGAACGATCCGAACCGTGAGTTTTTTGATCCGTTGCACCCCTACCATCTATAGCCCCCAGGTATTTTTTTCCCATAATTTCCTACACAGTAATATGGAAGCATCATGTATGGAGTAGAGTGGGATAGAATACATCCTAGAGATCATTCCTCTTTTAACCTTTTCCAGCAAGATTTCAGACATTAATAGATTGTCAATAGGAGTAGGTACGGAGGTGCCGACCTGAGCCTGTAGTGCATGAATGAGTGGTAGGTATTTATAAAACTGACTTCTGGGAAGAGCAAACTCTGCCTGTAGGTCCAAGGAGGATGTAAGCATAAGCCATTGTACAATTGTGTCATATAAATAATGCCCGCTCCCTCCCAGACCTGAAAGCCTTCTAATTTGGACAGCTCCTTATAATTAGAATTATGCCATATGTGGGTATATGGCCAATAACCCTGTATGCCCAGGGTACTTCTGACATAGGACCGTATGCAATTTTTATATATTCTAAGCCACTGACCTGGAACAAGCATGAAGCATATTAGGTCAGAGTGAAATCAGAACTCTCTTATCTACTTGTGTGTTCCAGGTCCTTAAACATTTGAAAACATTTCATCATCATAACAGCCAAGCAATCAGCATTTTCAGAATAAGTTATCAGCAATAGTATCTTCTGAGTCACTGCAAAAATTGTTAACCTGTTACTTTGTATGGGCAAAGTTTTCCTTTTCTGGAAAAACATAAATCTGGGTATAACTTCAGCAACCTGTATCTCTGGATCTACTAATTGTGACGCTTAGTTTTCATTGGATGTACTGCTCATATTTACTTTAAATATATCAACCATCACATTTCCTAAATCTGCTCCACATTGCTCACTTTCTTTGTCCAGGCACTGCCCTTAGCAAAAGGCCCTCGCTAAGTATCAGATATCTATTTCTTTAGAACCCCAAGCAGCAGGTAAAATCAGTGAACTGTAGATGCTATCCACCAAAAATGTAATTGCAAAAGTTTTCTCTTGATTTAAATTGTATTTAATCTACCGGGTGTGGTTCACTAAGCTTTCACATAGCTTCTGGGTGGGACTGTTACAATTTGTCACATAATTCTGTGTTTTGCTCTACAAAGGATGGTGCATGTAACAGGCAGTATTCTGGGCTGCTGTATCTATGCTCAGGCTAAAAGCCATTCAGGAAAAATTGGATGCTGGTGTCACTGCATGTTAAATGGGTTGGAAAGCTCACCACTCAAGACGAATGCCGAGATAAAAATTAAAGTGACCCATGACTTGGCTCAATTGAAAAGGTTTGTGTGTACCTTTAATTTTAGGAAATCAGCATCATCAAAGCATATGTCTTAAAGCAAGATCAAACTTGGTAAAAAATCAAAGAAAAGTGTACCCTAGGAGCTTTATCCTATAATATCAAAGTAGGCACTGCATATTAGCACATTATGGCCAACTTACATGCCAAGTGATCCCCTCCTGCACTGCAGTGTTAGTGCTCTCGTCTGATAAAGATACTTCCTTCTCCTAAACTTCCTTCCAGGTTCAAACTCTTCAGCTGCTTATGGGCCACAATGATCTCCAGTGGCGGCTGGTGCTCCGTTTTTTGGGGGGGCGGCAAACAAACCCCCCACGCAAGGTCTGCACTTATCCCATCCAGGTCATGGGCGGCTTCCCCGACTTCTCCTGCCATCTAATCCAGTCTTAAGACCTGCTTCCTGTCCAGATTGGGCGGGAGGAGAAGCAGGAAGACAATAGCAAATGTTGTTTCACTAAGATCACAAGTGGGTGGGCTCGAGGAGCAGTGCTTTGCGCCCCAAGCAAAATAAAAAAGAGAACCTTTTACTACATTGTACAGAGGCACCATGGAAGTGTAATTAATTAAAGTACCATTAAAATGACTGCTGAACATGCAGGCTCTGGCTCTTCCGACAATATTTCAAATTTCAAGTGAGCTATCTAGGGTGTCAATGCCATTCCTTCATAGATGTACAGAAAGTAAGCGTTTTCACCCCAGGGCATAAAGGGGGTGATTTACTAAAACTGCAAAATCTGGTGCAGCTGTGCATGGTAGCCAATCAGCTTCTAACTCCAGCTTGTTTAACCTCTTGCCGACCATATACTGTATATATACGGAGGCGAGGCGTCTCTTCTGCGCTGGGTCATGTACCTAGTACGTGATCCAGCACTTCCGGGTTGGGGGCGCGTTGGCACACCACCAACGGCCTGCTTTTGCTGTGATTATTCACAGTGGGAGATGATCAGCGAGTACAGCAGACTCGATGTCTGCCAGCACCTTCCGATTATTCTTTACACAGGCAGAACAGCAGTCTGTCTATGTAAACAAGGCAGATTGCCATTCTGTCAGCAGGGAAGACATTGATCCTGTGTTCCTGATAAGCAGAAATATGGATCTCTGCCTTCACCTAGTACAAGCACCTCCCACAGTTTAGTAAAGCACTGGTCAGGCATACAGTTAACCATTTGATCGCCCCTGATGTTAACCCCTTCCCAGTCAGTGTCATTAGTACAGTGGCAGTGCATATTTTTTAGCACTGGTCACTGTATTGGTGTCACTGCTACCCAAAAAGTGTCAAGATTGTCAGTTAGTGTCTCGACTGTCCGCCGCAATTTTCCAGTCCCGCTATAAGTCGCTGATCACTGCCATTACAAGTAAAAATAAATAAATATTCCATAAAAATATCCCATAGTTTGTGGACGCTATAACTTTTGCACAAACCAATCAATATACACTTATAGGGATATTTTTTTTACCAAAAATATGTAGCAGAATACATTTTGGCCTAAATTGATGATGAAATCATATTTTTTCCATTTTTTTATTGGATATGTTTTATAGCATAAAGTTAAAAATGTATATATTTTTTCATAATTGTCAGTCTGTTTTTGTTTATAGCGCAAAAAATAAAAACGGCAGAGGTGATCAAATACCACCAAAAGAAAGCTCTATTTGTGGGGAAAAAAGGACATCAATTTTATTCAGGTACAGCATCAAACGACCGCGCAATTTTCAGCTAAAATAACGCAGTGCCGTATTGCCCACAAATAGCCTGGTCAGGAAGGGGGGTAAATCTTCCAACGGTCAAGTGGTTAATTAAGCTTTGGCAAAAAAAAAACTGAAAGCTGATTGGTTTCAGGCAGAGCTGCACCAGATTTTGTACTTTCCGGTTTTAGTAAATCAACCCCAAAGTGTCTTTCTGGCAGGTTCACCAGTTAGAGGAAAGAGGGAAGGAGATTGCCGGGGACTACTCCAAAAGCATATCTCGGTACCCAGGGATTAGGACAAGGTATTAATAAAAAGTTAATTTATTTAGACAATTTTCCATTAAAAACATTAGATACAACAGAACAAAAAAATATATGGCTGTTGTAAAAGTTTCTGTTTAGTCCACACTTAGAGAACATAGGGATCCCATTGGTATGACGTGGTCCTCTTTATTAATACATTGTCCTAATCCCTGGGTAATGAGATAGTAAGCCCGCAGCAAAAGACAGCCCCTGCAATAAGCGCAGGGTGACATGAGAAGGTGCCCAGGCAGCTGGGCTAGTGGGGGTTAATCTTTTCCCCAGGGAAACTTTGAGAGCGGCGTGATTGGCCTGCTAGGCAGGGAGGCTGGACAGTGTGGGGGGGGTCACAGGGCACGCAGCAGCTTCCGGTCAGCACACGAGGAGGAGAAACGTTCCCGCCCGCCCGCCCCATGGGTTCAAGGGGTGGTGATGGGGTGGGCTGTGTGATGTATATATGTGTTACTGGTAAATGGGTATGCGGTTGGGTCTTTGGAGGCTTTTGGTAAACAGACTTCTGGAATTTGAGGGGTGGGGACACATCTGAGGTATGGGTCCCCGGTGAATAACAGTTATGGTGGATTAACTGGGAAGTGTATGGTATATCTGCTGAAGGTGGTGGTCCCCGAGCCGGTGCAATGCGGCAGGGACCAGGGTAGTGTTTAAGCAGATATAGGATTAAAAAGAGTTTATAGTTAGTGCCTCCAAGGATCGGCAGCCAAAAAAGTTTATACAGTGTTTTGGTTATATTGTTAAATTATTTTACTTTAATAAAAGGGGCCGTTCAACGGCCAGTTTACCCAACCTATTGGTGTCAGTCTAATTTCTTAAAGTTTTAAGGGAGGTACAATAGGTGGGTCATACAACAGGTATTAGGCCAGTACACATATGGGTTACCTTTTCAAGTCCTCAACACTATAGGCGTCGTGGGGCATTGCTTTTTGAGTAGCCCACTGCAATCTCCTTCCCTCTTTCCATTGTCAAAATTAAGGATGATGGTACCCACCGCTATTTTCTCAATGATCTAACTGAGACATTACCTTTGAAGTTAAAAATAGAGAACAAAAGCTTAAAAATGAATTCAGACACCAAATTCAAAGACTGCTATGCTGCTATATATATTACATGTTTGCTCTTTGGTTTAGATAGACTTTAAACTGCTAATTTCTCAGTTAAGAACAGTTAAGAACATCAGGAGTATTTTTCTACCTTCTGTTTTGTTTATGCCACTTTTGTACAACATGGCTGACCCATGTTCCTCTGTTCTGTTATATGTCACCCCTGAGTGAAGCAAATTGCAACTCAGTGCCTTTGGGTATGTCTGTGACTAACGAGGGCCACAACTATGTCTAGGATTATTTTTTTCTAGATGTGTGACTAAACCAGCATTTGTCTAACATGATCAAATTAAATCCACCATTTTGATTTTCCCAACTGCCAAACAAATAGTTAGGCAGAAGAAGAAACCAACAGAGAATATTGACACCTTAGTTAAAACCACCTCACATGTGGAGCAAGGCACAAATCAACCAAATGTGCAAGTGCCGACCAACATGCACATAAATCATTTATAACGATAATCTAAAGCAAGCTCCAAATCTCATTAAAGTATATGAATCCTTAATCTGTTTTGGCAAAAAAAGAGCCAATACACATTTTTTCTTTTTATCATAAATTACAGTTCTGTGGCACTGTGCAAATATTACCAAGCTGTAAGACAGCTGTGCTCCATTAAAATGTGTAATGGTCGCTGATTTCTTACAGCACATGGTCATCAGGCCGAATCTACAGCCAGTAATTAGGAAGATGAAATGTTTAATTGTGCCTTAATTTTGATAAAATTTATCTGTCACACATCCCGTAGTCAAGCATTATGCTCACAAATCAATGTCATCTGTACTAAGCAGGAACCGAAGCGCAAGGCTCTTGTTCCTTACTGACTCATTTGAATGTCAAACTGTTTTCTGTGTAAACAAACAGTGTAAAATGAAGGAACATGTTCTGAAAAGCACAGCTTCACCTCAGGAAAATCCATGTCATAAAAAGTTAGATAATCCTACCATCTTGTCTAAGAAAAGTTTTTCTTCACCCTATTTATATTTTAAAGCAACAGCTTTTGCTCTATAGTATTTATTATAAATGGTAAAAACGAATTTCAGCCTTCCTTCCTAGATCATGAAAACATGATGTGCAGGTGTTTCCTGTATGAACCATTACCAGACTAGGTGTGTATTTTTCTGATATATTTCAGAGCCAAATAAATATATTTCTATCTCCAGATAACGAAGTGTATTCTACCGAATCCTCCCAATCTTAATTATTCTCATGATAGAAGACCCCTTTCTGTTAGACCCCTTTCACACTGTGAGGTGTTTTTCAGGTGCTTTTGGGCTAAAAATAGTGCCTGTAAAGCGTGTGAAAAACACCTTCCCTGCAGCCCCAGTGTGAGAGCCCGAGTGTGCTTGCAGGTCATTAGAAAAAGTCATGCAAGCAGCATCTTTCGGGCGGTGCCAGAGCAGTGTATACACCACTCCTCCAACGCCCCTGCCAACGGGTACTGCTGCGCCAAAGCACCTGCAAAGTGCTTTTAACCCTTTATTTGGCTATTAGTAGGGGTTAAAATCGCTCCGCTAGTGGTTGAAAAGCGCTGCCACAATAGCGGCGCTTTACCGCTAACGCCCCCCCCCCCCCCCCCCGCCCCTGCCTGTGTGAAAATAGCCTTACAAAATGCTCTTCAGCTGAGGTGTGGTGAAAGACAGGTACTGAAAAATATAGCTTTTATCTATAAATTCTTAGACCCCTTTCACACTTGGGCGGTGCGGGTGTTAGCTGTAAAGGTAGTTTTAGCGGCGCTTTACCGCTGTTGTAGCAGCGCTTTTCGGCCGATAGTGGGGCACTTTTAACTCCCCACTAGCGGCCGAATAAAGGGTTAAAAGCGCCCGCCAAGCGCCGCTGACGAAGCACTTTGCAGGCGATTCGGCAGCACTGCCCATTGATTTCAATGGCAGGGGCGGTTTAGGAGCAGTGTACGTCCTGCAAGCGCACCGCCCCAATGTGAAAGCACTCAGGCTTGAGAGACGCTTTTCAGATGCTATTTTTAGCGCTAAAATGCCTGAAAAGCACCCCAGTGTGAAAGGGGTCTTAAAGCATCAGCTTGTCATCAGGGATGAGCCGAACACCCCCCTGTTCGGTTCGCACCAGAACCTGCGAACAGACAAAATGTTCGTGTAAACTTTAGAACCCTATTAACCACTTCGCGCCCGGCCTATCTGCAAAAGACGTCCGCAAAGCGGTCGCCAATTGCTGATAGGACGTCTATGGACGTCCTCCCATTCACTTCCGCGATGCGCGCCGCCGCGGGCGCGCATCGGGGAAAAGCTGTGCCCGCCGTGTCAGGCGGGTGCCGATGCGCGTGCCTGGCGGCCGCGATGTCCGCCAGGTGCCCGCGATTGGCTGTCACAGAGCCAGGGACGTGGATCTCTGTGTGTAAACACAGAGATCCACGTCCTGTCATGGAGAGGAGACGGATGGTGTGTCCCTTGTACATAGGGACAACCATCAGTCACCTCCCCCAGTCAGTCCCCTCCCCCCACAGTTACAATCACTCCCAGGGAACACATTTAACCCCTCGATCGCCCCCTAGTGGTTAACCCCTTCACTGCCAGTCATATTTATACAGTAATCAGTGCATATTTATAGCACTATTCGCTGTATAAATGTGAATGGTCCCAAAAATGTGTCAAAAGTGTCCGATGTGTCCGCCGCAATGTCACAGTCACAAAAAAAAAATCGCAGACCGACGCCATTACTAGTAAAAAAATAAATAAATAAATAAATAAAATCATAATTCTATTCCCTATTTTGTAGGCGCTATAACTTTTGCGCAAACCAATCACTATACGCTTATTGCGTTTTGTTTTTTTTTTTACCTAAAATATGTAGAATACGTATCGGCCTTAACTGAGGAAAAAAATAGTTTTTTAAAAAAAAAATTGGGATATTAATTATAGCAAAAATGAAAAAATATTGTGTTTTTTTCAAAATTGTCGCTCTTTTTTTGTTTATAGCGCAAAAAATAAAAACCGCAGAAATGATCAAATACCACCAAAAGAAAGCTCTATTTGTGGGAAAAAAAGGATGTCAATTTTGTTTGGGAGCCACGTCGCACGACCGCGCAATTGTCATTCAAAGCGTGACAGCGCTGAAACCTGAAATTTCGCCTGGGCAGGAAGGGGGTTATGTGCCCAGTTGTCAAGTGGTTAAATACAATGGACTCGAACGTTCGAAATCTAAAGTGTTAATTATAAAGGCTAATATGCAAGTTATTGTCCTAAAAAGTGTTTGGGGACCTGGGTCCTGCCCCATGGGACATGTATCAATGCAAAAAGAAGTTTTAAAAACGGCCGTTTTTTCGGGAGCAGTGATTTTAATAATGCTTAAAATGAAAAAATAAAAGTGAAATATTCCTTTAAATTTCGTACTTGGGGGGTGTGTATGATATGCATGTGAAGTGGCGCATGTTTCCCGTGCTTAGAACTGTCCCTGCAAAAAATGTCATTTTTGAAAGAAAAAAATGCATTTAAAACTGACTCGCGGCTATTAATGAATTGTCGGCTCCCGGCAATACATACAAAAGTCATTGACAAAAAAAAAAAAAAAAGCGTGGGGGTTCCCCAGAATTCAATTACCAGGCCCTTCAGGTCTGGAATGGATATTAAGGGGAACCCCGCCGCAAATTTTAAAAAAAATTGACGTGGGGTTCCCCCAAATATCCATTCCAGGCCCTTCAGATCTGGCATGGATTTTAAGGGGAACTCCACCCCAAATTTAAAAAAAAAATGGCGTGGAGTCCCCCTAAAAATCCATACCAGACCCCTTATCCGAGCACGCAACCTGGCCGGCCGCAGGGGAAAAGGGGGGACGAGAGAGCGGCCCCCCCTCCCTCCTGAACCGTACCAGGCCACATGCCCTCAACATGGGGAGGATGTCCCCATGTTGATGGGGACAAGGGCCTCATCCCCACAACCCTTGCCCGGTGGTTGTGGGGGTCTGCGGGCGGGGGGCTTATCGGAATCTGGAAGACCCCTTTAACAAAGGGGACCTCCAGATCCCGGCCCCCCCTATGTGAATTGGTAAGGGGTACATTGTACCCCTACCATTTCACGAAGAAAGCGTAAAAAAATGTTTAAAAAATTTAAATTACACAGTGAAGGAAGTTCCCCACTCAAGCCAATGACGTAGGCTGGTCCGACATACCGAGGGGGCGGACCTGATGGGGAACTGCTCTCACTTTGGTAATACATGTATAGACCCGCCCCTTCTCATGTTCCGCATCTGGTCCGCTGAGCGGACCTGATGGGGAACTTTAGAAGGGGCGGGTCTATACATTTAAAATACTGAGAGGGAGTTCCCCATCAGGTCCGCTCAGGCACAACCAATGAAGGACAGCGCTGGACATCGGGATCGCCGCGGGACACTGGATTTCACCGCTGGAATGTTTTTTTTTGTTTTTTTTTTTAATAAAGGACTTTTTCAAGGTGTTTGTGTGTTTTTTAAACATTTTTTTACGCTTTCTTTGTGAAATGGTAGGGGTACAATGTACCCCTTACCAATTCACATAGGGGGGGGCCGGGATCTGGGGGTCCCCTTTGTTAAAGGGGTCTTCCAGATTCCGATAAGCCCCCCGCCCGCAGACCCCCACAACCACCGGGCAAGGGTTGTGGGGATGAGGCCCTTGTCCCCATCAACATGGGGACATCCTCCCCATGTTGAGGGCATGTGGCTTGGTACGGTTCAGGAGGGAGGGGGGGCCGCTCTCTCGTCCCCCCCTTTTCCCCTGCGGCCGGCCAGGTTGCGTGCTCGGATAAGGGGTCTGGTATGGATTTTTAGGGGGACTCCACGCCATTTTGTTTTTAATTTGGGGTGGAGTTCCCCTTAAAATCCATGCCAGATCTGAAGGGCCTGGAATGGATATTTGGGGGAACCCCACGTCAATTTTTTTTTTTTTTTGCGGCGGGGTTCCCCTTAATATCCATTCCAGACCTGAAGGGCCTGGTAATTGAATTCTGGGGAACCCCCACGCTTTTTTTTTTTTTTTTTTTTATCAATGACTTTTGTATGTATTGCCGGGAGCCGACAATTCATTAATAGCCGCGAGTCAGTTTTAAATGCATTTTTTTCTTTCAAAAATGACATTTTTTGCAGGGACAGTTCTAAGCACGGGAAACATGCGCCACTTCACATGCATATCATACACACCCCCCAGGTACGAAATTTAAAGGAATATTTCACTTTTATCTTTTCATTTTAAGCATTATTAAAATCACTGCTCCCGAAAAAAACGGCCGTTTTTAAAACTTCTTTTTGCATTGATACATGTCCCCTGGGGCAGGACCCCGGTCCCCAAACACTTTTTAGGACAATAACTTGCATATTAGCCTTTATAATTAGCACTTTAGATTTCTCCCATAGATTTTTCGAATTTGCCGCGAACACCCCAATTTGTTCGCTGTTCGGCGAACGGGCGAACAGGCAATGTTCGAGTCGAACATGAGTTTGACTCAAACTCGAAGCTCATCCCTACTTGTCATTGCTTTCAATCAGCTTGCCATTGCATGCTGGATGAAAGCAAAGTCTACCCAGCTATCTAACCTGATGTGAAGGCGCTAGGCTACATTTATGTACCCAATGTAGCACACGGACCTTTTTCTCACCTGGCTCACTTGCAATGCTGCGTACACACAATTGTGATTCACGGCGGTTAAAAAAACGCCGTGAATCATGACATGAAAAACAAGGGAACGGCTTGTTCCCCCACACACGGTCGTTTTTCCCGTCATTTTGTCTTTTGTCGAGAAAAACGACGGTGTGTAGGCTCCGTGGCAGTGTTTCCCTATGGGAAAACTGCCGCGGAAAAAAATGACAGGAAAAACAACGAGAAAAATTAGAGCATGTTCTAATTTTTCTCGTCGTTTTTAATGCCTCTTTTCACGTCGGGAAAAATGACAAAAAGACCACACACGGTCGTTTTTCTTGTTGAAAAAAAAAATGTAATTTTTCACGACGTGAAAAATGATCGTGTGTACGCGGCATAAGACAAGGCACACCGTGCTATATGCCCATACCCTCCTTTCTGAAGAGGTTAAGCGGTGTTCACAATTGTTGGGTTCCGCAGCGAGTTACATCCTCTAGGCTGGTTCCTTTCCCTAGAGTGTAGGGAAAAGTCTGTTGCTTGTATATCAATAGGCCAATGTCCAGACAAGGTTAAACCTCAATGGCTGAAGGTTTATTTTCTCTATGCTTGAAACCGGACAGGAAAGTTGAAGGTGAAGAATAGAATAACAGGAGGTGGATTCAGGCACTCAATATCACCACTTAATCCCAAGTGGACTCTGCTCACCCGGATAGTTCTCTCTCACGGTCCTAGCAGCCGGAGTGATGCACAAACTTTACTTTACTGTCCTAGAGATACGACCAGAATCCATTTGCCTAGTTCCAAACTTCCCAGCACTTGTAGCATAAGGGCCTAGGTGCAAGTTGAAGCACGCTACAATGCCTGTGGCGGACTTGTGGAATCCCTCTGTAGGTGACCAGGCCTCATCCGAGGCGGTGACTTTCTTCACCGGTAACCCTGGCTCCCTCTTCAGAATGGGTCCCCCTTGATTCCCCTTGAATTCCTCTTTAGATGGTAGGCCAGCTAAAGGTGCTGGGCCTACATTAACAGTTGCAGCCCCAGGCTAAAGGTGCCTGAGACTGATCTTCCCCTGCAAACTCCCATGGCCTGGAGGGCCACGAGATGCAGGCAGGCAGTACTGCTCCTCAGTACTCCTCCTTCTCCTTCTTCCTTCCTAAGATGGCATCTGCCCCTTATATATCCTCTCCCAGCATGCACAGCGGGCCGACCACACCCCCCCCATACAGCTGCCTGGAGAGGGCACCCAAAGGTGCAGTAATGTCAAAAGCGGTTCAACCCTGACCTGTTATGGCAGCGCCACCCACAGGCCACAGGGAACTGTACACCAGCAACACCACTTGGCAAAAGCAGAAGAACAAACTCTAACAATTGAAGCGATCTGGGTATGGCTACCAACCCAGATCAACCCCTAAATTTAGGTACCTAGCTCCCCTGAAAGTAAAGGGGTGCTACACCAACATGAAGTAAAACAGTTTATTTTTATGTAAGGCCTAAGTGATGGTCCTTCCTCAGTCGTCGTCATGGGAGTATTTTTGTAATACCACATGCAGGGTTTCAGAATATATACAATAGTTTTGGGGGTGAAAGATCATTTTATTGAGGAACCATTCATTTAAAGATAAATAACGTGGCCAAAAATATGAGCTTTTTGGGACTACCCCACCCCCTGGGGGAAATGAATGAGATGAGTTGATGTTTTTCTTTAAATGTAAAATGTAATGTTAGAGAATTTTGTGGCCATTTGTTTTCTTCAGTGGAGTGGCTTTAAATGATTAGGTTGAATGCACATCCTTGTTTATACAAAAGACGTGCTACTGAGCAAAGGCTTGTAATTTAGGAACCGATTGTGAATCTTCCTTGTTAGTGGGGGCTGAAGATGAGTTGAAAACATCATATTTTATCTGCTGGTTTGTGGTGACAAGTCTCCGGATGTACAGGCAAAAATGGAGACTTGAGAGATTGTTCTAACAAGTTTCAGTGTCTGTTGATTTCACTTCATGGATGGATGTTGGTTTGTTCACTCACTGGAAGTGAGACTTAGGAAAATTGGTCACTGTGTCCAAAGTGATGCCCTGTGCAAAAAGAACCATTTGTTTATGAGAGTTGGAATTGGGGAAAAGTCTGTAGAAGGCTGCTGGGCCTTGTGTATTGAGATGGATCTCTAACTCCAGGATACTGGAAGAAGAAGTCACAAGTTTTCAGTTGAAATGCAGAGCTGAGATGGAGAGCCCTTCTACAGGGGAAACAAAAATTTACTCTATTGACCTTAATCTGGACGCTCTAAAAATCCACTGTAGCCTGAATTCATAGAACATTTTATGAGGTCAATAGAAGTATTTTTCCAGAAGCTCTTGTTGTGCAATTTCCTCTCTGCTTACTATCACCAATCACATTTAAACTTACAAGGAAGCTTTGATTCGATTAGTGGCTTTGAAGAACTCAGCACTAAGTTATTTGAGGAACCTGCAGTAGGTTTGTATAAGAATTCATCTCATCGTGCATCACAAGAGGGTCACTAGAGATTACCAGAATACTATCAAAAAAAAAAGCAGAGGAGACTCGAAAAAAATTTAAGTATTGAGTCGACCTGTTGCACTCCTCTCAAAGTCTACTTCTCATTTTTGACTGGTGTGAATCTTTTACTGGAGAAAGGGAGCCGCTCAGGTGTGAGAATCCTTCAAATCATCTCCTCCCAGCAGCCGAGGGTGCAAGCAATGCTATTGACAGCAAACAGGAACGAACAAGTCTTCTGGACTGCAGCACTTCAAAAAATATAAAAGCCTTTATTTTAAAATAAGGAATCCAAAATACATGCTATACATCACGGCACATAGGTCAAAAAAATTCAGCTAACATGTTTCACACTATGCTAGTGCTTATTCATAGTGCTTTTACTAAACAGCCACTTGTGAACACAATCTACTTTTTAAAGCATGCTGTGCATGTAGTATGTCAACAAGCCCATATAACGTTCATTGTTCTGGTGCCAAACTCATGACATGAGGTCAGCATGCAGTCATTTGGCACTTACTGTGCAGCCCTTGGGTCACAACAGCTCTTGGACGATAAAGAAAGTTATTAATTAAACCAGTTTCTACTAAATAATTTAGTTAATTTCTTTAATTTATTTTATTTTTCCATGCGGTCAATTGTCTTTTTCTCTTTTCGGGTATTTTTATTCTCTGACCTATTGTAATGGATCTTGCTGTGAGGACTATCAAATTTGGTGCCAGTAGTTTTTAAAGGGGGCAGTACAGGGCAATAACTTGTAATAGCAATACAATAGCAGCAACCTCTCTCAATCCCCTGCAACGTTTGTCCCTCCTGACCTGTAGCATGTCTGCAGTCTTTTATTATCTCTTGTAGCATGCCCACAGTCTCTGACTATCTACTGTAGTCCAGTTTCTGACCATTTTGTAATACATACACTGAACATTATGTGGGGCCCTATGGTAATGTTTGGGGTTGCGCTTGAGACCCCTAATTAAAGTGGTTGTAAACCTCAGACATGAAATATGAACAAAGCTTATCCCTCTATAGTGTGTACTTGTCTCAATTAAAAGCACTAATTACATTTCTGTCTTCTGCTTTGTTCCTCTGCTATCAGCATAAATCATTTCTGACAAGTTTTCCTGACACCAAGAGAAAAATTGTGACAGGGGAGGGAGCTCCAGCTGATTGACAGCCTCAACTCTGTTCCTGTGTGCTGTGTGAAAAGGGGGGTGTCCTTTCCCCCCCAGTCAGCTCCTCACTGAGCTCTGCATAGTGTAACTTCAGCTCTCTGCCCCCCTTTTTCTGAACTCTCAAACAAGCTTTAAAAATTCTGGACTTTAAACGGATGTAGAGAAGAGATGACTACAGATAGACAGATGCAACTTATGTAGAAGGATTTGTTTCATCTCTGTGTATCATCTGAGGCCAGTCACTTCAATGGGTATATAAAACGGTTTACAACCACTTTAAGTCAGCTTACCACCATTGGTCTATACGCATGTACACAGATAGTTTTAACATAAAGTAAATCAATATATTTTTACACTTTACCTTGCCTTTAAAACCCAAATCCAATTTGACCAAATGCATCTTGTAAAAATTAGTTGTAAGTTAAACAAAATTGAGTTATAGAGGATACAGAACAGTACAAATGCCTTGGAATTCTAGTGTAATACATTGCATCAGTGCAAGAGAGTAGAATGTCACCAGCTAGTAAGCATGCATTAATTACCTTTCCTCCCTATAAAACATTAACTGCAATAACTTTCATGAATTTCCATAGGTATTTATAAATATATGACAGGGAAAGTCATTTTAACCTGTATTTAAGCCATGCTAATTAATATAGTCTTCCCTGCAGCCACAGAACTAAATTTTCCATTTAAAAATACAATTACAATAATCGGATTTTTACTTCATTTGACAACAGAAGACTTTTATGGTTACCTATCTCCAAATGTTCTTTTTTGTAATTAAAATACAGTGATCAGCCGTAAGGATTTTGAAGCTGTTTCAGTAGTTCCGCTATCCTGCTTAACATGTGGCAACCGTAATAATTAAAATGATACTAACACATGCACAATTTTATAGCCCTTATGGTACAGCCCATTATGCCAAATAAGGTCCTCTGTTTTCACAGCATCCTGCACATGGTCTCATTACACACACTTTTCTTTCTTGTCTTCACACTAACAACTGTTAAAGTGAATCAACACACAAAACGCACTATAACAGCTTAGTGTTTATGATATATGTGCTGATAGTCAGTGAACAGGAAAATCCAAACATTTGCTGTTTATGCAAAGAAGGCTGAGGCAGCCAGTGGCTCTCCAGCTGTTGCGTAACTACCATTTAGAAGTACGCTGTATGTACGACTGGCAGGACCTAAGGTAGCTCATTTATAAGACCCGGAGCAAAGGAAGAATAGCGTTATTGCCAACAGCAACTGTGTAGGTGTTTATTTAAATTGTCCTTATTCCAAAGGCAACATCTTCTCATTTACAGCCAATAGGGTGATAGCTCAATGTAAGTTTTAGCAACTTTGGGACATTTATAAGCAGAGGGTAGTGGGATATATTTTATTTTATTTACTTTTTAGAAAAAAACATAGCAAGAGGAGTGAATTGGTACATTTTCAGAAAGCAATGGAAGGAACTAGAGTCACAATCTCTACTCTCTTCACCTGACTATTGTGAAACTAAAAAAAGTGACCCTACCTGTGATTTACTAAAGTGTGGAATAGTGTACCTGTCTATTCACTTTGGGAAATCTGAACCAGTTTCACTTCAACTTAAGAGACAAAGAGGTTGCCCTGGGACTTTGAATGAGTTGGGAGAGGTATGGCCCATGTACACAAACACATATAAAATAAAATCAATTTTTTGGTTACAAAATGTTGTATAACAGAATGGCAACAGCAATGATTGTGCGTTATCAGGCATAATAGCCAATGTCACAGCATAAGTCCAAGTAAATATAGATTCATTGCAGATGTTATAAATCAATGAGCAACAACAATAATAATTGTAAGTTTCTAGGCCAGTGGATACACATACATAAACAT
The DNA here is from genome assembly GCA_029206835.1 of Rana muscosa. Taxonomy (NCBI): domain Eukaryota; kingdom Metazoa; phylum Chordata; class Amphibia; order Anura; family Ranidae; genus Rana; species Rana muscosa. The sequence goes on from JARGYO010005626.1 coordinate 40,263,016, forward strand.
AATAAGAGAGTAAACATGCACATACATATAGATAAAAAAGTATGTAAACATAATGCAGACATCAATGATACCCAACATGTACAGGCATACAAGAAGCATCAATATTTCCCTACGCGTTTCGCGAGACCCTGTTCGCTTCTTCAGGGGCAAGTGCATGAATATTGTATCTGTAATATAAGTAATGAGATCAATGAATGTATGTTATTAAAAGATGGGGGCATATGGAATAATTGGTAAGAGAAGTCTAAACAAAGGGCCTCATACTTATCAATAAGACTAGACTGAATCGCCAGTCGCTGGATATCAAGGTGGCAGCACTAGAGTGCATCCGGTTAGGTCTTTAATAATACCGTCATCTAAAGGAGTTGTGTTAAAACCACTTGTGAGTATTACACTGGTTCATAGACAAAGTTTTGACTAAATGAATAGCAGTTTGACTTTGTAGACCTGGTGACTTTTTTTTTTTTTTTTAATCCCCATAAAACTATCTGCACAGAGTTTGAATGTTCTGCTGGTGAGGGCACTCCAGCTGTCTTCCCACTACCCAAAATATACTTTAAAATACATTTCTTTCTATCTAGACTGAGCCTAGTTTCAGCTTCAATATTTACAATAAAGAGATTTGAATGTAAGCTCCATCACAAGTAGGGACTGTAGTAAGTTTGTCAACTTTGGGGCTAGCACTGCTAAAATAACTATTTGATTATGTGCTGCCTAAACAAGCAGCTTAAATAAGAAGAAACTTGTATCCTTCAACACAGTTAACAGAAAGTTGAAGTGTTTTTAACCTTTGCATTTTCCCCGATCACTTAGCATTATAAACATGTAGAAAGTTATAAATATGGTCAATTTTATCATGAATAATTATGTAATTAAAAATCTAGTCTATAGACTCCTAAACTCATTTTACACTCATCAGCTTCGAATCACTTTCAGTCTTTAGTCTGGGATAGATTCCAACCTAAGTCTCCTAGGTGGAACTCCAGTGCATCAGGCTAAATTTATCCTCTGCATTTTTTATGATAGTTTGTTGTGAACAGTATTTAAAAGTTAAAATGAAGAATGACAGTCGTTTAAACAAGGGCACTGTAACACAAATACAAATGATTCCTTTGTACATCAATGATCTGTACATAATAAATAACAGTTTACCAAGTCATATGCTTTAGCAATACAGCAAACAATGGTGATTAGGAAATTTCACAGCAGTAAATAAAATATTAATAATAAATATTTTGAAGTATTCACAGTTTTTTTATTTTTTTATTCATGCAATAAGAAAAAAAGTATTTCAGTCTTAAAGTGGTTGTAAAGCCTTAAAGTTTTTCACCTTAATGCATTCTATGTATTGAGGTAAAAAACCTTCTGTGTTGCAGCTCCCTCCAGTCCCCCCCCCTTTTTCTTACCTGAGCCTGATCCGATCCAGCAACATGAAGGAGCGCAGCGGCTCCAGTCGCTGTCACTCTCCTCATTGGACAGATTGGGGCGGGGGCGGGGCTGAGTCCTGCTGTCTGTGACAATGGACGCACCATTGGGACTGGGAGCAAGCCCGCACGGGTGGCCCCATGGAAATCAGCTTTCCGCGGGGGCACCCGATGAAGAGGAGGAGCCTGTAGTTCCGGCGGGGGACCCCAGAAGAAGTGAATTGAGGCTGCTCTGTGCAAAACCATTGCACAGAACAGGTAAGTATAGCCATGTTTGTTATTTAAAAAAAAGAAAAACTAACATTTACAATCACTTTAATCTTTGTAAGAGTATGAAATATCTAAAAAGACCGTGATCACTTTATGAAGTAGCGGTGTATAGGTGCACAGCGAGTTTCATTGAACTGTATCTTTGGTGAAAATTTTAAATCATATATTCATTTCTAGAACAAATTCCATTTCTAGCCTACTCCTAATAATCAAAATAATCTTGAAGTTTGAAAACGTATTTTGAAGATTCCTACACATCTACTTCCTTGAATGAAATGACACATATTCACTATGTCCTGTGCAAATGCACTGTTGTGTTACCCAGTTCACAGAGCCTGCCTTCTGAACTACAGAGGTGCTGAGAACAGGAGTCTCAGGAAGCACAGTCAGTACAGGTAACACTACATGTGACATCATCACTGCTTGTAGGTAGCAAGTACCATGGAATATACAGTCCTTAGAAATTGTAATTACGCAAAAGGAATGAGTAGAGGAGAAGCTAAAAAGCATGCAGGGAATCTAAGTTGTTGAAAGAGATGGCCAGTAGACAGTCAGCAACCTCAACACGAAAGAAGATTTTTCACGTAAGCTTATTTTGGATTGTCAAATATACCTATTGCTTGTATTGCTATTACAATGTTGATATTATAAAATGAAAGAGTTTGCCGTGACTTTAGATATCCTTTATGGCTACCAAGTGCTGCTTAGCAAATATACCACTGCACAGGAGGTATGTGTACTTAGTAATGTCGGTAGTGATGTCAGTTTTCCAGAAGAATACAGCTATTTCAGTCTTCCAGCTCCAGTTCTTCAAAACGTTATTGAATATTGTCATTTGCATATTACCTGATTCCCAGGTTGGTTTCCTTTTTTTTTTACTGTAGATCTCTCATACATGTAAACGGTCTATAAAGCAAAAAAAAGAATAAGAAAAACACTGAAAGCTAAAAAAAATGAAAATACTGTACATTTCAATTCTGTTTCACGTTGAACCCAAGAACATAGAGAAATCTGGTAAAAGTCAGTCAGGACACAGTGAAACATCCACAGGCTTTTTATATCTCTATGGGGTCCATTTGCAAGGATCTAATTACAATCATGGCTGTCCTAGCTTTCAGTGTGTGCCTTCCCTAGCTGATATTCATAACTTTTAGTGCACCCCTCCCCTTGGTTCCCTCTGTTAGCCTTTAATCTCCTGTCTCCATAGGCGTGCACACAGGGTGTGCCAGGTATGCCCAGCCACACCCTAATCATCCTGTGAATCACAGATTCCCCCTACTGCCTAGGTACCCCCCCTCCTTCCCCTTGCAGCGCTGCCGGCTTCCCTACTCTCCTCTTCCACTGGCTGTTGCTGCAGGGTTGTTTTAGGATGAGAGGGGGAAGGGGCCGGTAAATATGTAACTTACCGACCCCTTCCCTTTCATCGTGAGTGATCGGTAGTATGTGTTTGAGCTTTGGGGTGCACACCCTAATGCAATAGGCTGCTCACACCTATGCCTGTCTCTCAGATTGTACCTCTGCTTTGTGTCTCCTTCCTGTCCCATGCCCCCTCTCCAATCTGACTTTGCCCTTTACACCTGAGTGTAGTTTTTAATCTGCCTATGGACATTTAACAGTCTCTTCCCATTAGCTTCACTGTCAGTAAATTGTCGGATCAAGTGTTTAATCTTGAGTCTGCTGTTATAGACGCTTGATACAGGCTCATGTTGTAGTAACATGTTACATGGTTATCCTACACCTTTTTTCCCTGTAGCCCAGGCTCCCAACCCAACTTGTCAACAAGGGTGAGGGCTTATGTGCTATCATACGCCCATAGGTGACTTGTAGGCAATCACCCACTCCTAGATAAACTGTTTTAAAGGAATACATGAAAGCAAAATGTATTTTTAGTTTTGGATAGAGTGGAGAGGGATTAGAACACCGGTCAGGTTTTTATTGTGCTTGGTGCCCCCGTCAGGAAAATCCACCCTCTCTATTTCTCCTGTTTACCTTTATCACTGAAAGAAAAAAAGATCCCACATTTTAGGTTGTCCCTTGAACATGAATAGAGAGGAAATCTTCCAATGGGGACACTAGCTCTGGTGACCCTGGCAACAACTGTGGAGTAGTTCACTTTGGAGGGATTTCTTCTTACTTACTGTTTTTGCTATGGGGTAGGAAGTGAAGGAAAATATCCTCAATGGGACAGATGGCAAAAGAAAAAATTGACACGGATTATAACCCTCCCTTGCTCTATCCAAAATGAAAAAAAGTTTAAGGATATTTTAGGCCCTTAATCAGGTTACCTTGTGTGTATGTATGAAAATGTTAATGACGGAAACAAAAAGAAATAATAATACATTTTTTGAATGTTACTAATATTTACCTTTAAGGATCCAGTGCCATGGTGGTTTGTTCCTTGTCGGGACATCTTTGCTATTAGGATCCCTAAAATGCTCCCCTTTTTCTCTTATCATCTTACAGTTGAGAAGTCGGATGTATTCTGGCAGCAGGATGGTATTAAAGATCCCCTCGCTTCTTGGCTTTGGTATTCTGCTTTTAAGGAAACTCCCCAAAGGACAGTTTTGTCCACCACTGGATCATGTAAAGTAAATGATAAATTATGAAATTTTAAATTAAATTTTAATAGTGTCGTCATGTTTTTGTACCCCCTTTCTCATTTGTACACACGTGAAATGGTTAGGGGACTAAAGGATGACTAAAGCCAGTTCACCAGGGAAAGAGTTACCACCTGCTAGTTCTTATAGGCAGGGCTAAAACTATAGGAAACAGGGGGGGCATGTGCCCAGGCAGGCGCCATATTGGGAGGGGCATCGTCGATCAGTGTGGCCCTGTGAGGGTAATTACTGGAACCAATTTTCTGTAGATGTAAGCTGGCATCTCCTCCTCCCTCCTGCCAGCTTTCAGCTACTGCAGGGAGAGCCAGAAAGAAGATTGGTTACAGTAGATTCCACCACCCACCACACTGATCACCCGCTCTGTCCACGTGCAATTCCCTCTACTGTCCAGGCCCCTGCTGTGTGCACCCTTCCGTAAACCTGCCATGCAATGTGCTCTAGTGTTGGGTGAATGGTTTGGGCCAAGCAAAAGTTTGGGCCGAACATCGCCTGTTCGCCCGTTCGGCGAACACCCACGAGTGCTCTGCACAGTGCATTCTAGGAACCTAATTGGATGAAGCCTTGCACCCGACAGCTGGTCAGGTACAAGACTTTGCAAATTAGGTCATAGAGCACTGTCAGAGCTCTGATTGGACAAAGTGATGATGACTTTTTCCAATCACGGGTCAGTGCTCATAGTCCCTCCCCACACTATAAAAGGCTCCTTCCCACAGGAAGCTTTTGCAGTGTGTTGTTTGAGTGGAGATAGCTAGATAGGGCTTTGTTTGCTACTAGAGAGACAGTGTTCACTTATTGTGACTCTGAGTGTAGAGTGTTAGTGTAGTGTTAGTATAGTGTAAGTATAGTGGTGTATGAATATAGTGTGAGTATAGTGTGTCAGTATAGTGGTGTATGAATATAGTGTGTGTATAGTGTGTCAGTATAGTGTAGTACGAGTATAGTGTGTCAATATAGTGTGTCAGTATAGTGTAGTGTGAGTATAGTGTGTCAATATAGTGTGTCAGTATAGTGTAGTGTCAGTGTAGTGCAGTGTGTAACACAGCATTTCATAACATTTAGTGTTGTATACAGTGCTGTATACTCTTGTTTTTTTTGGTCTTTTTTTTACCCCCTGCCCGCCCCCTTTTTTTTTAATTGTCAGATGCAATTTTTTTCTGACTAGGACGCTGGTGTTCCCACTTTTTATTTTTTTTATTTCTTTTATAGTTTTTTAGGGCTGTTACAGATTAAAATTTTCGTGTTCGATTAATCGATTTTTTTTTAATCGACTAATTTTGATTAATTATAACGCACATACAGATCCAACTACTTTTAGCCTATCTCCTTGCAGGCCGATTCCCAGTGCAGCTACCAACCACTGGAAAAATGGATAGCAGAATACAAAAAACACACAAAGACAGCGCTCGATGGGAATAGCATTAAAACTTTTATAGTCTTCAAGTAGGTAAAATCAATGTAGCTACATAAACTGTAAAAATGGTGCGAGTAATATCAAACGGTAGCAAATGCAGTCATAAAAACATGTAGCTAAGTATGATACTGGTATAAAAATGTAAAAATGTGTTCAACGATAACACTGCTGAATCCAGATGAGGAGGGGTTAACATCAGTCCGTCGGCATGTAGATGTCCCGTGAAGGGATTTATCACAACTCCCAGTGGATGGATGTAGAATCCCAGGTTGATGGAGGGAAGTGTAACAGCCCTTGCGTGTGGCAGATAGTAAGGTCCCGCCAGCATGTAGATATGAAGGCACAGCAAAGGAGACCTTCAGATGAACACGGCAAGCCCCGCCGGTGTCTGTGACGTCACCGGATCTCCGAAGGAACTCCCTGAAGACCCGTAAGCTGGCGGAGAGGTGAGTACCGATCAAAAGAATTTTGATCGATTAAAAAAATGTATCGATTAATCGAGGAATTATTAGTTCATTTCCACAGCCCTATAGTTTTTACATTTCTGTCAACATCACTCCTGACTTTAAAGTGCACCAAACATCACTTTTCATTGAGTAAAAATCATCTAGTCATACATTTGCCCCCTCTGTGGGTTCGTGGGAAAAGTCTATTACCTCGGCTCTTCCTATGTAAAAGCTGACTTACATAAACAGGAATTGCCCTGAGAAATATGAAAGAGTCTGGCATCCCTGGACCGCTTAATGGACACATGTCTAAGAGGCCAATAAGGAATTTCCGAAAAAATAAATAAATAAGAAAACGAAAAAAATGAATTTTTCGGCAGTGCACATGTCTAGTGCAAAACTTATTTCCATCTAAAGTCTGTATGAGACATCATAATATATCCAAAAAATCTCTAATCTAGTTCCGAGTGCATGAAATTGTGGCCCCATGTCGTTGTTTACTAAATAAAGAATTCTTGCAGGGAAAATCTATTTAAATGTAATTTTTCTTTCTTTATAAATGTCAGTTTTGCTGCAGCTGGTTTTAACCATGTAACAGATGAGCCATTTTACAGGCAGACTAAGGGGACCCCCCAGGAACTATATTAAAAGGATTTTTTTCATTTTTATCGTTTCACTTTACTTATCATTAAAATTGCTGCTCCTTTAAAAACATATTTTTTTTTATAATTTTGCATTGGTACATGTCCCCCAGGGCAGTATCCGGGCCCCCATACCCTATTTTATGGGCAATAACTTGCATATAAACCTTCAAAATTGGGACTTTGATTTTTCAAGTTCGGGTCCCATAGGCTTTAATAGCGTTTACGGTATGGGTCCAAACTTTTACAATGTTTGAGAGTTCTGGCACAAACGAAATGGAAGTGGGGGGGGGGGTTTGGCTCATCACTAATTTGTAGGGGTGGTGTGGGAAGGAAAAAGAGCGCACAGATGCAGGCCTTATTAAAGACACGCTTCTTGGCTCACTTCTTTTCCGGTGGCTCCTCTCTCCTAATCCGCTATGGAGGTGAGGCTCAAAATCGTCTTATTCAAACCTCACCTATGCAGTAATTAAGACCAGCATTAAGACCAAATGTCAGCCCCCCATTCACTCATCCACACTGGGCTCCACCCAGCCAATTAGCTATATTGCCCTCCAGATGGAGAATTTCTCTCTCAGGTGGGGGGACAAATGGAGTCTTTGCCCTGGGTAAAAGAATATCTAGCTTAGCAACTGCTCATAGGTCACTTAATGCCACATAATCCCTCCACTTTATTGACGTACTCTGTCCTGGTCCTTGGAAATGCCGAACAGCCTGGAACAATTTGTATTGGACCTAGTGCTTTGGTAAAAAGACCTTTATAGGGCTCCTTTCAAAGCACATCATGATCTCTACGGGTATGTAGGCTGATATTTAACATAATAAAAGAGCACACTTTTTTAAGTTAAATTGTAGTAAAAAAGTAAAATAATTTTTTTCATTTACCAACCAGAGTTAAAGTTCTTTCTAAAGCCTACTACTCTTGTGCTCACTGAATGTTTGCCAGCTGTCACATTCTAAGTACGTAAAATGTGATTGGTGATCTTTCAGCAACTGTTTACCTGTTGACTTTGCTGAAAAACATTTACCACTAATGATTTATAAACAAGTAAACATAAGTTAAATATATATGTTAAAGGGCATATTTGTCATTAACCTCCCTAGCGGTAATCCCGAGTCGGGCTTGGGGTGATTTTTTTATGCCAAAAGCGGTAACCCCGAGCCAGACTCGGGCTGCATCACAGTATCCAGGGGAAGTAACTTACCTTGTTCCCTGGATCCTGCGATGTCCTCCCACAGTCTGTGCGAGCCGTGTCTCGCTCGATCCTCACTGCCGAGTGCCGAGCTCCGTTCCCTGCGACGTTGCGGCGCACGGGGGCGGAGTTCGGCGCCAAATTCAAAAAAGTAAACACATAGTATACATACAGTATACTGTAATCTTACAGATTACAGTACTGTATGTAATAACACATCCCCTTTGTCCCTAGTGGTCAGTCCAGTGCCCTGCATGCACTTTTATATAATAAAAACGATTCTTTCTGCCTGGAAACTGGAGATTGTCCATAGCAACCAAAAAGTGTCCCTTTGGCTGGGTTCACACTGATACTACACAACATTCATACGACTTTCATCCTACTTTGCTCTGCGACATCAGTCCTACATCGGTCCTACATTGGTCCTACATCCATCCGACTTGAATGAACAGGATACTACTTTGATCCGACTTTGTGATAGTCTGACTTGTCCTTTGACCAATCAAAACAATCCCAGTGTGAGATAAATTCCTTTTACTGCTGCTGTAATCACCATGTCGGATGTCAAAAGTCGGATGGTTAGGACAAGTATCCTACTTTGATCCGACTTCAATGATATTCAATGGGCTGAAGTAGGATCAAAGTCGGACCAAAGTAGTACAGGGAGCATTTTCAAAGTCTGACCAACTTGTGTCGGACCGGTGAAGACAGCTCTCATAGGGAAACATTGATTTTCACACGTCATGCGACATGAGCTCCCAATGTCGGAGCGTTTGTCGGACCAGTGTGAACCCAGCCTGAGGCTGGGTTCACACTGGTACGACACGACAGTCATACAACTTTCATCCTACTTTGCTCTGCGACATCAGTCCTACATTGATCCTACATTGGTCCGACATCCATCCGACTTTCATGAACAGGATACTACTTTGATCCGACTTTGTGCTAGTCTGACTTGTCCTTTGACCAATCAAAACAATACCAGGGTGAGATAAATTCCTTTTTCTGCTGCTGTAATCACCATGTCGGATGTCAAAAGTCGGATTGTTAGGACAAGGATCCTACTTTGATCCAACTTCAATGATATTCAATGGGCTGAAGTAGGATCAAAGTTGGACCAAAGTAGTACAGGGAGCATTTTCAAAGTCGGACCGACTTGTGTCAGACCAGTTAAGACAGCTCTCATAGGGAAACATTGATTTTCACACATCATGCGACATGAGCTCCCAATGTCGGAGCGTTTGTCGGACAAGTGTGAACCCAGCCTAAGGCTGGGTTCACACTAGTGCGACACGACATCTGTCCTACTTTGGATCCGACTTTGCCCTGCGACATGAAGCCGACATATGTCCGACTTTCAATGAACGGGGATCCGACTTGGATCCCCGCCAATAGCAGGCACTGTGTTTGGTATGAATCTTGAGGGGGAACTCCACGCCAAATTTTAAATAAAAAACCAGCATGGGTTCCCCCTCCAGGAGCATACCAGGCCCTTGGGTCTGGTCTGGATTTGAAGGGGAACCCCTACGCCAAAAAAACGGCGTGGGGGCCCCCCCCAAAGTCCAAACCAGACCCTTATCCGAGCACACAACCTGGCAGGCCGCAGGGGAAGAGGGGGGGACGAGAGAGCGGCCCCCCTCCCTCCTGAACTGTATCAGGCCACATGCCCTCAACATGGGGGGTTTGGTGCTTTGGGGCAGGGGGGCGACCTGCGGCCCCCCCACCCCAGAGCACCCTGCCCCCATGTTGATGAGGACAGGGCCTCTTCCCGACAACCCTGGCCGTTGGTTGTCGGGGTCTGCGGGTGGGGGGCTTATCGGAATCTGGGAGCCCCCCCTTGATAAGGGGGCCCCCAGATCCCGGCCCCCCCACCCTATGTGAATGAGTATGGGGTACATCGTACCCCTACCCATTCACCTGGTGGAAAAAAATGTCAAGAAAAAACACAACACAGCTTTTTTAATTAATTTATTGCACAGCTCCGGGGGTCTTCTTCCGACTTCGGGGGTCTCCGCGCTCTCCGGTTCTTTCTTCTGCCGGGTCTCCGCTATCTTCTTCCAGCTCTTTTGCTAGCGGGGCCCGGTCTTCTTCGTCGCCTTCTTCTTCAAGTCCCGCTCTCCGGTTCTTCTCCCGCTCTCCGGTTCTTTCTTCCGCCGGGCCTCCGCTATCTTCTTCCAGCTCTTTTGCTAGCGGAGGCCCGGTCTTCCCGTCGTCTCGTCCGGCTCTCCGTTGTCCTTCTGCCGGCCCCTCCACTACCTTCTTGTAGCTCTTTTGCTAGTGGAGGGGCCGGTCTTCCCGTCGTCGCCGTCGCCGTCTTCTTCTCTCTTCTCCTCCTCGATGTTGACGCGTCGCTTCCTTCCGCTGTAATACTGGCTGTTCGCTCCGCTCCGCATTAATATAGGCTTCTCATGACGTCACAGTCACTTGCTCCGGTGGCCCCGGAGCATGTGACTGTGACGTCATGGGAGCATGTGACTGTGACGTCATGAGAAGCCTATATTAATGCGGAGCGGAGGGAACAGCCAGTATTACAGCGGAAGGAAGCGACGCGTCAACATCGAGGAGGAGAAGAGAGAAGAAGACGGCGACGACGGGAAGACCGGCCTCTCCACTAGCAAAAGAGCTACAAGAAGGTAGTGGAGGGGCCGGCAGAAGGACAAAAGAGAGCCGGACGAGACGACGGGAAGACCGGGCCTCTGCTAGCAAAAGAGCTGGAAGAAGATAGCGGAGGCCCGGCGGAAGAAAGAACCGGAGAGCGGGAGAAGAACCGGAGAGCGGGAGAAGAACCGGAGAGCGGGACTTGAAGAAGAAGGCGACGGAGAAGACCGGGCCCCGCTAGCAAAAGAGCTGGAAGAAGATAGCGGAGGCCCGGCAGAAGAAAGAACCGGAGAGCGCGGAGACCCCCGAAGTCGGAAGAAGACCCCCGGAGCTGTGCAATAAATTAATTTAAATAGCTGTGTTGTGTTTTTTCTTGAATTTTTTTTTCCACCAGGTGAATGGGTAGGGGTACGATGTACCCCATACTCATTCACATAGGGTGGGGGGGCCGGGATCTGGGGGCCCCCTTATCAAGGGGGGGCTCCCGGATTCCGATAAGCCCCCCGCCCGCAGACCCCGACAACCAACGGCCATGGTTGTCGGGAAGAGGCTCTGTCCTCATCAACATGGGGGCAGGGTGCTCTGGGGTGGGGGGGCTGCAGGTCGCCCCCCTGCCCCAGAGCACCAAACCCCCATGTTGAGGGCATGCAGCCTGGTACGGTTCAGGAGGGAGGGGGGCCGCTCTCTCGCCCCCCCCCCCCTCTTCCCCTGCGGCCTGCCAGGTTGCGTGCTCGGTTAAGGGTCTGGTTTGGATTTTGGGGGGGACCCCCACGCTGTTTTTTGGGCGTAGGGGTTCCCCTTCAAATCCAGACCAGACCCAAGGGCCTGGTATGCTCCTGGAGGGGGAACCCATGCCGTTTTTAAAAAAAAAATTGGTGTGGAGTTCCCCCTCAAGAGCAGCAGAGCACAAGTCGCATGCCAAAGTCGGATCATGCAAGACTGCGGTCCGACTTTGATCCGACTTCAATGATAGTCAATGGGCTGAAGTCGGATCAAAGTCGGACCAAAGTAGTACAGGGAGCATTCTCAAAGTCGGACCGACATGTGTCGGACCAGTTAAGACGGCTCCCATAGGGAAACATTGATTTTCACACGTCATGCGACATGAGCTCCCAATGTCAGAGCGTTTGTCGCCCCAGTGTGAACCCGGCCTCAATGTCAAAAGTGGTTTTTGACCAGCTAGAAAACAGCGATAATAAATTAGAATCACTTGCAGAATTGAGCGATAGTGATTTGTGGGGAAATTCATCATCAAACAAAAAATCTAATGCCAGCAAAAATTCTGCAACTGAGCAAATTTCAGTGTTTTTGATTTGATTGCATTATTGAATAATTTTTATTATAATTACATTACTATTTGTTATAATTATTTATAGTTATTTATTATATTATAATTTATGATTTTGTGTTTCAAACGTTATCATACCCGGGATGTCTACTAGTCTCTTGTTTGGTCAGGTTTAAGTAAGTAATTACTAAAAATCGCGGGCCTACAATACATAACACCAAATTTCCATGCAAAATAATTGTACCGCTTTTGGTACATAATTCCAGACAGAATCATACCGCCAGGGAGGTTAAAATCTGCTTTTTTGGCTAGAAAATTACTTTGGAGACCCCGTAGAATAAAAAGATGATAGTATAAATATTTCATGTCAAAGGATATTTTTGCGCAACTGCTTACCAAACCTATAGTTTCAAGGAGAATAAATACACTAAAATTAATTTTAGTAAATGCGAGTACAATTTTTTTTAAAATGGGAGCTTTCGTCGAGTAAATACATACCAAACATGTCAAGCCTTAAAACTGTATGCAAATGGTATAAATGTATGGTACCCAAAATTATCAATAGGCAACGTTTTTATAGCTCATCAGTTTAAAATGAACCATAAATGAGGGACCTGAAATGATTTCTCTCACTATGCATTGTGCAAACTTTACATACATGTGCACACCCTTAAGTCTTATGTGTTTTTGTATGTGTGTGCGTGGAGCGATGTAGGTGCTTCTACATTTTTCGTTAGTTTTATTTATTTTTCTACATTTTAGATTTTTAACACGTTTATATATTTTTTTCATAGCTGAGCACTTTAGGGTTCACACACTGCAGAGGGCAAGCTCACAACTGCAGTAGACATGCCCGAATAGCTAAAAAAGTTAAAGAACTTTCATGAACATTAAAAATGTAAATACCAGTCCATACATTCATGTATAAACACTTATTTTTTCCTCCAGGAAACACTAAGGCCTCATGCACACTGGACTTTAAAATAACGTTCTAAAAACGCCAGTAGCTTTGCAGTGAGTATTACAAAGTTTTTTAACGTTTTTGCAATAGCGTTTTTAGCGTTTATTTGTGTTTTTTAGCATTTTTCAATGGATCAAAAACGTTAAAAAATGCTGGTGAGCCACATTTTTGAGCATTTATCAGCGTTCTTTGACGTTAGAGCATTTTTACAGCTGAAAAACTCCTCTCAGAACCCACTCGTTTTGGGGCTTTTTTAAAGCCAAAAAGCGCCCCAGCCAAAAACTGCTAACAGCCTATGTGTGCATGGACACATAGGATAACATGAAGGGGAGTTTATTGACTGTAGAAAAAAATGTCTGAAGCCAAAAACAGCTGCTGTAAAAACATCCAAAAACATCCAGTGTGCATGATGCCTAATAGATTGTGAGGAAAAGTCCTTCATTCGTTTTTGCAGTCCTGCCTGTCAGCTCCTCCCCTGCCAGATTTGTGGGCATTACTATTGTTGAGCTCAGGCAGAGGTCAGTTGCCACTGCCTTCTGTTAAGTAAGCACATATCCCTGTTTGGTGACCATACCTGCCGGGAACCCTGTCGGAATCAATAGAAGGTGGGGGCGGGGTTCATGTCAGACTTATAGTCAGTATTAGCTTGCCATAAGTCTTGCTTTTATAGTCCACAAACCACCTGTCCTTTTTTTGAATTATGATTGTGGATTTTATTCACCCAGCATAGTGGCTCCAGTACATTTTGTCCTGTGGGAAGATACCTTAAATATTATATTATAAACATTATATATAATTTTTTAATTCACCTTCTTTTTAATTCTTAGCAAATTTGCAACTGCAGTTGCTTCGTAAATCCTAGCCATGCAGGGTTATTGGATGTTATGGTGCTGGAGGCCAGGGAGCCGGCCCCATGGAGATGGATAATGCTGAGGGGCCTGGTCACCTTCATCATAAAGCCATTGAAACTATATTGCTGATTGCCTCATCCAACTAAATTTGTCAAAAGACAGAAAGGGGGTGGAACAGGAGAACTAGATGCATGAGTTAAGAAGCACAGGTGCAGCTCTGCTCTGAGTTTTTGTCCTGAGACAAGAAATATCAATCATAACTCATTAGGTATTCCTCTCCTTGAAAGTAATGTGGTCAAACAGTGGTGGGGGTGCTCTATCAACTATGCTATCCCAGCAGTCAGACCACCTAAAAAATGCAGTAAAGAGCTACATGCACTTTATACCCTGTGGGGTAGGAGTAAAAAAATAAAAGTTTGAAGAGATTTCTTTGAAGAGAGATAAACTGACAGTGAACAAACTACCTTAAAGCTGCACTCTTGGGACCTCTGCAGCCTTCCACTTTGTTGGTATCATCTGTAATTGCTGTCTCCATGGCTAACTGAATGCTGAATGTGAGTTTAGGGGATGACAGGTCTAGCTACATACACAGTACACAAATGGACATCCATGACATCATTTCCAGAATCACTTCTAGCCGGTTGAATGCACGCTGGAGCCGAATTGGAAGTCTGGCCGGTCTTTACACAAGTGGTGAGACCCATGATTGATGTTGGCATTACTATATATTTTAAATGTGAGTGTACACTGTGGATGTTTGTAAGTGTATTTTCATAAAGAGTACTACATTATGGTTTTCTCCTGTGTATTCCTCGGAATGGTGGAGTTGAATACGGAGAAATAAAGTGGTCTGTAAAGTGGAGGAGATTTGTGGAAAGCAGCCTAAAAATACTATACTGAAAAAGCTGTCTTGGTGAAATACTAAATAAAATATAAATAAAATAAAAAAAGCTGTCTTGGATCTGCTTATTATATTAGGGGGTCACAAAGAATCTGGCGAGTGTATCACCTGGTGGGGAAACTCAGGAACACTTTGTGTGGATGAGGAGATGGTGTTCTGGAAATTCGTTATGAGCAGAGTCAGTTTTGTACTATATGTCTTAGTCAGTAAACAGCATAACACCAATTCATCTATCATAAGTTCTGTAGATTCGTTGATCATCACTTGGAGCACAAGAATCTTATAAATTCACGTATGAATCAGTTTTTTTGGTGAAGATTGCACTACAATTGGAAGATATTCACTGTATATGCTTGGACACTTAGGGGCTGATTTAAGCAAATGTTGGCGCATTTGCGCGGGCAGGAATAATTATTGGGACATGTCGCATGCTGTCGACTTGAATCGTTTCGCGTACGGGCATAGACACATTCTTAACCACTTAACGACCGCCCACTGTAAATATACGTCAGCAGAATGGCACCGACAGGCAGAATCACGTATATGTACGTGATTGCCTTTGTATAGTTGGGGGGTCCGATCGGACCCCCCTTCTTTACAGTGAGCGGTCGTTTTACCTTCGGGAGCGATCCGGCATGAGGGGACGGCCGTTCGATTCCGGCCACCCCCTCTCGATCGCTCCCGGCGAATGAGAGAGCTTCCCCTGCCTGCCAGGAAGGAGGAAGTGATGTCATCTCTCCTGGGGCGCTCACATATACCGAGCGCCGTACAGGAGAAGATGCCAGGTTAGTACACAAAACAGCACACTGACACCAGGACACATAGGCACATAAATCGCCCCCCAGGCCCCCCCAGACACCCCCAGCCCCCCAGCCCCCCCCCCAGCCCCCAGTCACAGTGTCACTGATTGCAGTGACCATTTATTTAGTGATCACTGCAATCAGTGACATTTGTGACTGTAAAAGTGTCACTACATTTAGTTTTAGGTCCAGTGTAGCCCCCTAACCCCCCCTAATAAAGGTTTAACCCCCTGATCACCCCCCAGATAACCCTTTCACCCCCTAGCACCGCCGTCACTAAGCAATCATTTTTCTGATCGATGTCTTAGCGTCGGTGATGCTGATCGGTAGCCAGTAATTTTTTTTAGGTTCGCCGCAGGTTTTTATAGCGTCGGGTACCCCCATATATTACCTAATGAAGGTTTAACCCCCTTGATCGCCCCCCAGGTAACCCTTTCACCCCCTATCACCACTGTCACTAAGTTATAATTTTTCTGATCGATGTCTTAGCGTCGGCGATGCTGATCGGTAGCCAGTAATTTTTTTTAGGTTCGCCGCAGGTTTTTATAGCGTCGGGTACCCCCATATATTACCTAATAAAGGTTTAACCCCCTTGATCACCCCCCAGGTAACCCTTTCACCCCCTAGCACCGCCGTCGCTATGCGATCACTTTTCTGATCGATGTCTTAGCGTCGGTGATGCTGATCGGTAGCCAGTAATTTTTTTTAGGTTCGCCGCAGGTTTTTATAGCGTCGGGTACCCCCATATATTACCTAATAAAGGTTTAACCCCCTTGATCGCCCCCCCAGGTAACCCCTTCACCCCCTATCACCACTGTCACTAAGCGATAATTTTTCTGATCGATGTCTTAGCGTCGGCGATGCTGATCGGTAGCCAGTAATTTTTTTTAGGTTCGCCGCAGGTTTTTATAGCGTCGGGTACCTCCATATATTACCTAATAAAGGTGTAACCCCCTTGATCACCCCCCAGGTAACCCTTTCACACCCTAGCACCGCCGTCACTATGCGATCATTTTTCTGATCGATGTCTTAGCGTCGGTGATGCTGATCGGTAGCCAGTAATTTTTTTTAGGTTCGCCGCAGGTTTTTATAGCGTCAGGTACCCCCATATATTATCTAATAAAGGTTTAACCCCCTGATCGCCCCCCAGGTAACCCTTTCACCCCCTATCACCACTGTCGCTAAGCAATCGTTTTTATGATCGTTGTCTTAGTGTCGGTGATGCCGATAGGTAGCCAGTAATTTTTTTTTAGGTTCGCCGTCAGGTTTTTATATAGCGTCAGGTACCCCCATATATTACCTAATAAAGGTTTTAACCCCCTAATTGCCCCTAGTTAACCCTTTCACCAGTGATCATCATATAAGTGTTACGGGTGACGCTGGTTAGTTAGTTTGCTTTTTATAGTGTCAGGGCACCCGCCGTATATAACCCAATAAAGGTTTAACCCCCTGATCGCCCGGCGGGTGATATCAGTTAGGTTTTAGCATCAGAGAGGGTCTGCGTCACACCCCAGGCAGCGTCAGGTTAGTGCCAGTAGCGCTAACACCCACACGTGAAGCATACACCCCCCTTAGTGGTATAGTATCTGATCAGCTCAATATCTGATCTGATCAGATCTATACTAGCGTCCCCAGCAGTTTAGGGTTCCCAAAAACGCACTGTTAGTGGGATCAGCCCAGATACCTGCTAGCACCTGCGTTTTGCCCCTCCGTCCAGCCCAGGCCACCCAAGTGCAGTATCGATCGATCACTGTCACTTGCAAAACACAACACACATAACTGCAGCGTTCGCAGAGACAGGCCTGATCCCTGCGACTCCAGTGCTGTAGGAGGTGATTTCACCACCACAGTTAAAAAAAAAAAGCATATATGCCGAAGCATTGGGGCAGCAGGGGCGGAGGAGCGATTTTGCTCCTAATGCCGCGTATATACGGTCGAAATTCCAACGGAGGCTTGCCCGTGGAAAAGTCTGACCATGTGTACGCGGCATAACTTTTGCGAGAAGATGCCCCCATGCTTCAGCATATATAAATGGTGCATGTATGCCCATCATTAGAAGTGGGTGGATGAAGGGCGGTATTCTAATGGTGGACATACCCACCGATCAATCTTTTTTTTTCGTTCAGCCAACAGGCTGCATGAAAAAAAAGATTACAATACATGTCCAACAAGGACCAGCAACGTACTGGTATGTTGCTGGACTTTGAATGTTTATACCAGAATGATGCCTGCGGGTTTAGGTATCATCTTGGTATCATTCTTTTCAGCCAGCTGCCGGCTTTCATGTAAAAGCAATCCCAGTGGCTAATTAGCCTCTGGACTGCTTTTACAAGCAGTGGGAGGGAATGTCCCCCCCCCCCCGGATATAAAAAGCGCCATTGGGAAATTGGGAAAGCATTTTATCACACCGATCTTGGTGTGGTCAGATGCTTTGAGGGCAGAGGAAAGATCTAGGGTCCAATAGACCCCAGTTTTTTCAAAAAAGAGTACCTGTCATTACCTATTGCTATCATAGGGGATATTTACATTCCCTGAGATAACAATAAAAGTGATAAAAATAAATAAATATGGAAGCAACAGTTTAAAAATAAAATAAAAAAGCAAAATTAATAATAAAAAAAAAAAAAAAAAAAAGCACCCCTGTCCTGCCCTGCTCTTGCCCAATGGCGAACGCAAGCGTCGGTCTGGCGTCATATGTAAACAGCAATTGCACCATGCATGTGAGGTATCACCGCAAAGGTCAGATTGAGGGCAGTAATTTTAGCAGTAGACCTCCTCTGTAAATCTAACGGGGTAACCTGTAAATGCTTTTAAAGGCTTTTAAAAATGTATGTAGTTTGTCGCCAATGCGCGTTTGTGCGAAATTTTAAAGCATGTCGTGTTTGGTATCTATGTACTCGGCCTAAGATCATCTTTTTTATTTCATCAAACATTTGGGCAATATAGTGTGTTTTAGTGCATTAAAATTAAAAAAAGTGTATTTTTCCCCCAAAAATGCGTTTGAAAAATCGCTGCGCAAATACTGTGTAGAAAAAAAAAATGCAACACCCACCATTTTATTCTGTAGGGCCTTTGCTTTAAAAATATATAGAATGTTTGGGGGTTCAACATAATTTTCTTGCAAAAAAAAATATGTTTTCATGTAAACAAAAAGTGTCAAAAAGGGCTTTGTCTTCAAGTGGTTAGAAGAGTGGATGTAAGCTTCCTAATGTTGTGTATAAAATGCCAGAACAGTTCAAAACCCCCCCAAATGACCCCATTTTGGAAAGTAGACACCCCAAGCTATATACTGAGAGGCATGTCGAGTCCATGGAATATTTTATATGTTGACAAAAGTTGCGGAAAAAATACAATTTTTTTTTTTTTTTTTGCACAAAGTTGTCACTAAATGATATATTGCTCAAACATGCCATGGGCATATGTGGAATTACACCCCAAAATACATTCTGTTGCTTCTCCTGAGTACGGGGATACCACATGTGTGAGACTTTTTGGGAGCCTAGCCGCGTACGGGACCCCAAAAACCAAGCACCGCCTTCAGGCTTTCTAAGGGTGTACATTTTTGATTTCACTTCTCACTGCCTATCACAGTTTCGGAGGCCATGGAATGCCCAGATGGCACAGAACCCCCCCAAATGACCCCATTTTGGAAAGAAGACACCCCAAGCTATTTGCTGAGAGGTATTGTGAGTATTTTGCAGATCTCGCTTTTTGTCACAAAGTTTTGAAAATTGAAAAAAAAAAGAAAAAAAAAATGTTCTTTCTTCATTTTCAAAAACAAATGAGAGCTGTAAAATACTCACCATGCCTCTCAGCAAACAGCTTGGGGTGTCTACTTTCCAAAATGGGGTCATTTGGGGGGGGTTTGTGCTATTTTGGCATTGTATGGCCTTCAAAACTGTGATAGGTAGTGAGGAGTGAAATCAAAAATTTGCGCCCTTAGAAATCCTGGAGGCGGTGCTTGGTTTCCGGGGTCCCGTACGTGGCTAGGCTCCTAAAAAGTCCCACACATGTGGTATCCCCGTACTCAGGAGAAGCAGCAGAATGTATTTTGGGGTGCAATTCCACATATAACCATGGCATGTGTGAGCAATATATCATTTAGTGACAACTTTTTGTAATTTTTTTTTTTTTTTGTCATTATTCAATCACTTGGGACAAAAAAAAAATATTCAATGGGCTCAACAGGCCTCTCAGCAATTTCCTTGGGGTGTCTACTTTCTAAAATGGGGTCATTTGGGGGGGTTTTGTGCTATTTTGGCATTTTATGGCCTTCAAAACTGTGATAGGTAGTGAGGAGTGAAATCAAAAATTTGCGCCCTTAGAAATCCTGAAGGCGGTGCTTGGTTTCCGGGGTCCCGTACGTGGGTAGGCTCCTAAAAAGTCCCACACATGTGGTATCCCCGTACTCAGGAGAAGCAGCAAAATGTATTTTGGGGTGCAATTCCACATATAACCATGGCATTTGTGAGCAATATATCATTTAGTGACAACTTTTTGTAATTTTTTTTTTTTTTTTTTTTGTCATTATTCAATCACTTGGGACAAAAAAAAAAAAATATTCAATGGGCTCAACATGCCTCTCAGCAATTTCCTTGGGGTGTCTACTTTCTAAAATGGGGCCATTTGGGGGGGGGGGGGGTTGTACTGCCCTGTCATTTTAGCACCTCAAGAAATGAGATAGGCAGTCATAAATTAAAAGCTGTGTAAATTCCAGAAAATGTACCCTAGTTTGTAAACCCTATAACTTTTGCGCAAACCGATAAATATACGCTTATTGACATTTTTTTTACTAAAGACATGTGGCTGAATACATTTTGGCCTAAATGTATGACTACAATTGAGTTTATTCGATTTTTCTTATAACAAAAAGTAGAAAATATCATTTTTTTTCAAAATTTTCGGTCTTTTTCCGTTTATATCGCAAAAAATAAAAATCGCAGAGGCAATCAAATACCATTAAAAGAAAGCTCTATTTGTGGGAAGAAAAGGACGCAAATTTCGTTTGGGTACAACATTGCATATCCGCACAATTTACAGTTAAAGCAGCGCAGTGCAAAATTCTGAATTCACCTCTGGTCCTTTAGCTACCAAATGGTCCGGGGCTTAAGTGGTTAAATATGAAACAGACATCGGGCACTTGCTCATTGTAATGTTGATCATGTTAATGAGCTTTTCCTTATCACATGGAGAATATTGCTTCCACTTTTATTCCTTTCATTCATTTCTTTTTGAAACAACTCAATAATCATTCTAGAGATCTTCCTCCTATCAACAACTGTGCAGATGTTTACTGGACTTGTAATTGTGCATTTATGGTGATAGTCTATAATCATTGGTGGGGCCAAAACTTCCATGAAAACATCTTCTCAACACATGTCTGTGTATTGTGCATTCTGGACAGTTCTTTCCCCATACACTGTGCAATCTGATTGGATGACATTTACATCCACTCATTTCTCTGAGCAATTCATTTCCCCATTCACTGTGCAATCAGATTGCACAGTGTATGGGGAAAGAATTGTCCAGAATGCACAATACACAGACATGTGTTGAGAAGATGTTTTCATGGAAGTTTTGGCTCCACCAATGATTATAGAATATCACCATAAAATGCACAATTACAAGTCCAGTAAACATCTGCACAGTTGTTGATAGGAGGAAGATCTCTAGAATGATTATTGAGTTGTTTCAAAAAGAATTGAATGAAAGGAATAAAAGTGGAAGCAATATTCTCCATGTGATAAGGAAAAGCTCATTAACATGATCAGTATTACAATGAGCACAAGCTCAATGTATAAGCAGTTGTGCACTCTGGAGAACGCAGATGCGCCCGTGTGCAACACACATATTTAACAAGCTAAAGCGTGTGCACCCTGTCAGGCGAGCATAAAATGGTGGCTTTGTCAATGCACATGTGCAGTTGAGTAAGCTGAAAGAAGGGTGTAAAAAGGCGTGATTAGTTGTAAGACAGATCTACATGTTCTGGACAGAATTTGTGCATTTAAACAATATTATATACATACTTTTTAGCCTGGTAACAGAAGATGGTAAACTAGTAAAGTTATCTACAGTGTTCAGACAAAAATGTTGAAGATTACATTGGCTACGCTTGCTAATGGTAGGCGCGAAAGAGTGCGCAAGAGCGCTTCCTATGTAAATATGGTTTGGTGCATATAAGTGCACCATAATTTTTGATAAATGTTTTGAGTCCCGGTTTTTGTGCAATTGCTCCAATTTCTCCACTGCACCACAGGTGCAGGTCTTTAGTAAATCACCCCCTATATGTTGCTTTTGGACACTGTGGGGTTGATTTACTAAAACTGGAGAGTGCAGAATCTGGTGCAGCTGTGCATGGTAGCCATTCATTTTTTCACTAAAGATCCCATTTACACCACAAAAACGTCTTCCATAACCGTTTCAAATGCGTTTCTTCATGGGCGTTTTCAATGCGTTTTTGATGTGTTCAGGTGCGGTTTTGTTGCATTTTTGATACGTTTCCGGGTGCATTCCAGATGCTTTGTTTCTCCTTTTTTCCTCTTTTTATTTCACTGTACTGGGGTCCAGTGTGGTTTTGATACAATTTTGATGCAATTTACCATATTACAGTAAAGTTCTGTGCAGGAATAAAGCAGCATATTTTACCGGTACTTTTTTTTCTGAAACTAAAATGCACTGAAACACACTGCACTGGTGTGAACTATGCCATTGGAAGCCATATAACGTACTTTCCATTTGTTTTTGATGCCGAAAAAAATCACTGCACTGCATGTGGTGTGAACGGGCCCTCAGCTTGTTCAATTAAGCTTTGACAAAAAAAAACTGAAAGCTGATTGTTTTTGTTTTTTTTGCAGAGCTGCACCAGATTGCACTCTCTAGCCGAACTCGCACGTTTTCACTCCTGCCTGTCAGTCCCGATTTCGGCCGCGATTACAGGGACATCTGTGCAGGTTTCTGCACAGATGTCAATGTAAATCGCGGCCCGAAATCACAAAAAGTAGTACAGAAACTACTTTTTGAAATCGGTGCAGCGCCGCAGATGCGGCGTCGCACCGATTAGGACGGTGCCATTGCCCGCAATTTGCGGCAAATATCGCCGATTTGACATGCGATTTGACATGTCAAATCGCATGTCAAATCGCATGTCAAATCGCACCAGTGTGAACCAGGGCTAAAACCTAGAAGCTGGTTAGTTACTAGGCACAGCTGCACCCGATCCTGTGTGCACCAGTTTTAGTAAGTCTCCCCGTATATGTTCACTTATGGGCAATGAGCTTTGAAGAATCACATAGTTTTTCAATAATTTGTTCAATGTGAGCAACAGTTTTCTAACAGGGATATCAAGCACAATTTTTGTTTAATTTAAGTACAGGTTGAAATATGTATTGCATGGCTTCCATTTTTTTCACATTTACTGATGACCCCTTTAAGGGTTAAAATCATTTTGTGCCTCCCCCTTTCACCCCCCCCCTTTTTTTCCTAGTCGGTCCTTTTTCCCATTTCCTCTTTTCTTCTGTTTCTTCCCTGGTCCCTCCCTCCTATTTTTTTTTTCACTAAATACTGGCAACATCGCTCAGTTTGTGTACTGTATGCGATGGTCAATTTGTTTATGTGGTCCCGCCATGTGTGCCTTTTCCCCTATCAAGCCCACATGATGTTTGTTCCCCTACACAATAAGTTAACAGTACTATCTATTTTAAACAGTATTAGGCAAGAAACCGTGCTACTGTTCCACCACATAATACAAAAAAGCAGCAGCTTGAAGTAAGATACACACAATATTAAATACAGAAAAAAGAGAGAAGCTGCGCTAAAAAGTGCCAATAGTTGCAGAAAAAATTCTCATCATTATAATGGCATGTTATTAATCAACATTAAGGCCAGGTTCACACTGCTGCGAATTTTATTGCGAATTTGAGCCGTTGCGATTTCTCAAATTCACAAGTCATTAAAATAACATTGTTTTCCATTAGTGCTGTTCACATCAGTGCGGTGCGAATCTAAGCTGAGGGAAAAAAGGGTCCTGTGCGAGTTTGATCCATGTGCTATGCAAATTCAGCTCTATAGACTGGTATTCCTTGAAAACGCAGCCACGAAATCACAGGAAAATCGCGCGATTTTGAACTTGCATGCAGTGTGAACCCAGTCTTAGGATGAAACAAATCCTCTTCTCAATGGCACCACAGTGACTTCAATCAGAAAGTGTCCTGCCACCTTAAGAAAAACCTGCTTACCGGATGGCAAGCATAAATGGCATGTGGCTATAGACCAGGCAAGGCTTTTAGCTTGCACGGAGGATCAATGACCGAATAGCCCAGTAGCACAGGATGGATGGCTGCAGATCTCCTTCCAGATTCCCCATTGACAATGTCACGTATGACATTGTATGACGAAACGCATCTAAAGGAGGGTACGTGCTGACGTCACCACGCTGTGTACTAGGAGGACGGGCTTCTGATGTTTGCCGGCCGGCTTTGATTTTAACATGCAAACTTTTTAACGTACCTATGTAAGTGCAATACTTTTTTATATATTAAATTGATTAGACTGTATTACGCTATGGTCAGTCTTTCTTTCTGGGTCAATTGCTGGACTTACGGCCACGGACTATATAGACGGTGATAGGGGGAGATCTGAAGCCATCCATCCTGCGCTACTGGGCTACTCGGTCATTGATCGTCCGTGCAAGCTAAAGGCCTTGGCTGGGCTATAGCCACATACAGTGGGGATCAAAAGTTTGGGCACCCCAGGTAAAAATGTGTATTAATGTGCATAACGAAGCCAAGGAAAGATGGGAAAATCTCCAAATAGCATCAAATTACAGATTAGACATTCTTATAATATGTCAAAAAAAGTTAGATTTTATTTCCATCATTTACACTTTCAAAATTACAGAAAACAAAAAAATGGCGTCTGCAAAAGTTTGGGCACCCTGCAGAATTTATAGCATGCACTGCCCCATTTGCAAAGCTGAGACCTGCCAGTGTCATGGATTGTTCTCAATCATCGTCTGGGAAGACCAGGTGATGTCAATCTCAAAGGTTTTAAATGGCCAGACTCATCTGACCTTGCCCCAACAATCAGCACCATGGGTTCTTCTAAGCAGTTGTCTAGAAAACAGAAACTGAAAATAGTTGGCGCTCACAAAGCTGGAGAAGGCTATAAGAAGATAGCAAAGCGTTTTCAGATGTCAATATCCTCTGTTCGGAATGTAATTAAGAAATGGCAGTCATCAGGAACAGTGGAAGTTAAAGCAAGATCTGGAAGACCAAGAAAAATATCAGACAGAACAGCTCGCAGGATTGTGAGAAAAGCAATTCAAAACCCACGTTTGACTGCACGATCCCTCCAAAAAGATCTGGCAGACACTGGAGTTGTGGTACACTATTCCACTATAAAGAGATACTTGTACAAATATGGTCTTCATGGAAGAGTCATCAGAAGAAAACCTCTTCTACGTCCTCACCACAAAAATCAGCGTTTGAACTTTGCAAATGAACATATAGACAAGCCTGAGGCATTTTGGAAACAAGTTCTGTGGACCGATGAGGTTAAAATAGAACTTTTTGGCAGGAATGAGCAAAGGTACGTTTGGAGAAGAAAGGGCACAGAATTTAATGAAAAGAACCTCTGTCCAACTGTTAAACATGGAGGTGGATCAATCATGCTTTGGGGTTGTATTGCAGCCAGTGGCACAGGGAACATTTCACGAGTAGAAGGAAAAATGGATTCAATAAAATTCCAGCAAATTTTGGATGGTAACTTGATGCCATCTGTGAAAAAGCTGAAGTTAAAGAGAGGATGGCTTCTACAAATGGATAATGATCCTAAACACACCTCAAAATCCACAGGGGATTACATCAAGAGGCGTAAACTGAAGGTTTTGCCATGGCTTTCACAATCTCCTGACCTCAACATTATTGAAAACCTATGGATAGACCTTAAAAGAGCAGTGCGTGACAGACAGCCCAGAAATCTCAAAGAACTGGAAGACTTTTGTAAGGAAGAATGGGGAAAGATACCTCAAACAAGGATTGAAAGACTCTTGGCTAGCTACAAAAAGCGTTTACAAGCTGTGATACTTGCCAAAGGGGGCAGTACAAGATATTAACTCTGCAGGGTGCCCAAACTTTTGCAGACGCCATTTTTTTGTTTTCTGTAATTTTGAAAGTGTAAATGATGGAAATAAAATCTAACTTTTTTTGACATATTATAAGAATGTCTAATCTGTAATTTGATGCCATTTGGAGATTTTTCCATCTTTCCTTGGCTTCGTTATGCACATTAATACACATTTTTACCTGGGGTGCCCAAACTTTCGATCCCCACTGTACCTTTTCTGCTTGCCAGCAGGTTTTTCTTAAGGTGGTGGGGCACTTTCTGATTGAAGTTACTGTGGTGCCATTGGGAAGAGGATTCATTTCATCCTTAATGTTGATTAATAACATGCCGTTATAATGATAAGATTTTTTTCTGCAACGATTGTGACTTTTTAGCGCAGCTTCTCTCTTTTTTTCACTATCTATTGTGGTATTGGATTGTTTTGTTACACATCACTTCTGGGTTCATTGTCCTAGTGATTTCTGTTAGCCGTTCTTATGTTAGAGATTATTTTTGATCATGTACTCAGATGTATCTCACTAATGTCTGTATTTTCCATTACTCTATGTACAAATAAAGGAATTACAAAAAAAAATAAAAATTTGTGCATAGCAGCTTAAGTAAAAAAAATAAAAAAAAAGTATAAAGGCTATATTTACCATGGTGTGGACTATATAGCAGGGCCCTCTGATTCCTCTTGTATTGAATTGTATTGTACCTGTACTGTCTGCCCTAACGTTGGAAAGCGTTGCGCATAAATACTGTTTGATAATAATAATAATAATAATAATACCATTTATTTCTAATCTAAACCTGTTGTATGATGTACTTGATGCTTTGCAGGTCATGTCCCTTCATTCAAGTCAACGTTTCTCACACACGCTAACTAAAACCATGATCAAAACAAGTACGGTAATCCACTTTGTTTCTTCCACCAGATAAATTATATTACTGGTCATTAGGAGGACTAGTTGTTTGAATACCTCTTCAAGCAGTAGCAGAATTTGAAGTTTCCTGCGGTAAGTTCATTACACGTATTTTGTCCAGAATTAGTGAAGCGTGCTGAAAATTGCTAATGACAGATGTTTCTCCACTCTGTCACACTTCTTGTATCATTTGATTTGGAAAGCAACATACGGTGTTCTGCTCTATCAGTATGTCACAGACTGTCTGCAAACAGCTGGTCATAACTCAGTTCAGTGAAAACCATTACTTTCCAATGAAGTGCTGGACACCCTCCAAATTGCATTTTGGCATGGCCTAGGCTGCATAATGCACAAAGTTCTTCTGTTCCGAGGTTACCTAAGGAGGGTTTCTTTCACTCTGCGTTTTTATTGTTTTGCAGAATTAAGGCTGGTTTTTTTTTTTTTTTTTTTTCGTGAACAGTTGATGTGTGCAACAGAAGGGAATTTCAGTGAAATTCTCAGGGGCACATTGAGAGGAGGCCATGCTGCTCAAGAAGAAAAGGCACAAACATCATTTGGATTGTTTTTCCGGTGAATAGGACATTAGGGTAAAGACACAGCAAAGGAGAGCAGATTAAAAAGTTTCCATAATGCAGATGACCCATATGTGACTGCAGTTATTGTCAGATTAATCCAGGCAATTGTATCATGTAATAATCTTTTCCTCTCCAAATGTTTTATTTTTACAGTGTTATAATTAAAATCTTACAGCAGACCAGTATCAAGGCTTGATTTACCTTTGGCTATTTCATTCCCAGGATATGTGTCCCTCTCATATATTTGGGTATGTCTGCATTCTTTTTTTAAAGGGGATATTCAAGGAAATCAGCCATCTGCTAACAAACACTGTACTCTATGGCAAGTGGAGCTACAGTTCCAGACTTTCTTGAAGTGCCCCCTGCTGATTAAATCTGGCATCATAGATTCTTCTTTCAGACATAATAGGCTTGATTTACTAGATGAAATAAATAAGAACAGAGATACATTGCTTTAACAAGCTTGCATTGTAGGCTCCCATGATCGCACAAATGTACCCGCACACAGTGGCTTAACCCATTTAGCAGATCATACACTGATGTTGAATGTATACCATAACTAGAACCTTCAGGGCCCCAGTGCAAGAAACCATGAAGGGCATCCGGACCCTGGCAGGGGCATTTTCCTCCAAATCCAAGGCCCTCAATCTCCATCTCTGCAGCCCCGGCTGCACAGAATAATCAGACAGGGAATAGCTCAGAGCTTCATATTCATTCACAAACTAAAGCATAGTAAACTCAGATACTATGCTTCAGTTGTGAATGGACACAGTGAGTGCGGTACCGATCACTGACTGTGTCCGTTCAGAAAAGGAAGAGACCAGAGGGGGGGGGCACTGTGAGGGGAAGTGTAACTTTTTCTTAAAGGGAAAGCGTAGCTGATTTCTTAAAGAAGTATTCACTTAGCAAATAACATGTTCGCTATGCAAAGTAAATTATCATTTAGCAAAGTAAACTTCCTCTACTCTAAAATAGTGTGTAGATTCACCCCACAGGTTATCATTCAACAACAGCTAAACAGCTAGCCTTTAAAGACACAATAGCTACAGTTGTTTTTTTAAGTGTATGCAAACCCAACATTTATTTTTCATTATATGAAAAATAAATGTATACAGTTCTCTTAAAGTGTCATTAAACCCAGACTATGAAAAACTCTCATTACATGCTAAATAATAAGTATTCATACTCACAAAACCATTAAAGCATTCATTTTGTGTAGAGTGAAATTTACCTGGTTGATCCAGCATTCAGCTATCTCTCTCATCTTCTCTGTGTTCCCAATGCAGGATAAGATTGTGTAGACCAGCAGCTGGTGTCCTCTACGGAACATGCTCAATTTCAGTTGCCTTCCAGGCTTTTAATTTCCTTCTTTTTCCTATCTGTGCAGCCCATATAACTATAGAGTCACACATTTGGGTGTATACACCTCCTATTGCTAAACACATAGGGGGGTAGAATATAGTATGCTGATTGATTCCATTCACTCACAAACAAGAAACTCACAAAAACGCTTAGGGGTCAATTCACTAACGTTTACCGTATCTGATAACCTGACCATGTGACTCATTTGAATAAATGATTGCATGCAGTAAATTAAGTCCAATTCATAAAAAAAAAAAAGATTATGCAGTATTTACCGCAAAATAAAAAACGTGCAGGTAAATATAGTTTAAAAAGCTCTTAAATCCAATTCACAAATGGACCAGAGAGTAAAAAAGCATGCAATATTTACCACCAGGGTTTTGCTGGTGGTATCACATGCAGTATTTGTCACAAAACAGCATGGGGGCCTGGCGACTCCCATGCTGTTTTTTTACAAATAGCTGGCAGGTCAGTCCCCAGAAACCCCAGGAGTTGTACATGGCTGGGAGGAGGTAGTTCCTGACAATTTCATCCTTAATGACCCAAAGGACTCAGAATCTCATGCCTCCTCAAACTTACGCTGCATGGGCTCCCTGATTCTGCAAAGACTGTGAAAGGACACTAGGATTTGTGGTATCAAGGAGAGGGATCATTACTGGCTGGCAACCCTTCTTGATCCACGTTACAAGGATAAAGTTGCAGAGCTCATCCTGCCTTTGCAGAGGGAGCAGAGGATGAAACATCTTCAGGACACCTTGAAGAAAAAATTGTGTAACACCTTTCCAGACACTGGGAGGTTACCATTTCCTGGACAACGTGTTTCTGAGGCTTCGTTCGGTCAGAGGAAGAGCGGTGTAGAAGGCAGCCGGCTGACCAATACCTTTAAACAATTCCTTAGTCCTCAGCGCCCAGGGCTGTTTAAGCAACTATCGTCAGCATCTGCATGATATGGTGCAGGATTACATATGGGCAAGCGCAGACTTGAAGACCTTTCCAACTGAGCATCCACTGGGTTACTGGGTCTTGAGGATGGACCACTGGCCAGAACATGCTCAATATGCAATCAAGCTACTGGCCTGTACTGCATCCAGTGTGCTTTCCGAACGGACATTCAGTGCTGCTGGAGGGTTTGTGATGGCTAAAAGAATGTGCCTGCCCACAGACTCCGTTGACAGGCTGATATTTATCAAAGTAAATCAGTTCTGGATCGACAGCAGCTATCAAGCCCCTGATGCTGATGTAACTGATTAAATGTGCTAGGGATCTGGGATTCCTTGAAGACTGCCTATGATGCCTACAATATTCCTGAATCTTGATTATGCTAGTTCCCAACAATATTTTTGGTTTAGGGCACCAACAACACCCAAGGCCCAATTTTCTGGAACTGTTTGACAGGTGCATGTAATTTCAATTTTTATTTTCAAATTTTTAACAGCAATGCCTTTTCTGCACCCAGCAAGAGTAACTGTGAGGGGTTACAGAGTTCAGGCACCACCAGCACCTAAGGCCCAATTTTTCTGCACCTGTTTGGCAGGTGCATGTAATTTCATTTTTTTTTCTAATTTTTAACAGCAGGGCCCATTTCTGTGCCCAACAAGAGTAACTGTGAGGGGTTACAGTGTTCAGGCACCACCAACATCCATGTCCCAATTCTTCTGTACCTGTTTGACAGGTGCATGTAATCTCAATTATTTTCTTAATTTTTAACAGCAGGGCCCGTTCATGCACCCAACAAGAGTTACTGTGAGGGGTTACAGTGTTCAGGCACCACTAGGGATGAGCAAATGGGTTTTGGCTGAGCATACATTTG
Organism: Rana muscosa; assembly: GCA_029206835.1. Taxonomy (NCBI): domain Eukaryota; kingdom Metazoa; phylum Chordata; class Amphibia; order Anura; family Ranidae; genus Rana; species Rana muscosa. The sequence continues at coordinate 40,293,192 of JARGYO010005626.1, forward strand.
GCATGAACATCACCCTTTTAGGTACTCGCCTAACACCCGGGGCACTTAGTGGGATATTTGCCCATGAGCGTCCTCTGCAGCCCATCAGAGTACCTGAATACCTAATTCCAGCTGTCTTGATTGACATTCGTGAGATGATGTCTCTTTAGCGCATACGCATGAGTGCAGTCAGAGGCGTGCCTAGAACCTTCGGGCCCCAGTTAAAGAAACCATGAAGGGCCCCCTGACCCCCTTCCATCCAAGCCCTGGGCTTCCAGTTCTGAGAGGGTGTCCATGGACGTTCTCCCAGAACCCTGCCTCCCGCGTGTCACCTTGGGAATGCATCCAGCGCGCTCTGTGACTGCTGTGTCCTTCGGATACAGCTGATCACAGATCTCTGTAAAGGGCCAACCACGGATCATATTGGAAAGGAGCTTCCCTAACCCTCAGTAGTCATTTACTATAATGTCCAAAGCACCCTGAAAAACCACCCACCATTCAATGTTGCCCTTGTATAGGCCCTAGGAACTTCACGCCATCAGTGCCTATAAGTGCTGATTATCAGTGCTCATCAATGCCACCTATCAGTGCTTATTAATGCCGCCTATCAGCACCCATCAGTGCTCAGCAATGCCACCTATCAATGCTGTCTATTAGGCTTGTGCACAACGGAAAAATTAGGTTAGTTTCGGTTCGTTTCTTTTCGGTCCTGTTGATTCGTAATCATTCGTAATTTTGCTAGACGGGTTTTTTCGTGTTCGGACTAATTCGTATTTTCGCAAGCGACATTTTTCGTTGAATTTTTAGTTGATTTATAATTCGTACTTTCGGTAGAGTACATTGTTTTTCGTTGATTCTGGACACAACTCCTACTTTCGTAACTTTTTTTGAGTTCGTTGATTCGTAATTTTCTGTGTCTCTCTCACGACGACGCTGCCTATTATGCCTAATGTGTTTCGAATGGATTTGTACTTTTCTAAATACATAGCGGTTATTTGTAACGATTCGAAATCTCGTATTTTACTTTCGTTTTTTACATGCGGCTATAGCCTCCGCCCCTGTACACCATTTTGAGAGGGTTCAGCACGGTGAGGGAGAAGCAGAGAGCAGAGCAGAGTGTTATTGTGCTTCGAATGGATTCGAAATCTCGTATTTTACTTTCGTTTTTTACATGCGGCTATAGCCTCCGCCCCTGTACACCATTTTGAGAGGGAGTTCAGCACGGTGTGGGAGAAGCAGAGAGCAGAGCAGAGTGAGTGTTATTGTGCTTTGTATGGATTCGTACATTCGTAACTTTTTCATAACGAATTATGCCGAAGACATTCGGGCATTCGCTATTTGCGGTATAATTTATTTCGGATTCGGTCTTATTCGTAATTGCTTTGTTCGGAAATTCGAATGCTTCCGAATGTCTGAAAGTTGCTAAATTCGGACGAATTTCAATTCGTTACGAAACGAATTGCACAAGCCTACTGTCTATCAGTGCCGCCTATGAGTCCTCATCAATTATTATTATTTAGGTACTTATATAGCGCCGTCAATTTACGCAGCACTTTACATATACATTGTACATTCACATCGGTCCCTACCCTCAAGGAGCTTACAATCTAAGTTCCCTAACTTACATTCATATACTAGGGCCAAATAACCTACCAGCATGTCTTTGGAGTGTGGGAGGAAACCCACGCAAGCACAGGGAGAACATACAAACTCCAAGCAGGTAGTGTCGTGGTTGGGATTCGAACCAGCGACCCTTTTTACTGCTAGGTGAGAGTGCTACCCACTACACCACTGTGCCACTCTATCAATGTCACTTATCAGTGCCTATCAGTGAAGTCTATGCCTATCAGTGGCACCTATCAGTGTTCATCAACGCCACCTATCAGTGGCTATCAATGCCCATCAGTGCCACCTATCAGTTCTACCTATCAGTGCTCATCAATGCCGCCTATCAGCGCCCATCAAGCAATATGGAAAATGCCATCAAGGTAGAATAAAAGATATCTTTGTTTGTGAAATCGGCAATCAATAAGTATGCGTGAGTAATTACACTAGGGAATCCCGAAATTAGACTTTCCGTAACAATGAAACCTTTATTAAATCCTCTAAAGAAGAAATGTCTGTTGCAAGACATAGTGTTAGGAAATCCCAAGCTCCTTGCGAGTCAAAAACCGGGACCAAAGGGCCACCTAAGAGGTACTTATTTTTAATTTTCTACATACAGTAATTTCTAAATAAAGTTCCAGTTTAAGATTTTCAAATTATTAACAGTTAGAAGTTTAGAAGACTAAAGCCTCGTACACACGATGCGAAATTCAGAAGGGGATTGTTGTTTGACAGGCTGTTGTCCGAAATTCTTACCGTTAGTATGTTCCTTTCGACGATTTTTTTCCAATTTTCGGACAACAAATGTTGGATAACAGGCTGGTAAATTTTTGGCTCCACGTCTGATTTTAGGATGGTCAGTACACAAATCCGTCACACCAAAGTCAAACGCATGCGTAGAATCAAGGAACGACTGGGAAGAGTTTGGTCTTGTAAACTACCATTTGTAATCTAGAATTAACATTCGTGACGCAGCAATTGATGAAATGTAAAAATTCTCATCTTCTTTAACCCCTTCCATACCGGGCCATAGCAAAATGATGCTGGCAGGAACCCTCTCTCCCTCCGGGTGGACATCATATGACGTCCTGGTTTTGAGGGGGGATATCTGAATGATGCCTGCAGCTAGAGGCATCATTCAGATATCCTTGTTTGCAGCCGGCGATCCTGCGCACCATAAGAATGATCATAGCGGCGGTTCCGCCGCTTGATCGTTCTTATAGGCGGCGGGAGGGGACATCCCCCCTCCCGCCGCCATCCGGTGCTTCTCTGGGCTCTCCCGTGCGATCGGGGACCCGGAGAGAATCGTCGCCGCCGGTGGTGGGTCACCAGTCATCTCTATGATCGTCGGAGGCCCGGGCGCGATGTGATGACGTCACGCCCGGGTCCTCAAATGTAAACAAAGCCGCCATTGCGGCTGTAAGTATGAGATTGTGAAAAAAAAATTCACTGATCTCATGCTTTCCAGCCTGGAGGAGAGATGTGGGGTCTTATTGACCCCGCATCTCTCCATAAAGAGGACCTGTCACACACATTCCTATTACAAGGGATGTTTACATTCCTTGTAATAGGAGTAAAAGTGTAAAAAAAAAAAAGTGTAAAAAAAAAGTAAAAATAAAAAAAATAAGTAAAAAAAATAAAATAAATAATATATATTTTTTTTTAAAACGCCCGTCCCCAATAGCTCTCGCTTAGAAGCGAACACACACGTAAGTCCCGCCCGCATATGTAAACGCCATTCAAACCACACATGTGAGGTATCGCCGCGTGCGTTAGAGCGCGTGCAACAATTCTAGTACTAGACCTACTCTGTAACTCTAATCTGGTAACCTGTAAAAATTTTCAAATCGTCGCCTATGGAGATTTTTAAGTACCGAAGTTTGGCGCCATTCCATGAGTGTGCGCAAATTTAAAGCGTGACATGTTAGATATATTTTTACTCGGCGTAACATAAGCTTTCATATTTTACAAAAAAATTGGGCTAACTTTACTGTTTTGTTATTTTTTAATTCATGAAACCATTTTTTTCCCCAAAAAAAGGCGTTTGAAAAATTATTGCGCAAATACCGTGCAAGTTAAAACGACCGTCATTTTATTCCCTAGGTTGTCTGCTAAAAAAACATATATAATGTTTCGGGTTCTGAGTAATTTTCTAGCAAAAGAATGATGATTTGTACATGTAGGAGAGAAGTGCCAGAATAGGCCCGGTATTGAAGTGGTATAAAAAGCCCTGTATGGAAGTGGTTAATGGGATAATAATGAAGCTGCTTTGCATGTAGTTATGCCAAACGTATTTTAAAAGGCATTTGTTTTGTACGATCTGAAAATCGGGAATCAACGCTCACCAAACTTCTACTAACACGAAAGGGGCCCAAAGGGTGGTGCTTGAGAAATTAACTTCCTCTTTATACTCTCATAGTACGTTACTACGTTCCTGTTTGTCAAACGACAACTTTAAGATAGTTAGTATGCTATAAAAAATCCTGCACACGCGCTTTTGACAAAAATCAGACACTAGGTCGTATAACAATCAAACCGTGTGTACGAGGCCTTACACACTATTATATTTCTGCAGATTTTTATCTTCAGATTTACCAAAGTGGAAGGGCCTGTCTGATTGCATACAAATTTAAACTCTAATGCCGCGTACACACGATTGGAAATTCCGACAAGAAAACCGTGGATTTTTTTTTGACGGAATGTTGTAAACTTGTGTTGCATACACACGGTCACACAAATCTTGTCGGAAATTCCGACCGCCAAGAACACGGTGACGTACAACACGTACGACGAGCTGAGATCAATGAAGTTCAATAGGCAGTTTGGCTCTTCTGCTTGATTCTGAGAATGCGTGTTTTTTTTGCGCGTCGGAATTGCATACAGACGATCCGAATTTCCGATAGGAATTTTTTCCGTCTGAAAAATAGAGCACCTGCTCTCAATCTTTTGTTGGCGGAAATTCCGACAGCAAAAGTCCAATGGAGCATACACACGGTCGGAATTTCCGACCAAAAGCTCACATCGGACTTTTCTTGTCGGAATTTTCGATCGTGTGTACGCGGCATTAAGGTTTGAGCTCATATTATATGGCTTTGCTAAATCTGAAGACAAAAATCTGCAGAAAATCAAATAATGTGTATAAAGCTTAAGGCCTCGTACACACAATATCAAAATCAGAAGGGAAAATTCGTAAGACAAGCTGTCTGCGGATTTTCGGATCGTTAGTACTGTGCTTTCGACAGCCGATTTGACTTTTTCGGCAGACAAAAGCTGGATGTGCAGGATATAATTTTTTTGTTGAATGTGAATTCAACATCTGATTTTCGGATGGTCAGTACAGAAATCATCACACAAAAGTCGAAAGTACAAACAAGCATGCTCGGTAGACTTGTGCACAACGGAAAAATTTGTTTAGTTTCGGTTCGTTTTTTGTGCACAACGGAAAAATTTGTTTAGTTTCGGTTCGTTTCTTTTCGGTCCTGTTGATTCGTAATCATTCGTAATTTTGCTAGACGGGATTTTTCGTGTTCGGACTAATTCGTATTTTCGCAAGCGTCATTTTTCGTTGAATTTTTAGTTGATTTATAATTCGTACTTTCGGTAGGGTACGTTGTTTTTCTTTGATTCTGGACAATACTCCTACTTTCGTAACTTTTTTTGGGTTCGTTGATTCGTAATTTTCCGTGTCTCTCTCACAACGACGCTGCCTATTATGCCTAATGTGCTTCGAATGGATTTGTACTTTTCTAAATACATTGCGGTTATTTGTAACGATTCAAAATCTCGTATTTTACTTTCGTTTTTTACATGCGGCTATAGCCTCCGCCCCTGTTCACCATTTTGAGAGGGTTCAGCATGGTGAGGGAGAAGCAGAGAGCAGAGCAGAGAGTGTTATTGTGCTTCGAATGGATTTGAAATCTCGTATTTTACTTTCGTTTTTTCATGCGGCTATAGACCCGCCCCTGTACACCATTTTGAGAGGGAGTTCAGCACGGTGAGGGAGAAGCAGAGAGCAGAGTGAGTGTTATTGTGCTTCGAATGGATTCGTACATTTGTAACTTTTTTCATAACGAATTATGCCGAAGACATTCGGGCATTCGCTATTTTGCGGTATAATTTATTTCGGATTCGGTTTTATTCGTAATTGCTTTGTTCGGAAATTCGAATGCTTCCGAATGTCCGAAAGTTGCTAAATTCGGACGAATTTCGATTCGTTACGAAACGAATTGCACAAGCCTAATGCTCGGAATCAAGGAACGACTGGGAAGAGTTTGGTCTTGTAAACTACTGTTCGTAATCTAGAACTAACATTCGTGACACGGCAATTGATGAAATGTCGAAATGCATCGCACACTCTCATCTTCTTTAATGGGATAATAATGAAGCTGCTTTGCTGGTGATACTGATGTAGTTATGCCAAACTTATTTTAAAAGGCATTTGTTTTGTACGATCTGAAAGTCGCGAATCAACGCTCACCAAACTTCTACTAACACAAAATTAGCAGAAGGGGCCCAAAGGGTGGCGCTTGAGAAATTAACTTCCTCTTTATAGTCTCATAGTACGTCACTACGTTCGTGTTTGTCAAACGCGCTTTTGACAAAAATAAGACGCTCGGTCATACAACAATGGAACAGTGTGTAGGAGGCCTTAGTTATAACTAGAACAACATGCATTCTGAAAATTGCAGCTAAATAAATAATGTGGAGTATGAATGAACTCTTACCGTATACTAGAGTGAGATAATATTGATTTGTGTCAAAGAAAACCTTTAACCTGTTTACTTCACATGCTATTATGCGAAATTAAATCCATACCTGAGAGATAGCTACAGAGAATACCTGTAATGCACAGTGTGCCAAAGATTGAATGTTTAATAGCTCCCTGGGGCTTTCCATTCAGCACCAACTTATAGTGTATGTGAAGGTGTTGACAAAGTGCTGAGGTCGTTGAAACACGATGTAAACATGGCAAGATGATAATAAAATCATCGCAGTGCTAAAAACAAAAGAAGATCACAGAAATAGTAATATATAAAATGGAATTGTTCTTTTCTCAATATTTAGAAATTCCTTTTAAAGATGTTTGGCAGAATGTGGCATCATCTTGATTTGTGTACATCAAATAAAAAATAAAAAAAGATAATCAACCTTTTTAAGAGGGGGTGGGACAGGGGGGACCTCATTGAAATCATCTTATACTGGTTAATATATGTAATAATATATTTTATCACAGGTACTTATATAGCTCTGTCAATTAATGCAGCACTTTACATACATATATATTGTACATTCACATCAATCTCTGCCCTCAAGGAGCTTAGAATCCAAGGTTTATAACTCACATTCATACATAAACCTAGCAAATTAACGTACCAGAATGTCTTCGGAGTGTCGGAGGAAACCAGAAAACCTGGAGGAAACCCAAGCTGGCACAGAGAGAACATGTAAACTGCGTGCAGGTAGTGCTATGGTTGGAATTTCGAACCGACGACCCTAATGCTGCTATGCGGAAGTGCTAACCACTTAGGGCAGCTATACATGGATTGACATTTTGCCGGTTTAGCAGGAACCAGATGAATTTCGAATCGTGTATGGGTAAGCTGGTTGTATAGAAGTCGATCTACCGATCGACTTCTGTACAACCAGCCTGTCAGGTTTTTCCCAAACGATCAGTGGCACTGGCTAGAGCTGGCAGCACTGATCATTGTATTCTGATGGCGGGGAAGTCCCCCCGTGCTGCATGCAAAGGCGAACTCACAAACTGGTCTCATACGCTTACGTAAACAGCGATCGCACAACACATGTGAGGTATTGACATCAGATAAAGACTAGAGCAATAATTCCAGCACCAGACCTCCTGTATAACTCTAAACTGGTAGCCTGTGAAGGCTTATAAAGCATCACCTATGGAGATTTTTAAATACCGTAGTTTGACACCATTCCATAAGCATACGCAATTTTAAAGCATGCCATGTTTGGTATCTATTTACTCAGTACAACACCATATTTTCATTTTTTTCAAAAAAAAAAAAAAAAATTATATTGTATTGTGTTTGAGTGCATCAAAATGAATTCATGTGTATTTTTTTCCCAAAAATTGTGTTTGAAAAAACGCTGTGTGACATAAAAAATTGAAAACCCCATAATTTTATTCTCTAGGGCCCCTGCTAAAAAAATATATAGTGTTTGGGGGTTCTAAGTAATTTTTTTAGCAAAAGTACTGATTTTTACTTGCAAAACAAAAAGTGGCAGAAGAAGGCCTGGTCTTAAATTGGTTAATGCCTAAAGGTGTTCCTTGGATATTGAGCCTCTCTATGTGGCTAGGCTGTGAAAAAGTCTCACACGTGTGGTATCGCCATAATCAGGAGGAGTAGCAGAATGTGTTTTGGGGTTTAGTTGCAAGTATGCCTATGCCATGTGTAAGAAATAACTTGTTAATATGATGTTTTTCTGAAAAGAAAAATTATTTACTATCTTAATTTTCCAAAGAATTGTGGGAAAAATTACAACTTCAAAAAAACTCACCATGCCTCTTACTAAATACCTTGAAACATCTACTTTTTAAAAAGGGGTAATTTGGAGGGTATTTGTACTGTCCTGGCATTTTGGGCCTCAAGAAATGAGAGGCAGTCATTACATCAGGATTGATCAATTTTCAATGATAGGTTCCATAGCTTGTTGACTCTATAACTTTCACACAGGCTAAATAATATACACGGATTTGGGTTATTTTTACCAAAGAAATGTAGCAGTATAAATTGGTATTGGTCAAAATTTATGAAGAACAATTACTTACAGTATTTGCAAAATTTTATAACAAAGACTGAGAACATTTTTTTTTTATTTTTTTTCTGGTATTTTATCATTTATAACGCAAAACATAAAAAAAAAAACTGTGGTGATTACATACCACCAAAAGAAAGATTGTGTGAAAAAAATTATAAAAATGTCATATGGGTACAGTGTGGCATGAGTAATTGTCATTCAAAGTGTGAGAGTGGTGAAAGCTGAAAAATAGCCTGGACAAGAAGGGGGTGAAAAGGCCCAGTATTGAGGTGGTTAATGGGGAACACAATGCAAAAACAAAATGTAAAAAAAAACGCATGGGTTCCCCCCACAAATCTATACCAAAGCCTTATTTACGCATTCAGTTCGGCAGGCCAGGAAAGGGGGGTGCAAATGTATGCCCCCCTCCTGAATCATACCAGAACATATGCCCTCAACAAGAGAGGGTCTTGCATGGGGTCCATCTTAAAATTCATAGCAGATCTGAAGGATCTGTCATGAGTTATGGGGGTACCTCCACATATTTTCCTTTTAACTTTCCACGGCTCCTTTCCCTATATGGATGGGTATATTTGTCCTGTTTATCATTATAATTAAAAGTGAAGGTACAAGCAAATCCCAAATTATGGGTTTGTCCCCATAGCAGTAATAGATGGGGAATCTTCCAGTGGGAAGTAGGCAAGAGGTACTTGTAAACTGGTGACCTGGGGGACCCCAAGAGATTCCCTTAATTTTCAGGGACAGGATGTGAAGGGAAATCTCCCCAATAGGATACAGATGGCAAAAAAAAACTGCCAGGGGTTATAACCCTCCCTTTCTCTATTTACCACTTCAGCCCCGGAGGATTTGGCTGCCAAATGACCGGGCCACTTTTTGCGATTCAGCACTGCGTCGCTTTAACTGACAATTGTGCGGTCATGCGATGTGGCTCCCAAACAAGATTTATAAAACAGAAAGAACCCTTGCGCTAACTGAGTAGTGAAACGGGTAGGAGGTAAGGGGGAGGGATAGGAAACGGATGAGATACTGCAGCAATCACCGAGGGGTCTGGTCCAAATGAACAATAAAGTATAAAAAACGTGATGGTGACTGCGCTGTAGTGTGTCAGATAAAATAAAATTGGGGAGGGGAGAGGAAGTGTGAATGAAAAAACGGTGGGGATAGGACAAAACACAGGTGAAAAAAGGTGGAAGGGAGGGGGAGGGGAAGGGGAAGGGGCAAATGAGGGAAAATGAGAGACAGAGTGAGTAAGTAATTAGCTGGTATTCCGCTAACTAACAGCGATGTGCAATGTGCACAGTGACACAAAAGTACGTGCACTAATAAAGGACTAATCAAAATATGATCAGAACAACAAAAGAAAAAACTTACTATTCACTGTGTTATATAGTTTTTTCTTTTGTTGTTCTGATCATATTTTGATCAGTCCTTTATTAGTGCACGTACTTTTGTGTCACTGTGCACATTGCACATCGCTGTTAGTTAGCAGAATACCAGCTAATTACTTACTCACTCTGTCTCTCATTTTCCCTCATTTGCCCCTCCCCTTCCCCTCCCAAACAAGATTGATGTCCTTTTTTTCCCACAAATAGAGATTTCTTTTGGTGGTATTTGATCACCTCTGCGGTTTTTATTTTTTGCGCTATAAACAAAAATAGAGCGACAATTTTTTGTTTTTTTTGGTTTTTTTGTACTCAGCGTAAAATCCTTTTCTCTGTCGTCCATGGACGGATACAGCTCCTTAAATCTTGACATGTGGGTTAGTTTCCTGTTCATAGGAGAGGACTAGGCAGAACATGTTAGTTATCTTAATACATGTAACTTTAACAGAGTTGAACAGCCTGGCCCAGGGGGCGGTCCCTCCGTACATAACCCTCCACCCTGCAGTCAGCAGCCTCAGTTCAAGTACAAACTAAAAAAGAAGGGGTGGGTGCTGTGTCCATCCATGGACGACAGAGAAAAGGATTTTACGGTGAGTACAAAATAATCCTATTTTCTCTTTTCGTCCATGGACGGACACAGCTCCTTAAATCTTGACATGTGGGACGTCCCCAAGCAGTGTCAGAAAAAACGAGGGGTGGGAACAGCAATCAAAAGAAGACTTAACTTCACCCCAAACAAACAGAGCTCCTCAACGGAGGAGTTGCAACCTCAAACAGCCGCCTGCAAAACTTTGCGGCCAAAGGAAGCATCCGAAGATGCACTCACATCAACCTTGTAAAACTTTAAGAAAGTGTGAACAGACGACCAGGTCGCCGTCTTACACACCTGTGAGACAGAGGCTAGATGTCGGAAAGCCCAGGAGGCACCAATTGCCCTGGTTGAATGCACCGTGACAGGAAAGGGAGGCGCCCGCCCCCAAAAGGGCATAGGCCTGGATGTTGGTCTGCCTGATCCACCTAGAAAGGTGGCCAACAAGACCGCCAGGCCCTTCTGTGGACCAGACAGCAACACGAACAGTGAGTCAGAACTCCGGAACGGAGCAGTAGCAGACAGGTTCACCCGTAGGGCACGTTCCACGTCCAAGGTATGTAGCGCAGCCTCCTGGGATGCGAGGGCCGAGGACACAATGATGGAAGTACAATGTCCTTGTTTAGGTGAAAAGCCAAAATTATCTTAGGAAGGAATGAAGGTTGCGGGCGTAGCACCGCTTTATCCTTATGGAGGACCAAGTAAGGTGACTTGCAAGACAAGGCCGCCAATTCAGAAACCCTTCTGACCGATGTAATTGCAAATAGAAAGGCAACTTTCTGAGAAAGCGTTAAGAGAGGAATCTCTCTGATGTTCTCAAAAGAAGGTTCCTGAAGTACCGAGAGCACTAGATTCAAGTCCACGGAGGAAGCAGTGATCTAATCGGGAGAACCACAAGTCGGACCCCCTGCACAAACGTACTTACCAGTGAGTGAGCCGCCAGGGGCCATTGGAAGAAGACACCCAAGGCTGAAATCTGCCCCTTAATAGTGCTTAAGGCAATTTTCAGATCCACTTTGCACTGTAAGAACAGCAGGATCCGAGAAACCGAATATGCCCATGGGCGCCAGGCCATTTCTTCACACATAGAGATGTAGGCCTTCCACGTGCGATGGTAGATCGTCCGGGAAGAAGATTTCCGGGCCCTCAACATGGAGGAGATTACCGAATCTGACAGACCACGGTCCCTTAGTACCTGGCTTTCAATAGCCATGCCGTTAAAGCCAGCGACTGTAAAACAGGATGAAGTATGGGAACTTGAGACAGAAGGCCCTCCCGCATTGGCAGCCGCCAGGGAGCGTCAGCTACCAGTCTCATGAGGTCGGCGTACCAGGGATGCCGGGACCAGTCTGGGGCGATTAGAATCACCAGGATACCCTCGGCCTCCACTCTGCGGAGCAGACGAGGAAGCAATTTCATTGGGGGAAAGGCATAAATTCCCCATGGAGCCACCAACGCGTCCAACACTTCTGCCCAGGGATCCCTAGACCTGGCCACAAACCTTGACACCTTGCGATTGAGTAGAGAGGCCAGGAGATCCACAACTGGTGTGCCCCATTTCTGACAAAGTAAGTGAAACACCTCCGGGTGTAACGACCTTTCCCCTTGGTCCAGCATCTGGCGACTCAGATAGTCTGCCTGCCAGTTTTCTACGCTCGGATGTAAACAGCCAATAGAGCCGGCACGCTCCTTTCGGCCCAACTTAGGATGTGAGTGACCTCCGACGCTGCGGCCGAGCTCCTTGTTCCTCCCTGATGCTTGACAGAAGCCACCACCGTGGCGTTGTCTGACTGGATCCTGACCAGATGCCCTTGAGGTCTCTGCGACCACTTGGAGAAGCACAGTCTGATCGCTCAAAGTTCGAGGATATTGATTGGCAGGCGAGATTCGTCCGGAGTCCAGCAACCCTGGGCCGACTGGACCCCCCAGACTCCCCCCCCCCAAACTGTGAGGCTGGCAGCCGTCGTGATCACAGTCCCATGGAAAGGAAGGAATGACCTCCCGGACTGAAGTGTCGGGGATCTCAGCCACCCTCTCAGGGAAGCCTTGACCAAGTGACTTACCTGAATCTAGAGACAATGGAGATCAGATCCATTGGACAGGATCTCCTCCTGCAATACTCGAGTGTGGAATTGGGCATACGGAACTGCTTCGAAGAAGGCCATCATGAGGCCCAGAACTCGCATGCAAAAAACGGAGAGATGACCATTTGCGGGATGCTTACAATTTCACCGCCGACTGGAGCGTCTGCAACTGCTCCAAAGGAAGGAAGACCTTAGCCTCTGAGGAGTCCAGGATCAAGCCTAGTTACTCCAGACGCTGAGTCGGTACCAACACCGACTTCTGTATGTTCAGTACCCAACCAATTTCCTGGAGGATCTGACTGGCTATAGACATGTCCTCCTCTAATTCTGAGCCAGAAGCAGCTCTCAGAAGAGGATCGTCCAAGTAGCCCACGATAGCAATTACTCGCTGTCTCAGCAAAGCCAGATCGTGGCGAGCACCTTGTTAAAAACTCTTGGTGCCGATGCTATGCCAAATCGCAAAGCGCAGAAACCTCTGATGGCTGTTGCAGAAGGGGACATGCAAGTATGCGTCCTTGATGTTCAGGGACGCCAGTAAATTCCCCCGGATGGAGTGCAGCAACCTCCAAACGAATGGATTCCATCCTGAACTTTGCATTCTCACAAGGTATTGAGGGTCCTGAGGTCCAAGATTGGACGGACACCGTCCTTCCTCGTTACTACCAACAGATTTGAATAGAATCCCTGAAACCTTTTCACCAGGGGCACAGGTAAAATTACTCTGCACCAGAGCAAGTCTTGTACTGCTCCCATCAAAGCAGACCGACGAGCCGGAAGGAGAGGAAGATTTGAGGGAAAGATCTGTTTGGTGGACAAGAAGAAACTTTATCTTGTACCCCTGAGTGACCACCTCGCAGACCCACTGGTCAGAGAGCAGGGAGGTCCACCGAGCTGCAAACTCGCTAAGCCGTCCCCCCACCCTTGAGTCGGGTGGGGGCAAAATTAACATGCGGTAGCAGGTATGTTAGCCGGCTTGTTCGGTGTACGCACCCAGGGACGCTTCTGTCCCCCAGCTGGAGCCTTGTCAGTCTGGGAGGATCTGCCAGCTGACCCTGACTGACGAAAATACCGCTTCTGCGCGGAATAGGAGGGCCCCGGTCAACGGCACGGCTCCTTTCCCTCAGAGGACTGCAGGAGAAGTGTGCTCTTACCTCCAGTGACATCCTTAATAATGTCGCCCAGCGAGGTACCAAAAAAGCTCTGAAAGGCAATCTGCCAGAGCTCACTTGGATGCTTGGTCAGTGGACCAGCATTCCAACCATCAGGCGGCGCAGTACCACCGCAGATACAGAGGCTCTGGAAATAATTTTACATACACACACTGATTATGTATTAGTGTATATGTTTTTTAACTGTGGCGCCGAAGGCGCGCATGTCTTTGGAGTGTGGGAGGAAACAGGAGTACCTGGAGGAAACCCACGCAGACACAGGGAGAACATGCAAACTCCAGGCAGATGGTGATGGGGTCCGGGTCGAACCAGTGACCCCCTTGCTGCCAGGTGAGGGAGATAACCACTACACTGCTGTGCTGCCCTCCATTCAGTGAATGTCAGAGACACCAAAGTCGCAGCCAATATAGGTCACAACACTGACCCCAGCATGGAGAACCTGTAGCCGGACACTGCTTCGGACCTCCTATCAGTAGGGTCCTGGAGGATAACGGACCGCCATGCGCTGTGGGACCACAAAGGACCCCCGTGGCCATTCCCATTACTTATCTATGAACTTATCAAAGAAAGTAACATAAGGAAAAACTGTCACAAAGCGGTCAGATTTGGGTGACCCAAAGGAGACAGACTCCTCTGCGGAAGTCCCAGCTGCATCTACCAGCTGGAGAGTGTCCCGCACAGCATCATAAGTGCACTCATAAGTGCCCTGTCTAACACTCCCCAGAAGATGGCGGGGGAGGGGGCGCTTTTTTACCCCCCTTACGCCCGCACGCCGTTTCTACCCTGGCAACAAATGATTTTAGGACTGTCTACAGCGTATCCATGGAAACCGCAGGTGCAGGGGCACCATTAGCTGACTCTGCAATGTAGGGGGAGAAAGGTCACATACTGACTCCATAAACACCCACTGACAGCCCTCAGGGACCAAGTGAAAAACACTAAAGAGTCCATCCTCCATGCTGCACTGACCGGGGGGGGTAACCCAGGGGACTCACCACCCAGAGGGAGACCACTCAGCACCCTGCCCGCCTTGTATAGACAGCGCGTGTGTGATGAAAAAACTCTGAGGAGAATGAACTGTGCGCCGTTCAGAAAGCCAGTGCTAGAGGCCAAACCCACTCCAAAAAGGCCACCCGGACGCCTCAGATAAAAAGGGTGCGGACCACAAGAAAATGCGCACCCGTGCCATTCTGCCGACGTCAGCCAGTCGGCAAGCGGTTAAAATGAAAAAATTATGTTTTGCCTATAGCAGTGTTTCTCAACTCCAGTCCTCAAGGCGCCCCAACAGGTCATGTTTTCAGGCTCTCCATTGTTTTGGACAGGTTATTTGATCAGTTTTTTTTTTTTTTTTATAATTCAACTTTTATTAAAGATTTTGTTTACATAATAAAAAAAAAGAGCAACATTTACATTCCCCTTCATACTACATACATACATTCACTTTCCCTTTGGGATTAGGGTGGGTCACTCCCCCACTGCCATTTTGCCTCCCCATTCTTTCCCACCGCTAGTCTTCCCATAGGAGAAAAAAAAAAAAATGTTTCCTTTTTTTTTTTCCTTTTTGGAAACCCCCTCTTCTTTTCTTTTCCTCTTTTTTTTTTTCTAAGAAGATTCCCCTCCCAGTGATTTCGTGTACTTAACAATCCCCTATTTATATGTGTTTCCTATTCTTCTTGGGTATATACCCTTCTGTTTACTTTGTGTTTAGTGTATAATATATTCCTTCTTTATTTATTTTATTATCCTTCTTATTACCCTGTGTTCCATCTTCTCCATGTGTTATACTTTCTCCTATTTATTTATTTTACCCATTCTTCTTAGGTGTGTTCTATTCTATTTACTTTGTAATTGGTGTTTAATATTTTCCCCTTTTTTATCTTTCCCCTCTTTCCCCCCCTCCCCTACTCCCCTCCCCCCCCTTCCCTTTATGTCATTATCCCCTCCCCTTCCCTTTTATCCTGTGCTCCACCCTCTAAAAAAAACAAACCCCCACACCCTCCCTTTTCCTTAAGGGAATTTCGCGTATCTGGGAACTGGTGGTGAGGTGGCAGGGGGGGAGGTTCCAACCCCTCCAATTCTACCATACCTATCAAACATTTTAGTACTATTGCAGTTGGTCCCGTCTCTATATTATCTGTCCTACTGTCGCCCTTCGGGGGATAAAGGGGATATTCCCCCCTTTTTCTTCTTTAATATACTTATTTTCCCTGTTTCCTTTCTTTTCCCTTTTTCCTTCCTTTCTCGCCTTCTCTCCCACTCCCAATTGCCCTCTTCCTCTCCTCCTCCTCTAGGCTCTTTCTATCTCTAATGCCAGAGTTCTCCAACCTTCCCAGATTTCTCTGTATTTCTTCTGTTGGTCTCGTATTTTGTATATCCACCTTTCTGCTTCTCTTATTATCTCCACTTCCTTCTTCCATTCTTTAATGGTGGGAGATTCTTCTTTTTTCCAGTGCCTAGGGATTAGTTTCTTTGCTGCACTCAATAGGTGTGGTATTATACTATTTTTGTATTCTTTTACTGGGCCGGTAGTTCCATGGAACAAGATATGCATAGGTGTTGGGTCTATCGGTATTTTGCCTATTTTCCTGGTCCACAGGATTACCTCCTCCCAAAATTTCCTTATCTTCGGGCAGGACCACCAAATATGAAGTAGGGTACCTTGCTCCTTGCACCCCCTCCAGCATTGAACATCTGCTGTCGGGTAAATTTGTGCTATTCTCATTGGTGTTCGGTACCATCTGGTCATAAATTTATATGACATCTCTTTAGTGGAAGAGCATATTGAGGATGAGTGCGTCATTTCTATGAATCTTTTTTTTTTGTGTTGTTGTAAATATTTGTCCCAATTCCCTTTCCCATTCTTTAATGAAGTAAGGGATTGGATTTTTTTTTTCATTCATAACTATTTTATACATTCGTGACAACATGTTCTGGGATTCCCCTTTCTTCATACACACTGCCTCGTACGTTGTCAACGAGTCCAGTGCCCTAATCTGAGGTTCTAGTTTGTTAAAAAAATTATTTATTTGGCCATATCTCCATCCTACCATCACCATATCTCCCTGTGATGCTATCAGCTCCGATTGTGACATCAGATGACCGCTCAGAGCATACCGTGCGCACATTGTGTTCCCGTTTGATTCCCAGGGGCCCAAAGAGCCTCTCTCCTGCCCAGGTGGGAACCATGGGTATCCTCCTAGTGGGGCCAAAGGGGATGTTCTAGGTGCATATTTACCGTTTTTATTCATTCTATCCCACACTGCTAACGTGTTTAATGTCAGAGGAGATGTCCATTTCGACAACCCCCTTGACTTAGTGGGTATCCATGGGGCCCCAGCTAGATTCCTGCCGGCCATACTTCCCTCCATCCTAACCCATGCCCTGGTAGAGACGTCATGGCACCAGTTCGTTATTCGGACTAGTGCCATCGCCTTATAGTAATTGGATATATCTGGGAGTCCCATTCCCCCCTCTCCTCTCTTTTTGCACAGTATATTATATGCTATTCTCGCATTCCCATCCTTCCAAATAAAGGAGGTGAATACTCTACGAATTTTAAAAAAAAAGGTTTGGGGTAGTGCCATGGGTACTGCATTCAAAATATATATTAATCTTGGTAACACATTCATCTTCAAGGTGCTCATCCTGCCAAACCAAGTTAGTGTGTGGCCTCTCCATCTATGTAGGTCCTCTATAATCTCAGTGACTAGCTTTTCATAATTAAGTTCGTACATCAGTTTTTTGTCAGCTGTTATATGTACTCTTAAGTAGTATAGCGAGTCTTTTTTCCAGACCGTTGGGTAGGTTTCTCATAGCTGTTTTATTATCAATGTGGGTACATGAGTAGGAAGTATTATAGATTTCTCTATGTTTACTTTAAAATTGGATAATTTCCCGTATCTCTCTATTTCCTTCATCAATACTGCTATGGATTCCTGTGGTTTTGCTAGGAAGAATAGTAGATCGTCTGCATATGCTGACACTTTGTGTTCTTTTTGGTCTATTTTCACTCCTTGTATTCTTTTATTTGCCCTTACTCTGCAAAGGAGTGGTTCCAAAGCCAGGGCAAACAAAATTGGTGACAGGGGGCATCCCTGTCGTGTGCCATTGTTAATATCAAAGCTTCCTGACAGGGTTCCGTTTACCTTGACTTTCGCTTTTGGGTTTGTATACAGTGCAGTTATCCATCCCATCATCTGCTCCTTCAGGCCTATTTCCCTCAGTACTTCCATCAAATATGTCCAATTCACCCGATCGAATGCCTTTTCGGCATCCATCGATAGGGCTACTTTTGGTTCTTTATTGGGTCCCTTCTGCATCCAGTGAAGTAAGTGCAGAGCCCGGATAGTACTATCCTTAGTCTCCCGACCCATCACGAAGCCCGTCTGATCCAAATGAATCAGTTTCACTATTTTGTCCTGTAATCTTCTTGCTATTATTTTTGACAATATTTTGATATCTGTATTCAGGAGGGAAATAGGCCTGTAGTTGGCGCAGAGTTGAGGGTCTTTCCCAGGTTTTGGAATAATAGCAACATGTGCCAGTAAAGCTTCGGGATGTGGGGGATTATTTATTCTAGTTTTATTAAGATAATTACATAATGGTGTTACCAGTATTTCCAATAATTTTTTATAGTATGCATTTGTTATACCATCTGGTCCCGGGCTTTTTCCCTTTGGTAGATCCCCTATTACTTTTTTTATTTCATCTATAGTAATATTTTCCTCCAAACTTTCCACCACCTCCGAGGAAAGAGATGATAGTTCTGAGTTTTTTATATATTTTTTTATTTCATCTACTTGTTTCTCTCTTTCAGTTATTGTTTCTGTTGGGTGAATATTATACAAGCTTGTATAAAATTGTTTAAATTCCTTAGCTATTAATTTTGTATCCATTATCTGGTTGTTATTAACTCTTATTTCATGGACATGGGATAGCTCTTGTTGCTTTTTCAACTGCCTCGCCAATAATTTGCCACATTTGTTCCCATGTTCATAAAACGATATGCCATAAATCTATATTTATCTTTAGCTTTTCTGTCTAAGCAGATGGAAAGCTTGTCCCTCAGTAATCCCAATCTTATGTCTACCTCTGGATCATAACCCTTTTTATGTTTTTCCTCCCACTCTCGTATCTCTCCCAATAGATCATCCATCTCTTTCTTTTTATTTTTTTTAATTCGGGATCCATGGGCTATTAACTCCCCTCTGATAACTGCCTTATGGGCTTCCCATATTGTTTTTTATGGGATGTCCCCTACTGTGTTTAACTCAAAATATTCTTTAATTTTTTTTTTCAGTATCCTCCACTATCCATTTATCATCTAACAGAGATTCATTTAGTCTCCATGTTCTTTTCTGATATCCTACCTTTACTGGGATGAATGTGAGCATCACCGGAGCATGGTCGGATATTGTTATCTGTCCTATCCGGACTGTTTTTACTTTTTCAAGGTAATACTGATCCACCAAAAATAGGTCTAACCTTGAATATACTTTGTGTGTTTTTTAATATTAGCTATAGTCCCTTATCCCCACGTTTAATGCCCTCCAGCTATCAACCAAATGATAAGATTGAATTTTTTTTTTTAATTGTCTGAGGGATCTAAATGATAATGCTGTTTTCCCTGCTGTTGTATCTAATTCAGGATCTAGTATTACATTGAAATCTCCTCCTATTATCACACATCCCTCCTTAAACAGGTTCAATCTTTTCATAGTTTCCTCTATGAATTCCACAGTGCCCACATTGGGTGCATAGATGGCTGCCAGCGTATGACGGTATCCCTGAAGCGTACCCTTGATAAAGACATACCTTCCGTCTGGGTCTATCTGTGTTACTATTGAGTTTAAAGGACATCCCTTCCCCAGTGCTATAGTTACCCCCCTAGACCTTGCCACTGGTGATACTGCATGGAACCATTGGTTAAATAGTTCCTGTGGGAGTCTAGGTATCCTATCTGACAGAAAGTGCGTCTCCTGCATGAACGCAACATCCACTGCATAGTGTTTCAATTCCTGCCATAACCTTCACCTCTTATTTGGGGAGTTAAGGCCCCTCACATTATATGTAATTAATTTTAATGCATTCGCCATCTCCGTTTCATATCCTCCATCTCAGGGGGATGTAGTCAGACTGACCTATTTCTAGATATTCCACAACCTACTACAACGTACCACTTACAACATACATCATACATCACATCATAAATACAATATATCACTCCTGTTTTTGTTAGAGTGTACCATCTACTAGCTGACCTTCATGCCCCTGGGCCCAACTTTCTGTATAAGCTCTCTTTACCCACCCCCCGCCCCTCACCCCCCCCCCAGACCCCACGATCCCCCGCACAGCAATATAACAGTTTAACAATATAACCCAACCCCCCAAAAAAAAAAAACATAAAATAAAAAACAAACAAAAAGAGGCCCTGGGGGATGGGAAAAGGAAAGTGGGGGGGGGGGGGGGAATTCAGAGGTAGTGGGGGGAGGGGGGGAGAGGGAAGAAACACTGGGACTTAACCTAATTATAAGATTGTCTCTCTTTATGTCTCTTTATGCAGGGAGATCCGTGAGAGGGAAATATTTAAATGTTTTAAGTATTTAAATTTTATACATCTTCCCCAGCTCTATGCTTGCTGGGTGTGTAATCTGGCCGTTGTTGATCCCTTTCTGGGATGCGGGACCACGGTTCCAAATTTTTTGGTGGGGGGTTCTCCTTGAATGTTCTCCAGTTGGGGAAATCCGTAGGGGGTAAGTTCAAGATATCCACAAATAATTTTAAATCATCCTTGGTTCGCAATATTGCAGTTCTCCCTTCATGTGTCGCTATCAATTTAAATGGGAACCCCCAACGATATCTGATGTTTAGCCTCCGCATACTTTCTAACAGTGGGCGCACCGTTCTCCGCTGCATCAGTGTCCGTCGTGTTATGTCAGGAAATATTGTAATTTGGTCTCCCTCATACTCAATCTTCGGTATATCTCGCGCCGCCCTCATTATTTCCTCTTTCACTGCATATTTGTGTAATCTGCATATCACATCTCTTGGCCTATTTTTATTTTGGCTAAATGGTGGTGGGGTGATACGATGCACTCTCTCTATTTCCACAGGTTCTAATTCCTTTGAGCCTGTAATTTGTTGAAATAATTTTTGTACTGAAATTAACAGCTCCTCACCCTGATATTTCTCAGGTAGGTCACGTATCTTTACGTTTTGGCGGCGGTCCCTGTTTTCATGATCGTCCAATTGATCTCTATATGTGTTCATCCTTTCCTCCTGATCTTTTACTGTGTCCCACATCTTTCTTACTTCATATATTATTTCTTCTTGATTATTTTCCAGTACTTCTACTCTATTTCCTACCGCCGTGACCTCTTCCCTCAACTCCTCTACTGCTTGTTTGCAGGATCTCTCTACTGTGGATATGAGTTGCTGTATATCTGTTTTAGTAGGTAGTGTTTCTATGAGTTCTTTTATAAGTTCTCTAATGTCCCGATCATCACAGTTTGTCTCTCTTACTTCTGCTACTCCTGTATCCTCTCTCCTTCCCTCCTCCTGCCATCCTTCTCCTATGCACAGCACAACATTTCCTTCGGCATTAAGTCCAGCATTTAGCCCAGCTATATCACCCTCCTGCTTTGGGCCCAGGTCCTCTAAACTTATGGAAGCCATGGCTACAGCGTTTGTTGCTTCCGTTATATGTTTGGGGGGGTTAATGGGGCTGGTGGGGCTGGTGGGAGTTGCGATTTCCTTGATAGTTCCTTGCTTCATTCCTTGCATCTCCTCACCCCTGAGCACCACCTGACTTCCCCCTTCTGCTATTCCATTCTCTGGGTTGCATGGGTCATGGGGTACGTGTGGGGCATTCAATGTCTCTACTGATGTGCTTCTCCTGTCCCCACTGCCCCGCTGTGCCCCTGTACCTTTAGGTGTCTTCAGATCCTTGTGTTCTGACCTCCGCAGTCCCCCACCGAGCATCTGCTCTCCTCCTCCTGCTGCTGATATCCGCCTTCCTCGCCCCCCCTGGGGGGGCTCCGTCCATGCCTGTTGGTGCTGGGACTTGCAGTTGCTGTGCCCCGGCCTGCTCTCTGCTGGTTCCCCCCATCGCGGGCCTGGATCCTTGTGCCGTTCTCCATAGCAGGCGCCGGCGCTGTAACGGTGAGATAGGATCTAATGCCGCCTATCGGACTCCTCCCGCCCATACCTGTAGATATGAACTTATCAAAGAAAGTAACATAAGGAAAAACTGTCACAAAGCGGTCAGATTTGGGTGACCCAAAGGAGACAGACTCCTCTGCGGAAGTCCCAGCTGCATCTACCAGCTGGAGAGTGTCCCGCACAGCATCATAAGTGCACTCATAAGTGCCCTGTCTAACACTCCCCAGAAGATGGCTGGGGAGGGGGCGCTTTTTTACCCCCCTTACGCCCGCACGCCGTTTCTACCCTGGCAACAAATGATTTTAGGACTGTCTACAGCGTATCCATGGAAACCGCAGATGCAGGGGCACCATTAGCTGCCTCTGCAATCTGCAATGTAGGGGGAGAAAGGTCACATACTGACTCCATAAACACCCACTGACAGCCCTCAGGGACCAAGTGAAAAACACTAAAGAGTCCATCCTCCATGCTGCACTGACCGGGGGGGGTAACCCAGGGGACTCACCACCCAGAGGGAGACCACTCAGCACTCTGCCCGCCTTGTATAGACGCGCGTGTGTGATGAAAAAACTCTGAGGAGAATGAACTGTGCGCCGTTCAGAAAGCCAGTGCTAGAGGCCAAACCCACTCCAAAAAGGCCACCCGGACGCCTCAGATAAAAAGGGTGCAGACCACAAGAAAATGCGCAGCCGTGCCATTCTGCCGACGTCAGCCGGTCGGCAAGCGGTTAAAATGAAAAAATTATGTTTTGCCTATGCCCTATAGTTCTAATATAAGGACTCAGTGCTGCCTGCACCCACTGGTGTTCTAAGCAATGATTTACAGCGGGAAGCTGCCATGTATAGTAGCAGAAGTAATACCACTATTATACGTGTAGCGATACCCCTCAGTTAAGAGGGCAGCCTGTATGGTTTTGGGCCCTGTAGTGCACCGCTGTCAACCCCTGGCAATCGGCTCTAACCTCCCTTGGCACAGTTAGTAGGGGATGATAGGATCGTGAGGCCTGTAACTCACAGCGGCACAATCCTATGACAAGAACACGCAGTAATATTTTAAAACTTCCTTTACCTATTTCTTCTGTAAAGTAAAGAACACAGACACCAATATACTTAACCCTAGTATGTTTACTTAGATTAGTGGGTAAGCAATAAAACAGGAGGGTACATGTCATGTGCAGAGCCCTGCAATAAACAATGTTTAAACGAGCAGACAAGTATACAATGCTATGCAGCTCTAATAGTCCCCTTTGTAGCTATTTCCCCTCGTGGACAATATGGCGCCCAGGAATGTCTACGCTACACAGTCAGGCCTGACTGAACTAAGTGGAAGTTCTGTAGGGAAATGTTCGCTAGCAACGGTGGTGCACTTGAAGAATAGAATTTGTAATCCACCAAGGAAATCGAAATACTGTGTCTGTCTATGAGCAGGTGCTCTCTCACCCAACCGGACCAGTCCACGTCCGTTTCTTCCGCTGCGGTGTCTAAGTACACCAATCCCTCGACATCCGGGTCTTCGGTCCCCCTGGCAAAGGAGCAGTATCAAAGATCAAAGGAGAGACATCCCTCAGGTTCCTCGGTGCGAGCGGAACCTGGCTTCTGGCCTAAAGTCACAGGAGCTCAAGCAGCAGTTCAACTTGCTGGGCGGGCGGTGTCCAAAGAGAAAGAACTGGGCTCTGCCTCCCCCTTATAAAGTCCACCCCAGCAGTCCTTGCGCAAGGCAATGCACCCTGGGTGCCTTAAAGTGTACTGGGTAATGTAGTCTCTGAAGGATGTAAGGGCAATACCCTGCTACATACATTAACAGAATAAAG
Organism: Rana muscosa; assembly: GCA_029206835.1. NCBI lineage: Eukaryota > Metazoa > Chordata > Amphibia > Anura > Ranidae > Rana > Rana muscosa. The sequence goes on from JARGYO010005626.1 coordinate 40,316,756, forward strand.
ATGGCAAAAAAAAATTAACCAATCTCTCTATCCAACAAAACTAAAGTGTTGGCTTTAAAGAAGATCTAAAGTTTGTTAACCCCCTCCAGGGGATCCTGTGCACATAGCACTTGTCCCATAGAAATCCGTGCAGGGATGCTTAGCTGTGGTGTTGAATAGCTACCCCCCCTCCCCCTCCAACCCACCCAAGTATCCAACAAGATAGATCAAAAGAGATGGGTTTCTGTGTGACAGTTCAGGAGAAAAGGAGGTGTGACAGACAGTGCCCACCCCCCAACTATACTACCTTTAGGCTGCCAGACAGATCTGCTGTGATATGCAGTGCTGTCTCCTAACCTCTGCTGTTTAGTTTACACAGAGTCTGGAGCTGCAGCCTGTTATTCAGGCACACAGAGATAGTGGAAACTTGTTGTGAATGATTGCAGCTGATCCTCAAAGTTTACAAGAGAAATAAGGAAGTGGTTGATGTCTGGCCTAGACACTCTCCCTCTCTTCCTTTGCACCTCCTCGGTTGCTATAGCAGTAGTTAGCAGACAAAATCAAAAACCAATGTACCTTACTAATTTCCAATCATTTAATAAATAGTAGCAAAAAGTTTTAGAAAGCAAAAATTGTACTTACCGTATTTTCCGGCGTATAAGATGACTGTTTAACCCATAAGAATCTTCTCAAAAGTCGGGGGTCGTCTTATACGCCAGTACCTGACATGTAGAATCTCAGTCAGTCCGCGGACGTCCATTTTTCAAAAGCCGCGCCTCATCCTCGTGCTGTTCCGTGATAGGCGGAAAACTCATTTTCCCAGCAGAGCCTCTGTTCAGTGTTCCGCCTATCACGGATGCCCTCTCGTCCTCGGCCTCGGATGAGAGGGCATCTGTAATAGGCAGAATACTGAACACAGTGTCTGCTGGGAAGCTGAGTGTTCCCCCTATCACAGAACAGCACGAGGAGGAGGCGCGGCTTTTGAAAAATGGACTACCTCGGTCTGACTGAGATTCTACATGTAGCGGGGTGCTAAATTTAAGGGAAGTGTTTGAGTGGTAGTTTACTCAAACACCCTAATTTTTTCAACCATTTTATCCACAGGGAGAGTATCGGTGTACAGTTCCCTGTGGCCTACAGGTGGCGCTGCCATAGTAGGCTAGGGTTGAACCACTGATACAGTGCTGTGCCTTGTGTGTCCCCTCTCTGCAGCGATATGGTGGGAGTGGTCTACCAGCTGGGCATGCTGGGAGAGGATATAAAGGGGCAGACGCTGCCTGTTCAGAGTCCTGTCTTGTTCCTGTCCGCCCTGGGCACCTTTAGCCTGGGGGCAGGTGGTTCGTTCTGGTTCGGTCATCGGGAGTCCTACTCCCAGGGAGTGTTCCTGTTCCATCCTGGGCACCTTTAGCCCAGGGTGAGGTATTATCATGCTGTTCCTGTCTGCTCTGGGTATGTAAGCCCAGGGGCCGCAGTGGAGGCCTGGGGCCCAGCAACTTCGGCTGGGGTCCACCAGGGATTGAGGAATCTCAGGGTGTCGCCTTGCGAGGGGACCTGTATTTGGGATGAGGGGGCCGGAAAGGAACTCTCCGAAGACCCAGTGCAGTGTCATGGTGATGGTAGGGTCCCGGTAACTCTCCAGAGGGATGTCTTCTCCTAAACAAGGGCCATAGCTAAAGAAGGGAATCAGTTTCACCAGGTCTGTGGCAGAGACCAACTTCACGGTCTGTGGCAGAGACTGTGCACCTAGTAAACTTGTTTGAGAATCTGAGCAAATATCTGTAACGTTTGTGCCTGGATCTCATCCACACCTTGTACTATTCTATTTCTTGCTCCAACCTTTTTTCTATCAGAGACTGTGTTATTGCTAAGAGAAAATAAACTCTGAGTTGGAGTTTCAGCTGGTGTGGACATTCACTTTACTGGGAAGTCAAGGACTTGTCTCTACTTTAATATAGAGGTGAGAATCAGGCTCTGGAGGTTTTCATGTTCTGACCGTGGACGACCCAACAACAACACCGCTCAACCTCTTTGCACAGGAACATACGGGCTGTTAGTGCGGTGTGCCTCTCTCTTCCTGCGAGAAGCCAAAGTTAATGCAGGTAAAGAAAGGGGTCTGTGCACTACATACATGTCAGGGATAAGGTATGGGATCGTCGAGGCATGCAATGGCACAGTGAGGTATGCAATGGCACAGTGAGGTATGCAATGGCACAGTGAGGTATGCAATGGCACAGTGAGGCATGTAATGGCACAGTGAGGTGAGGTGAGGCATGGCTAGTCGGAAGGGGGTCGTCTTATACGGCGAGTATATCCCAAAACCCAAATTTTAGCTGGAGAATTAGGGGGTCGTCTTATACGCCCAGTCACCTTATACACCGGCAAATACGGTAGTGTCATTATCAGGGCCTGTAAATTGCTCAGCCTTTTCTTTACCTGGAGTGGAAAGAACACACTTGGAGGCAGAAGAAGGTGTGTTGGAATACATCTTTATTGTGGATTCAATGAAGATCTGCTTTAGGGTCCTAAAAGAGTGGAAGGCTAGCACGGAAGACATTTTTTAAGATTTTTTTAGGATAATCCCAAATGTTAAGGTTGGATCAGTCATTATGTTTGTGCTGGTTGGGCTGTGGACACCCGAAGCCTTAAGCAAAGGATTACATTGATACTATAGCAAAAACATATTTAAGTATTTGGGCCCAAACACACAAAGGGATTGGGACAGACAACAAACAGTGAAAAAAATGTATACAGCCCACAGAGAGGCCAAGGATAATGAAATCCAAATGTGCTTCACTCCAAATAATACCTACACATATATATAAAAACTCATATGTAGTTGTGTACAGTAAACTAATATAAAAGTCCAATAAGAGTGACAATGTGTAGACTGGAAACGGATGACAGAAATGTTACATAAATGTTGAAACATTAGAACATTGTCCCCATATAAGAAATCCAACGAAACTTCAAGATCATAGGACACGTATGTTCACAAATCCATAGCACCCGGGGACGTGACTCCAACACCAGGGATGGGGGAAAGAAATGGATACTCTTACCCCTATATGTGGACGCACACACCAGCGGTGGTGAGTCAAACAGGCAGAAGATATAAGTGTAGACCACACTGGATCTGTCCTCCTGGAGCAGCAGCAGATGAAGCAAGCTCAGGGAATCCAATCCTCTCCAGGATACAGGCACGAAATTTCCAAGACGTCAGTATATCAAAGAACATATAAAAAAATGGAACAGAGGAGGCTGTGTGGTCTGACATGGAGAAAATCGCATGCTGTCCCTATGGTGGTCGTGTGTTCAGGATGCAGACAATGTTCTAATGTTCTAATGTTTCAACATTTATGTAACATTTCTGTCATCCGTTTCCAGTCTACACATTGTGGACTGTTTGTTGTCTGTCCCAATCCCTTTGTGTGTTTGGGCCTTCATACACTTTTTGGGCGCTGCATTTTTTGTTTTTATATGTTATTTTTGCAATATGTCTATTTGCTGATGCTGGCAGCCACGATTACACTTTACTCACCCAGTAGCGCAACTTTTTTCTTTTTTGCATATTTAAGTATTTACTGTATAGTAGAAATATTTAAAATTAAAGTATTGTTAATGAATATGAAACTTCATTAAATGGCTTAAATATCTGTCTTCTTGATTTCACCTCAAGAAAGGATGGACCTGCATAACAGAGAGCTTGACACTAGGTTTAATGTTGGTGATGTTCAGCATGCATGTCGTATATTCCCATCCTCATCCATTGCAGGTCAGGCAAGCAGGTGAATCCTTGAACTAATGCTTAAGAGCTGTTTCCTTTCTCCTAAGTTCTAGCATGTAGTTTAAAAGTTTGCAATAAAAAGGTAAAAACAGCACAGATAACTTTTCTTCTCTTGGGAAACATTCAAGAAGTTCAAATTAATGTACGGAATAACCCTGTTCTAACTATCATGGAAACTGCTTAGAGTTCTTGTGCATTTTACAAATCATTGCATTTTTCCAGCTCCATGGTATGTTAGAAAAATGACACAAAAGATGTGAATTGGATTAACGAGGATGTCCATTTCACCTTAATGGATGGTAAATTCATTTGAATAAATATGACCTTTCTCTTTTCTCATCATCTTATAAAACACTGAGTCCGCAGCCAATCATTATGATGACCACAAGTCCACTCAGAGATCCTGACAGCTGAATCAAAATCCAACTTCAAGAGATTCTGCCTGGGGCATCTGGCGGAACAGACACACATTAGTTGGTCCTCTTTATACATTACATCTATTTACAGATTTCATATTCTTTCTGTTTTTTACCCTATTCTTTTCCTGGCTCCCTTGTTCTCTGTAGCTGCAGATTATAATATGAAATTCTTAGATCCATTTACAGCACATTGAACACTACCGGTCAAACTCAACACTGTTTTCCTTTTTAATGTGTCTCTTCCTTGTGACAGAAGTGCAAGGCAGCTGTTATGGTCAGTAGTCAGCACCAAATTTATTTATTTATTTTTATTTTTCAATGCTAGCTTTTTGTTCTTCTAATTTAAAGGAAAATCATGCTGCTTTTTTAACTGGGCTGGATTGTCGCCTAAAAAAAAATTGTAGGACATAGCAAAATGTGAAGCAACTAAAAAAGGTACTGCTCAGCCTAACCAGCCTCATTCTGTCCAGAAGTAGTAACATAGTATGGTTGTCTGGGATATCAGGCATATATTCCAGGTAGAAAAAAATAGGAAAAGGCTGTGCTAAAAAAATATATTAATGTGAACAAATAATCTTGGTAAAAAAGAAAAAAATCACAATCTACAGTATGTACCACTAGAACCAATGAATAATGAACAATGAACAGTCCTCAAAAAATCTTCAATAAACAGTCCATATATCATATGCAAGTTAAGTGAGCTCTTGACAGAAACGCTACCAGCAAATGTGCACCTCCACCACATGAATTGCGCGCTTACCAAAAGGCAAGCTTGACAAGCCTGTAATGTTGATCAAATTCGGGACCTATATCCACAGAGGTAGCTCACAGGGTTTGGATGGAATGAAGCGTATGTTACATGAACCAGGTGAGCTCAATCATCGGACACTCAGGGTTAACATCAATCGTATACCCAAAAATGAAAGACAACTCACCATAGTGTGAATCGTACTACTTATGGTTTAATAAAGGTTAAAAGTTACACTTACAAGAAAACAAAGATAAAAACAGCCATAAAAGTTTGCCGGCCGGCTTGCAGACACCCGTTCACTCGGGATACACGACGATGACGTCAGCACATCAACCTCCCGACGCACGTTTCATCACAGAATGACGTTGTCTTGGTATTGCAGGTAGCCTGACCAATAACAAGCCAAGCTGCCTCCAATCTATCTACCTGATGTCACAGGTACCCACCTCTTGTCAGGATAGACAAAGTCCGAGCAAACAAAGAAGATAGACTGGTCTTTTACAGAGAAATCAGATGAACATTTTTTTCTCTATACATGACCTTTTTAAACTTTGTAAAAAAAAACTGTCTGTGAAATGAAATGTATTTTTGTAATAATATTCGGTAAACATGTAGAAATTTTAGGCCGTTTTCACACTGGGGCACGGGCGACGTCGGCGGTAAAGCGCCGCTATTTTTAGCGGCGCTTTACCGTCATTTTTTGCTGAGGTATTCAGTCGCTAGCGGGCGTTAAAGGGTTAAAACCAAAACCGAAAAAGGGTTAAAACCACCCGCAAAGCGCTGCCCATTCATTTCAATGGGTAAGAGCGGTGGAGGAGCAGTGTACACACCGCTCCTTCACCGCTCCAAAGATGCTGCTTGCAGGACATTTTTTAACGTCCTGCCAGCGCATCGCTCCAGTGTGAAAGCCCGAGGGTGTGAATGGAGTCGCTCTTTCAGGGCGCTTTGCAGGCGCTATTTTTAGCATTATAGCACCTGCAAAGCACCTCAGTGTGAAAGGGGTCTAAATCTTAGCTTCTGTAATATGACAAGTTATTTTCTTTAGCATGTAAACTGAACTGATCTGAACCAGATATCTATAGACTTAGTATATGCCCTCCCTTCAGGGAGCCGGGCAAAACTTGAAATCACAGGGCGCCATAGCAAATTGTTTAAAGGGCCCGCCCCTAAACGTAAAGAAAAAATAAAATGCTAATGAACCCAACTACCACAGTCATGTTATTCAGTAGTTAACAGTGCTAGCCATGAATACCGTTCCATGTGATAAACAAATATGTACCATATAAAGTGCCTAACACTTCAGAAAAAGTGTGAACAAACAATATTTTTTGGACAAAAAAAAATCATAAAACAATATAAATATCCCATTCATTTAGGCCCACAGTGCATGTGCAGGTGCTCCATATAAAATATTATGCTTTGGTGTGTGATTTGACTCATGCATGTAGTGCCCCACTTGGATTGGCACTCACCAGATATACAGTATATGACCATCTATTGCTAGTAGGGTCAAATGCGCTTGTGGGACAAGTCCTCTTTAAATCCAATGTCTCTTGTGCTGGATTTGCCCAATGCTGAAAACCCGATCATACCATTCAGAGGGGAATGATAAAAGGGAAGCCCATAATATAAAATAATTTTTAAAAATGTAATACATAAGGGTAAGGAGATACACTCACTTGTCATAGTGCCAGTTAGAACCTGGCACTTGGTGTGTACAGCATTGATTGTAAGCCGGGCCAACCGTGTTGCTTCCGTGTTGGGAAGTGCGGCTTGAAGATGGCGTCGGCGGAGGTTTCGTCATGATGACGCGGGTATAGCTTTTTTAAGCTTTATATCAATTTATATTAAGCACCTGCACATGCACTGTGGGCTTAAATGAATGAAACTTTTATATAAAAATAAAGATAAAATAGCCAGATCAAGGATAGATTAAGGTCAGCGTCAGTGCCAATGTTAGTGTCAGTGTGTTTTAGGATAAAAAAGCAAGATGCATACAATTGTTTCTGGGCCCTACTATAGGCACTAACAGCACAAATGCATACATGTGTACTCTAGCACCCCCACCATTGCTAGAGTAGGTACATTTTATTCCCCCCCCCTGTAGGCAGAGGAGCATGGGATAATTTTTTTAGGAGGCTGCACAGTGCTTCAAATGCTGTGGCTCTGTTACCTCACACTGTTTTCTGGAACTTTCTGGATAGTTCCAGAATCTAGTGGGCGTAGGGAGAGGCTGCAGCCTGAATACTTATGATATGTTCACCAATCCCTGGGGAGGCAAGACCCAGGAAAGGTGGAAACAACCCATAAATACTCAGAAGCCTGGCAGTCTGGGAGTAGAGCCCAGGGTACAGTCGTCTGGAGGAGACCCCTGTGCTGGGGGGGGGGAGGGGTCTGCCCCAGGGCAGAAGAAAGAGCAAGAGAGAAAGAAAGGGAAAGCATAAAGTCTTCACTCAGCCCAGTCTCCACTAGGCTTAGCTGCAGACACCAGGCCAAACTAGGAACAGTCTGCCCAACAGAGAGGACATTGCAGCAGCTTTATGGATTTGAGAATCTACTTAATATGGACTGACTGAGTATAAATCAACACCACACCCAAAGCTACAGAGAGGACAATGAAGTGCAATACCTCACATGTCTGGGACCAGGGAGAAGCTTAAGTGCAGAGAAAGTCAGTCAGGAGCACTCTATCACATCTCTACTTTGAACCTAGAGCAGCCAGGTGCTGAGCAATATAGCCACGTGCAGTCTCTTCAATCTACCTTTGTTTTTGGAACTGTGTTGCTTTGTTATTGCTGCATTATAACTCCCACTGTTGCAGCTCAGTTCTACAGAGACATTAGCAGGTCCTCACTTGCTGTTTGGAATTTACAGTTCTTCAATTGCTGAGTATCCTGTGTATCCCAATCCCTATCTAAGTTCATTGTTCCCAAATATACACAAAAAACAAAACCCCTAGACTGTTTCTTGAGCCATTCAAAGAGTGTGGAAACTTCCTGTTGCCTGGCTGTGAGTGCTGTGTGGGGGAAAAAGGAGTAGGAGAATTTATTTTGAGTTGTTGTTTGGTGGTGGATCATGGTAATTGCAAGAAATATACAACGTTGTCTGAGCCAACCTCAAACAAGAACCTCATTAAAACAATCAGGGACTATTTAGCAACCAGCAACTGTTGAGACAAAGAACACCTAACACACATGGGACCAGGAGTCTGTAGTGCACAGAGTGCAGGGGTCAGGACTATGTAATGTACTGAGTGCAGGAGTCAGCTGTGCATAATGAAGAGATCAGAGGTGTGTAATGCTCAGAGTTCAGGGGAAAGAAGTATGTAAATCACAGATTGCAGGGACCAGGCGCACGTAACACACAGTGACAGGATTCAGGATAAGTAAAGCACATAGTTCCAGGTATAGGATTGCACAGAGTGCAGGGGTCAGGAGTGTGTAACACACATAGTGCACAGTAAATGTTAAAGAACATCCACACAAGCTGCAACTCAAAGTCAAATACGCACAAATATAAATAAAAAACATAAGGAGCTGTGCTTATACATATGATAAAAATAAAAAAATACAATTGAATAAGATCAATCAGATCAATCAGTTCGATCGAATTATGAAACAAATCAGAATGGATGACAACAAACAGGACAAATAATAAGTGAGCATTAAAGGGGTTGTAAAGGTATTTTTATTTATTTTTTAAATAACAAATGTACCATACTTACCTCCACTGTGCAGTTCATTTTGCACAGAGTGGCCCCGCTCCTGGTCTTCTGGGGTCCCTCAGCAGCTGTCTCGGCTCCTCCCCGCAAGAGCTAACCCCCATTCTGGGAAGCTCTCTCCCAAGGGGGTTAGCTTGTGGGCGCGCTCCCGTGTGATACAGTGGCGGCTATAGCCGCCAAGTGTGTCACCCGGCCCCGCCCCCCAGCGCGCCGCATCATTGATTTGATTGACAGCAGCGGGGGCGAATGGCTGCACTGCTATCAATCTCCAATGAAGAGCCGCCTCAAGCTGGGTGAAACCATCGCGGGAACGAGCCCATGGAGTTTCATGTCTCAGGTACGTAAAACGGGGGGGCTGGGGGGCCCGAGAGTGCATTAAGGTGAAAAAACACGAAGCTTTACAAACCCTTTAATGATAGATGAATGAATCCAAAAAAGTCCTTGAGTCCTTGAGTCCTTGAAACTTCCAAAAAAAGGAAATATTTGTTAAAAACACCATGTTATACAATCTTCAGTGACTTCTTATAAAACTAGGTGAATCCACCATCACATAAAGTGCAAGCTTACCAGCTGCACAAGCTGTCTGAGCTTGTGGCTAATACCCAACCAGGGCCTTTGATCTTCCCAGCACCTCCGGTGACCGACAAGCCAAATGTTCCTGGAGGCTTGGAGTATATCCAGCAGTCAGCAGCCAGCCACAAGAATGACCTCGGTGTGAGTATTATACCATAAAAATAAATAGTGCAGCGCTTTAAAAGTCCATATATCAAAGATAGAAAAACAGCACAGTAAATCAGTATATAATCCCCGTGATCTTCATAGATGACACATGGACTCTTGATTGCATGCAGGTGGTAACAGACACACACACAGTGAGAGACCTCCACCAACAGATAAATTGGCCGCTCACCTTCCAACATGGACCCTTTAATTATAGAGGGTCACTGAAAAACTTTCCCTTACGGGTTAATCCAAAGCAGATGAAGATGTAAACTTCCCCAAAAGGATTAGGGTCATCAATTCCATATAACATCAGGATCATTCAAAAACTTCCAGGTATTAAGTTCATAGGGCAGTGTTTACATGTGGAAAATATAGAAGCAGACCATAGTGTTTCTCCGTAATAGAAAACAATTTAATGAAAAACGAAAGTAGTGCACTTACATTTAAAAGGCACTAAACCAGTGCCGAGGTACAACAGCGCGTCTGGTGAGACTGTGAATGAACTGCGGGTGACGTCACGAACTTCCCATCCGTACGCACGTTACGTCCCGGTAGGCGGGACTTCATCAGCGGATATGGGAAGAACGCCAGACACCCGCTCTTATAGCAACAAGGCGCCTGTGACTATGGAGACACGATGCAGCGTCACATGACGCCGATAGGGACGTCTGAATCACATGACATCAACCAGGAAGTGTCCCCGTGAGCCAGATATCCACACAAAGACTCCAAAGGCAACCAAAATACATGATAAAAACTTTAAAATAGAAAATATAAATATATATATATCTAAAATTCAACCAGTAAACCAGCCCAGTTGATTAATATAAAATATATGTATATTAATGCAGCGATCAACTCCTACAGTTACTACCGATATGGAGAAAGAAGCTGCTTATACATTGGATAAAAAATAAATAAACAAATCTGGACTGCAGACCTGAATATAGACGTGACATCAACCACAGCCCACAACAATCTCACCAAACCAAAATAAACATACTAAAACAATAATACATTAATAAATCACATATAATAAATGAAAAAAAAAACATCTACGATCTAATTAGCGGTCAGTTATAAAACAATTTATGTCAAATTCGACATTTAACCCGTCAGGGCAAAGAACTCGTGTTTCATGAATCCAATGGGATTCTCTTTTGCTCAGCTGACGGATAAAATTGCCACCTCGCCAATGTCTAGTGACTTTCTCTATGCCCCAGAATCTCAAACCCTTGGGATTTTGTTGGTGGAACTGTTTAAAATGCCTAGAGACATTATGGGTTTTGACCCCCTTTTTAATATTATTAACATGTTCTGCCACACGAACATGTAGAGGTCTCGAGGTTCGGCCTATATATTGGAGTCCGCAATCGCACTCCAGCATATAGACGACCCCCACCGTGGCGCACGTAATCAATTGTTTAATATTGTATTCTTTATTGGTGGCAGATGCCAAAAAAGACTTCCTTTTCTTAAGATTAACTTTGGAGGTCCTGCACGGGACACAACGGCCACATGCGTAAAATCCACCCAGGAATCTAAACATGCTGTTATCTGACGGTACAGGGGGGTTTAGGACACTAGGTGCCAATCGATCTCGCAAGGACGGGGCTTTCTTATAAATGAATTGGGGTTTCTCCGGTAGAACGGGACCAAGAGTCTTATCTTGTTTTAAGATGGACCAAATTTTAGCAATAATTTTCTCGAACTTTTTATACTGGACATTGTAGTCCAATATCATTCGAAAATTGTGAGAATCCCCATCAGAAGTTTTACTTCGATCAGTCAATAATGTCTGTCTATCAATCATCTTAACTTGTTCTACCTCTCGGAGCAGAACCTGTTCATCATAACCCTTTTGCACAAATCTAGTGGTCAACACTCGTGATTGGTTTACAAAATCAGATACTTGTGTGCAATTCCGACGCAACCTAATATACTGTCCCCTGGGGATGTTGCACAACCAAGAACGGTGGTGACAACTCCCCAGGGGAATGTACGCATTGCGATCGGTGGGTTTAAAGTGATTGATCAACTTAAAATGATCACTTCCCTTGGTGATGGTAAGATCCAAATAATCAACCTTCTCATTATCTATGGTCCATGTGAGGATAATATTTTTGTTGTTGTCATTAAGATGACTAATGAAAAAATCCAAAGCGGATCTATCACCCTCCCACACCAGGATCAAATCATCAATATAACGAAAATAACAAACTAATTCAGGGGGACGACATGCGAACACTGCCCGTTCCTCCCAGTGGGCCATAAAAATATTGGCCACACTGGGAGCAAAACGGGCCCCCATCGCAACTCCCCTAGTTTGTAAGAAAAAATCCCCATCGTACCAAAAATAGTTCCGGGATAAACAAAAATCCAAACAACTCAAAAGGAACTCCTGATGTCTACCAGACAGCGTAGAGGTGGACAGAGCCCATTCCACAGCCGTCAGTGCATCCTGGTGTCCTATAATGGTGTACAGGGACCCCACGTCTGCTGTCACCAATATACTTTTTTCAGAACACCCCAGAGATTGGAGGATCTGGATAATATGTTTAGTGTCTTTAAGGAATGCTGGCGTTTTAACTACCAGGGGTTGTAAGAATGAATCAATGTATTGCCCTAATCGGGCTGACACTGAGTCAATCCCATTTACTATGGGCCTCCCTGGAGGGTTAACACTGTCTTTATGTAATTTCGGTAGAAAATAAATGATAGGAGTTCTGCAAAACAATGGATCCAGGTAAAGAGCCTCTTTTATGGTCAATATTCCCTGATCTTTACCATCCTCAATGATATGGTGTAACTCATCCTTAAAGGACAACATAGGGTCTGTATGAAGAACTCTATATGTATCCTCATCTGACAATAGGTTACTCATTTCCATTTTATAGTATTCTTTACTCAGGATGACTAACCCTCCTCCTTTGTCCGCTGGACGAATTACAATTTCTTTTCTTTTTTCCAAAGATCCCATACCCCGTTTAATATATTGTGGATCTAATACCTTTTTAATTTTCAATGACTCCAAATCCTTTACTACCATATTCTTGAAGACCTCCATATATTTGCTGTCAACATTAATGGGGTTGAATATTGATTTATTTCGTAAAGAAGAATGGTCACCCCTAACAAGTGGTGTAGCCCTACTAGTGTTGGATAAAAAATATTTTTTCATGTTCAAACTTCTAATATATTTTTGCAAACTTACGTAAGTTTGGAATTTGTTCAAATTTTTGGTTGGGGCAAATTTAAGCCCTCTATCCAGGACTTTGATTTCATCATCATTTAATGTTACCCCACTTAGATTATAAATTCCTGCTCCCGTTATGGTTTCGACCTTTTGTAATCGCCTACCCCCTCTCCTTCCTCTCTGTCTTTTCTTTTTCTTGGGGTACCTACATTGGGCGGTGGATACTGTGGCAATTGTCTCCACCATTCCCCTAGGTTGGGTCTGTGTACAGGGGGTCCAGTTTGGTATCCCCCACGTGACCCTAAAAAATCCCCCCTATCGTGGTCAGAGTGGTTGGCTAACGGTGCAAAACTATTTTGCGTAGGAAACCCCCTATTTTGGGGGTAATGGGGCTTCCCTCTATTGGATGGGTCAGCCCCATCTCCAAAATTACGAGAATCTCTCCATGGTTGGGATGCATTCTGATAATAAGATGATGTTGGATAATCATTTTCATAATGGGGGGTTGGTTGATAATTACCTTTACCTCTACCTCTTTTGTTCTTACCCCTTTTGGGGGGACCCCTATTAGGGTAATCATGAGGGGAAGAAAACCTCTCATGAGGGGGAGGTACATCATATTGATACACTGGTTGGTTTCTAGGTGTTGCCATTTTAGTGGCATTGAGAGTTTCGACTGGGGGATTGGCAGTGACATTACCACCACCTATGGGGGGAGCATTCTGCCATTTGAAAATGCTACCTCCAGTGAAATCATCCCAATCCCGTATAAACTTCTTCTTTTTCTTTGTTTGAATCTCAGCATCCCATTTCATAAGCTTATTTTTTAGCTCCCCTGAAAGTTTCAGAAATTCTTCACTTTCTTTATGGGGTTCTAAAAATGAAATGATCTCCCCAATCTGGGAGTCAAGGAGCTTTAATTTTCTTTGTTTCCGAGCCAAAAGAAATTCTATTAGCTCAAACCCTTTTTTGATGAAAAAGCCACTCCACTCAGACATAGAATCATCGTCAAGTAGACCATCATTAGGGGGCACATCCCACCTTAACCTTCTAGGAATAAGCTTGGCAGATAAATACTGTTCAAACGATGTAATATCCCACCAAGTTTTAGTCTTTTTTTCAAAAATATGCCCCAATTTACGAAATGCCTGGGAGATATCATTAATAGGTTCATTAGAAGAATTCCTAGAGAAAACTTCATTAATTTTAACTTCCCGTTTTTCTAAATATTGAAAAACATCCATTATTGCAGCGTGATTGTTGATAACTTGAGAAATCAGAATATGTAAAAAGAAACAAATCCGCGCAATAAACTATAATGTACTACTAAGCAGCTGAACACTAAGGGTCAAATAATCAAAATCCCTGAGTATAACATAAAAATAAATAGTGCAGCGCTTTAAAAGTCCATATATCAGCATGTTTAGATTCCTGGGTGGATTTTACGCATGTGGCCGTTGTGTCCCGTGCAGGACCTCCAAAGTTAATCTTAAGAAAAGGAAGTCTTTTTTGGCATCTGCCACCAATAAAGAATACAATATTAAACAATTGATTACGTGCGCCACGGTGGGGGTCGTCTATATGCTGGAGTGCGATTGCGGACTCCAATATATAGGCCGAACCTCGAGACCTCTACATGTTCGTGTGGCAGAACATGTTAATAATATTAAAAAGGGGGTTAAAACCCATAATGTCTCTAGGCATTTTAAACAGTTCCACCAACAAAATCCCAAGGGTTTGAGATTCTGGGGCATAGAGAAAGTCACTAGACATTGGCGAGGTGGCAATTTTATCCGTCAGCTGAGCAAAAGAGAATCCCATTGGATTCATGAAACACGAGTTCTTTGCCCTGACGGGTTAAATGTCGAATTTGACATAAATTGTTTTATAACTGACCGCTAATTAGATCGTAGATGTTTTTTTTCATTTATTATATGTGATTTATTAATGTATTATTGTTTTAGTATGTTTATTTTGGTTTGGTGAGATTGTTGTGGGCTGTGGTTGATGTCACGTCTATATTCAGGTCTGCAGTCCAGATTTGTTTATTTATTTTTTATCCAATGTATAAGCAGCTTCTTTCTCCATATCGGTAGTAACTGTAGGAGTTGATCGCTGCATTAATATACATATATTTTATATTAATCAACTGGGCTGGTTTACTGGTTGAATTTTAGATATATATATATTTATATTTTCTATTTTAAAGTTTTTATCATGTATTTTGGTTGCCTTTGGAGTCTTTGTGTGGATATCTGGCTCACGGGGACACTTCCTGGTTGATGTCATGTGATTCAGACGTCCCTATCGGCGTCATGTGACGCTGCATCGTGTCTCCATAGTCACAGGCGCCTTGTTGCTATAAGAGCGGGTGTCTGGCGTTCTTCCCATATCCGCTGATGAAGTCCCGCCTACCGGGACGTAACGTGCGTACGGATGGGAAGTTCGTGACGTCACCCGCAGTTCATTCACAGTCTCACCAGACGCGCTGTTGTACCTCGGCACTGGTTTAGTGCCTTTTAAATGTAAGTGCACTACTTTCGTTTTTCATTAAATTGTTTTCTATTACGGAGAAACACTATGGTCTGCTTCTATATTTTCCACATGTAAACACTGCCCTATGAACTTAATACCTGGAAGTTTTTGAATGATCCTGATGTTATATGGAATTGATGACCCTAATCCTTTTGGGGAAGTTTACATCTTCATCTGCTTTGGATTAACCCGTAAGGGAAAGTTTTTCAGTGACCCTCTATAATTAAAGGGTCCATGTTGGAAGGTGAGCGGCCAATTTATCTGTTGGTGGAGGTCTCTCACTGTGTGTGTGTCTGTTACCACCTGCATGCAATCAAGAGTCCATGTGTCATCTATGAAGATCACGGGGATTATATACTGATTTACTGTGCTGTTTTTCTATCTTTGATATATGGACTTTTAAAGCGCTGCACTATTTATTTTTATGTTATACTCAGGGATTTTGATTATTTGACCCTTAGTGTTCAGCTGCTTAGTAGTACATTATAGTTTATTGCGCGGATTTGTTTCTTTTTACATATTCTGATTTCTCAAGTTATCAACAATCACGCTGCAATAATGGATGTTTTTCAATATTTAGAAAAACGGGAAGTTAAAATTAATGAAGTTTTCTCTAGGAATTCTTCTAATGAACCTATTAATGATATCTCCCAGGCATTTCGTAAATTGGGGCATATTTTTGAAAAAAAGACTAAAACTTGGTGGGATATTATATCGTTTGAACAGTATTTATCTGCCAAGCTTATTCCTAGAAGGTTAAGGTGGGATGTGCCCCCTAATGATGGTCTACTTGACGATGATTCTATGTCTGAGTGGAGTGGCTTTTTCATCAAAAAAGGGTTTGAGCTAATAGAATTTCTTTTGGCTCGGAAACAAAGAAAATTAAAGCTCCTTGACTCCCAGATTGGGGAGATCATTTCATTTTTAGAACCCCATAAAGAAAGTGAAGAATTTCTGAAACTTTCAGGGGAGCTAAAAAATAAGCTTATGAAATGGGATGCTGAGATTCAAACAAAGAAAAAGAAGAAGTTTATACGGGATTGGGATGATTTCACTGGAGGTAGCATTTTCAAATGGCAGAATGCTCCCCCCATAGGTGGTGGTAATGTCACTGCCAATCCCCCAGTCGAAACTCTCAATGCCACTAAAATGGCAACACCTAGAAACCAACCAGTGTATCAATATGATGTACCTCCCCCTCATGAGAGGTTTTCTTCCCCTCATGATTACCCTAATAGGGGTCCCCCCAAAAGGGGTAAGAACAAAAGAGGTAGAGGTAAAGGTAATTATCAACCAACCCCCCATTATGAAAATGATTATCCAACATCATCTTATTATCAGAATGCATCCCAACCATGGAGAGATTCTCGTAATTTTGGAGATGGGGCTGACCCATCCAATAGAGGGAAGCCCCATTACCCCCAAAATAGGGGGTTTCCTACGCAAAATAGTTTTGCACCGTTAGCCAACCACTCTGACCACGATAGGGGGGATTTTTTAGGGTCACGTGGGGGATACCAAACTGGACCCCCTGTACACAGACCCAACCTAGGGGAATGGTGGAGACAATTGCCACAGTATCCACCGCCCAATGTAGGTACCCCAAGAAAAAGAAAAGACAGAGAGGAAGGAGAGGGGGTAGGCGATTACAAAAGGTCGAAACCATAACGGGAGCAGGAATTTATAATCTAAGTGGGGTAACATTAAATGATGATGAAATCAAAGTCCTGGATAGAGGGCTTAAATTTGCCCCAACCAAAAATTTGAACAAATTCCAAACTTACGTAAGTTTGCAAAAATATATTAGAAGTTTGAACATGAAAAAATATTTTTTATCCAACACTAGTAGGGCTACACCACTTGTTAGGGGTGACCATTCTTCTTTACGAAATAAATCAATATTCAACCCCATTAATGTTGACAGCAAATATATGGAGGTCTTCAAGAATATGGTAGTAAAGGATTTGGAGTCATTGAAAATTAAAAAGGTATTAGATCCACAATATATTAAACGGGGTATGGGATCTTTGGAAAAAAGAAAAGAAATTGTAATTCGTCCAGCGGACAAAGGAGGAGGGTTAGTCATCCTGAGTAAAGAATACTATAAAATGGAAATGAGTAACCTATTGTCAGATGAGGATACATATAGAGTTCTTCATACAGACCCTATGTTGTCCTTTAAGGATGAGTTACACCATATCATTGAGGATGGTAAAGATCAGGGAATATTGACCATAAAAGAGGCTCTTTACCTGGATCCATTGTTTTGCAGAACTCCTATCATTTATTTTCTACCGAAATTACATAAAGACAGTGTTAACCCTCCAGGGAGGCCCATAGTAAATGGGATTGACTCAGTGTCAGCCCGATTAGGGCAATACATTGATTCATTCTTACAACCCCTGGTAGTTAAAACGCCAGCATTCCTTAAAGACATTAAACATATTATCCAGATCCTCCAATCTCTGGGGTGTTCTGAAAAAAGTATATTGGTGACAGCAGACGTGGGGTCCCTGTACACCATTATAGGACACCAGGATGCACTGACGGCTGTGGAATGGGCTCTGTCCACCTCTACGCTGTCTGGTAGACATCAGGAGTTCCTTTTGAGTTGTTTGGATTTTTGTTTATCCCGGAACTATTTTTGGTACGATGGGGATTTTTTCTTACAAACTAGGGGAGTTGCGATGGGGGCCCGTTTTGCTCCCAGTGTGGCCAATATTTTTATGGCCCACTGGGAGGAACGGGCAGTGTTCGCATGTCGTCCCCCTGAATTAGTTTGTTATTTTCGGTATATTGATGATTTGATCCTGGTGTGGGAGGGTGATAGATCCGCTTTGGATTTTTTCATTAGTCATCTTAATGACAACAACAAAAATATTATCCTCACATGGACCATAGATAATGAGAAGGTTGATTATTTGGATCTTACCATCACCAAGGGAAGTGATCATTTTAAGTTGATCAATCACTTTAAACCCACCGATCGCAATGCGTACATTCCCCTGGGGAGTTGTCACCACCGTTCTTGGTTGTGCAACATCCCCAGGGGACAGTATATTAGGTTGCGTCGGAATTGCACACAAGTATCTGATTTTGTAAACCAATCACGAGTGTTGACCACTAGATTTGTGCAAAAGGGTTATGATGAACAGGTTCTGCTCCGAGAGGTAGAACAAGTTAAGATGATTGATAGACAGACATTATTGACTGATCGAAGTAAAACTTCTGATGGGGATTCTCACAATTTTCGAATGATATTGGACTACAATGTCCAGTATAAAAAGTTCGAGAAAATTATTGCTAAAAATTGGTCCATCTTAAAACAAGATAAGACTCTTGGTCCCGTTCTACCGGAGAAACCCCAATTCATTTATAAGAAAGCCCCGTCCTTGCGAGATCGATTGGCACCTAGTGTCCTAAACCCCCCTGTACCGTCAGATAACAGCATGTTTAGATTCCTGGGTGGATTTTACGCATGTGGCCGTTGTGTCCCGTGCAGGACCTCCAAAGTTAATCTTAAGAAAAGGAAGTCTTTTTTGGCATCTGCCACCAATAAAGAATACAATATTAAACAATTGATTACGTGCGCCACGGTGGGGGTCGTCTATATGCTGGAGTGCGATTGCGGACTCCAATATATAGGCCGAACCTCGAGACCTCTACATGTTCGTGTGGCAGAACATGTTAATAATATTAAAAAGGGGGTCAAAACCCATAATGTCTCTAGGCATTTTAAACAGTTCCACCAACAAAATCCCAAGGGTTTGAGATTCTGGGGCATAGAGAAAGTCACTAGACATTGGCGAGGTGGCAATTTTATCCGTCAGCTGAGCAAAAGAGAATCCCATTGGATTCATGAAACACGAGTTCTTTGCCCTGACGGGTTAAATGTCGAATTTGACATAAATTGTTTTATAACTGACCGCTAATTAGATCGTAGATGTTTTTTTTCATTTATTATATGTGATTTATTAATGTATTATTGTTTTAGTATGTTTATTTTGGTTTGGTGAGATTGTTGTGGGCTGTGTTTGATGTCACGTCTATATTCAGGTCTGCAGTCCAGATTTGTTTATTTATTTTTTATCCAATGTATAAGCAGCTTCTTTCTCCATATCGGTAGTAACTGTAGGAGTTGATCGCTGCATTAATATACATATATTTTATATTAATCAACTGGGCTGGTTTACTGGTTGAATTTTAGATATATATATATTTATATTTTCTATTTTAAAGTTTTTATCATGTATTTTGGTTGCCTTTGGAGTCTTTGTGTGGATATCTGGCTCACGGGGACACTTCCTGGTTGATGTCATGTGATTCAGACGTCCCTATCGGCGTCATGTGACGCTGCATCGTGTCTCCATAGTCACAGGCGCCTTGTTGCTATAAGAGCGGGTGTCTGGCGTTCTTCCCATATCCGCTGATGAAGTCCCGCCTACCGGGACGTAACGTGCGTACGGATGGGAAGTTCGTGACGTCACCCGCAGTTCATTCACAGTCTCACCAGACGCGCTGTTGTACCTCGGCACTGGTTTAGTGCCTTTTAAATGTAAGTGCACTACTTTCGTTTTTCATTAAATTGTTTTCTATTACGGAGAAACACTATGGTCTGCTTCTATATTTTCCACATGTAAACACTGCCCTATGAACTTAATACCTGGAAGTTTTTGAATGATCCTGATGTTATATGGAATTGATGACCCTAATCCTTTTGGGGAAGTTTACATCTTCATCTGCTTTGGATTAACCCGTAAGGGAAAGTTTTTCAGTGACCCTCTATAATTAAAGGGTCCATGTTGGAAGGTGAGCGGCCAATTTATCTGTTGGTGGAGGTCTCTCACTGTGTGTGTGTCTGTTACCACCTGCATGCAATCAAGAGTCCATGTGTCATCTATGAAGATCACGGGGATTATATACTGATTTACTGTGCTGTTTTTCTATCTTTGATATATGGACTTTTAAAGCGCTGCACTATTTATTTTTATGTTATACTCAGGGATTTTGATTATTTGACCCTTAGTGTTCAGCTGCTTAGTAGTACATTATAGTTTATTGCGCGGATTTGTTTCTTTTTACATATTCTGAGTATTATACCAGTTGAGAAAAATAGAAGAGAATCGCCTTGGGTAAAACCGGGTGGTATTTTATTATATTAAAATCTGTGCTGACAAGCAGAGAATGCAAAAGTAAAAAGGTATCATAAAAAAGCCGGCCGGCAATTAGTACAAACACGCCTGTACAAGAGGGACCTGAAACATCGTGGTGACGTCAGCACGTCGCGTTTCGTCACCAAACTGACGTCGTCCTGGGGCACAGTGCAGGGGTCAGGGGAGTGCAAAATCCCCCCTGCCCTTGCAAGCAATACTCTCTCTCACTTTCTCTTCTTAGCAAATATTCCTTACAAGCCAATACTTTCCCCAAACAAAAGTACTAAAATTAACCTCTCCTCCCAGTACCAATCGTCTCCATCTGCTGAAATCTCCCTCCCAGCAAGAATATTGTCCCCCTTACAAAATTTTTCCTCCCAGCATAAGTTCTCACACACACCTTTAAAAACTCTCCTCGCCCCCTAAGGTCTTTCCTCCCTGTATATGTCCTAAACCCCGCAAATCTCTTCTCACAGTCAAGTCTTCAGCCTTTCCTCCTCTTTTCTTGCAGTACAAATCTTTGTTTACCCTTAGGTCATTACGGTCCCCAGCACAATTTCCCCTACCTCCCTGAGCTTACCAGACCTCAGATACAGCGCTAAATGCAAGCACATGCCTCCCAGGCTTTGCTTAAACTTGTGTCATGTGGCATGTCAAAGTCGAGAAGAAGTCTAGGGAAGCTTCCCTTGGCTTTGAATTCAATTTTGCTAACAGGTAGTCCAGCAAGGAGAAATGCTGGCTGTGGCAGTGACAAACAGACATGGAGGACTGATGGAGGGACTCAGTGGCAAGTTAAAAACGGTGGTTCTGAAATGACAGTTCACCCCTCAGGGTTCCAACTAGGCTGCACAGAGCCGCCACTGCAGATGAGTAGCCAGCTCCTGTGCAAGAAGATTTTTGCATAGAAGAGGTAAACATTAGAGCAGTAACAACGTTTAATTAGCATCCGACATATAGTGAAATTGTCTTTTAAGAAACCCTTCTTTAAGGTTTTTTATTTTTTTATTTTTTAGAGATTAGGTTAACTATGATGCCTCGTACACACGACCGGTTTTCCCGTCGGAAAAAAAAACAATGGTTTTCCCGACGGAATTCCTCTCAAGCCTGCCTTGCATACACATGGTCACACAAAAGTCCGGTGAACTTTTGACTGCCAAGAACGCGGTGACGTAAAAGACTATGACGAGCCGACAAAATTAAGTTCTATGCTTCCGAGCATGCGTCAAATTGTTTCCGAGCATTCACGTTTTTTTCCCCGTCGGAAAAGCATACAGACGAACGGTTTTCCCGCTAGGTTTTTTCCTGACGGGAAAAAAGAGATCCTGCTCTCTTTTTTTTCCGGCAGTTTTCTTGTGGAAAAAAGTCAGATGGAGCATACACACGGTCGGAATTCCCAGCCAAAAGCTCTCATCGCAGTTTTTCCAACGGGAAAACCGGTCGTGTGTATGAGGCATTAGGGTTTGGTTGAGAAAGAGTTTAATAAATATGGTTCAACCTAGGAGTTAGATTGAAGTTAGGGAATCAGTGCATGTCAAGCACTTTTATTTTATTTTTCTTGCCTTTGAAGCCTGACATTCTGTATATCATATATTTTTAAACTATTTTACCCCTTATTAAACAATGTTATATCTCAAATATTATCGAACAAATTTTTTTAATTCTTGGAATCTGCTGCAAAACAAGAGCTTTGGTCAAGTGAATGAACACTAGTTTTCAAACAGCCATGACCAGGTTTTTGAAAGTTAGCATTCACCAGAACATGGGCATAGTATGGTTCTACGGCATGTGCCAGATTTCCAGTGACAGAAGAGTTTGTTGCAGACAGCCCAGCTGTGGCACATAATAATTCTGAAGATGGCCTTGACCATTTTTAGCACGGGCTGATGTTTTATTTTTTTTTGTTTTTTTTTACTTTCTATTTCTTTTTTTTTACTTTCTATGTGAATCTCCAGCTGGATGCAAACAGTATGCAGGCCAGCCTTAAAGGCTGAAGCCTCGTACACACGACCGGTTTTCTCTGCAAGAAAACAGCTGGGAGAGCTTTTTGCCGTAAAAAACGTTCGTGTGTATGGTTTCTTGACGTGAAAACTGAACCTGCTCTCTATTTTTCTCATCGGGATTCTCGGCAGAGTGTTTCCTGCCGAGAAAACCGTTCGTGAGTATGCTTACCTGTCCCAGGTAAGCCCGCGCATGCTCGATGAGACTTCGACGCATGCGCGGTAGCATACAAGGGTAGTGTAGGGTGTAGCAAGATGGCGGCGACGGCATCGAATGTGACGAGCGCCGGCTCGTTGTAGTCGATGACATCACCGCGTTCTTGCCATTCAAAAGAACGGCGGTTCTTTTGAATGGCCCTCTGCCCACAGGGCTTGGCAAGGCAAGCTTGCCAGGAATCCCGTCAGGAAAACCGACGATTTTCTAATAGACGGGATTCCCGCCTGTCTGTACTGGGCTTTAGTTCATCTTTTTTTCTTCTAAATTCCAGCTCTCCTATGTACCAATATAGCATTCATGTACTTCTTTTACAAAGATAAAACAGCTTTCAATTCATTCTACATACGCTTATTTCACTCTCTTCATGGATGTTTAAAAACCATTACTTTTGCCTTACTTCCTGAACATACTTTAGGTTATGACACAGGAAGGAGCTGTCCAGCTGATCGCATTAGCACACACCCTGCATCATCTACCCTCAGCTGGTAAACTCCTTCCTGTGTCATGGCCTAAAGTCTGGCCAGGAAGTAAGGCAAAAGTAATGGAGCAGGGTTTACTTACAGACCACCCGCCAACATTATACGGCGGCTGTTTGAAGCTGAATACCGGGTTTATGGCAGCAGATAGCTGCCATAACCCCTGTATCTTTTTAAACTGTGGGTGGTCCGCTTTCAGATAAAAGTGGTTTTTGCGGCGGATTCGCCACAAGATCACTTTTATCAGCGGCGGGAGAGGTGCCCCCTCCTGTTGCTCCCTGGAGCTGTCAGTAGTGGCGGAGACGATCGGGTCCTTTCCCCTCTGAGGCATGATAGTCGAGTGAGGGAAAGATGGCCCTCACTCGGCTCCATACCATTTGATGACAGAAGTGACATCAAACGCCACTTCCGCCCAATGATCTTAAAGGGGGAATAAAATTTACAAAAAAATTTTTTACTGAAAAAAAAAAAATGGTAACCTGTAGAAATTTTTAAACGTCACCTATGGAGATTTTTATGGGTCAAAGTTTGTCGTCATTCCACGAGCAGGCGCAATTTTGAAGCATGACATGTTGGGTATCAATTTACGGAAGTCTATGGGAGAAATCTAAAGTGCTAATTTTAAAGGTTAATATGCAAGTTATTTTTCATACAAACTATTTTTATTGAGAAAATAAAGGTACATACAAATAGTGACCAGTATAAAATAAATAAGAAACATACAAAAATTTACTAAATCCTGTGGAGGCGGCCCTCAGGGGGGTCCAAACTTGCAAATCAGGGGCATCCCGGGCCACCCCATTACATTGTGAAATTATAATACCAAAACAAAATGCGATAGAAGGAATGCTCCTAAGGTATAACAATGTTTGTGTTTGTTCTTTTCTTTCTTTCTTGCAAAGAAAAAACTTATGGTCATATAAAACTGGGAATAAGAATAACAAAGAGAGAGAGTCAAATGATACACATAACAAAAAAAGAAATACATGACCCGATATGGGAAGCCTTTACCGAAGGTGTTGACAATATGTCTACCTAGCGTGTGGGCAAATGAGGAATGCTACCCAGACATGGAGACTACATTCATGGAGCCCAGGGCTTCCATTTCAGGTCATAAATAGGCATAGTATCCATGATGGTGTGGAATACCCTCTCCATAATCTGAATAGCCGCCATACACTTAAGAACCTGATCCCACGGGACCCCTGGGGTACGCCAATATAGGGCTATAGACCATTGTACTGCACTGAAGAGTGTGTGCGCCAATTTCTGTTCAGGTGGGGTGGAGCCGGGGATGTCGGTGAAGAATAGGCACATCTGATACGTCAGGGTGGGTAGACCCCCTGTGATCCCCGCCACCCTATCAATAACCTTATCCCATATGTCCCTCAAGGCTGCACAGCTCCAAAAGATATGTAAGTGGGTCCCAACCTCTGAACAACCTCTGAAGCTTAGCAGGGGTATAATACCACCTGGTATGTAACTTCACCACTGTCTCCTTGACCGCCACCGACCTTGTGCACTTGTGCATATTCATAATCCTATTACTCCATTCCTCCGGGGAAGCAACTTCTCCAGTTTCCCTCTCCCACCCCAGCATGGCAGTAGATTTCTCTGTAAGGCCTTGACCTCCTAGAAAATCATATAAACGGGTGATGGTCCCCCTGTCCCTTGATGTAGGTCCACAGAGATTCTCAAATGTATTGATGTGATTAGGGACTGCTCCTGTACATCGTGAGGTAAAAAAATGCCTTATTTGTAAATATTTGTAAAATTCTGACCTGGGGAAGGCATGAGAGGATTGTAGGGCTTGGAAGGAGCAAAACTCCCCATCTTTCTGAAGTGAGTCCAGGGTAACCAAGTCCCCCTCGATCCACAGTGTGAAATTATTCCTATTGGGAAAAGGTGCCGGGAAGGCGGGGTCCCCAATGAAGGAGGCCAATCTGGGCTTGGGGGGTAGCAGGGAGAGTCTTGTCTTATATAGGGACCAAATGCGTAGGGATTGTCCCACCACCAAATCGTTTGGCAGGACACATAATTGGGAAGGGCTCTGAAAAAAAAAAAAAGTTTTGGGAGAATAGACATTTTCACTGCTTATATCCATCCCAGGAACGTTATATGGTACTGGCTCGAGGCCAATAGCAGTTGCCTGATACGAGCAAAGGTAGGTGGGTAATTGGCCAGATACATCTTATGAAGCGAAGGGGCCAGTTTAATCCCTAAATACAATAATGTCTGAGAGTTTCTGGAAGGTGTTTAAGGTAGATATAAGGTTGGGAATCGAGACAATAGGGTCTGGTAGAAATAAAACAACATCATCGGCATATAAGCTCATTTTAAACTCCCGATCACCTTTAGTATATCCCTGAATGTTAGGGTCTAGGCCAAAGGTTCTATAGCGAGCGCAAACAAAAGTGGGGATAACGGACAACCTTGTCTCGTACCCCTACCCAACATAAAGTAATCAGAATTACAGCCTGGGAGTTTAATACGGGTGCGTGGGTGGTTATAAAGCGCCCTAAATCCATGAACAAAAGCCCCCGAGAAGCCAAACCTCTCCAAGGTCAATTCAAGATACGGCCACAGCACGCTATCGAAAGCCTTGTGGATATCCAGGCCAAGGAGCAGCACCCTGCGGGCGTGCAACTCCACGTCCTGTATAATGTCAGAGGCGAGCCTAATGTTGTCTGTAATTTGCCTAGACGGGATAAAACCCGTCTGATCTGGGGAGATAAGGGAAGTAATTATCTGTGATAGTCGGCCCACCAATATCCGACCAAATATCTTCAATTCATTATTAATGACCGAAATGGGCCTATAGTTTTGGGACAGGGTATGATCTCTATTGGGCTTCAGGATCAGCGACATGTTCGCAAGAAGCATGTCATCCGGGAAAAACATTGCCCTCAAGTATATGGTCGAATAGGGATTTCAGACGTGGAACCAAAGTGTCTCTAAACTTCTTATAATATGGGGCCGAGTACCCGTCAGGGCCCGGAGCCTTGGAGGGCTTTAGTGACTTGATAACCGCTGCAATCTCCAGTTCTGAACAAGGTGCATTCAGCTCCGCCAGATGCTCCTGTGTCAATGCTGGGAGAGGCAGGTCATCCAACCAGGATTTGAGGGTAGGATCTGAAGGTGAGGAGGGAGGGGAAAGGAGCTCCGTATAAAATTTAGAAAAAATTCGCAAAACCTCTGTAGGGTGGGAAACCAAACCCCCAGTAGGATTCCTCAGTTTATATGTGTGGGGGGGGTTGTACTGATTGGTTTAGCTTCCGTGCGAACATGGTTGAGGCCGAGTTACTGTGCAACAGGAACTTGGCACCTGACCATCTCAAGGACCTTTCTGTCTGCTCAGAGAGAATCTTGTCCAGCTCCAATCCACATTTTTGTATTGTACTCAAAAGGTCTGGGGCATGATTTTGTGAATGTACGTGGTACAGCCTATCTAGGTCCTTAGTGAGTCTAGTAATATCTAACAGCCTCTGTTTCTTTCTCTCAGCTGCAATTTGAATAAGGTGGCCTAGGAGCACTACCTTATGGGCCGCCCAAAGGGTCGGTGGGGAGACCTCCCCTGTGTCATTGGTGGCAAAATACTCTGCCAAGTGCTTAGCCAGCTGCGACATGATGATAGGGTCTGTGAGGAGAGATTCATTCAGTCTCCATCCTGCAACAGAGGGTCTAAGGCCTATGTGGGAGACATCTAAGGAAACCATCTGGTGGTCTGACCATGGGCAGTAATGAATAGCAGCAGAGGTGGAATTCGCTATCAATATTGGGGAGCAGAACAGATAATCTATCCTGGAGTAGCTATCGTGGGGGTGGGAATAAAACGTATATTCCCGGGCCCCCACATTGTGTGCTCTCCAGGAGTCCACCAGATTGTGAGCGTGCAACAGCGACTTCAACGTTTTGGGGAAAGCACTTGAAGCGCTACCAGGCCTGCTTCTGTCCAGAGCCGAGTGCGCCACCAAATTGAAGTCCCCTCCCAACAGCAGATGTGGGGAGCTATATCTATCTAAAACGTGAAAAAAATTCCTAAAAAAGGTTGCTTGGGAGTCATTGGGGGGGATATACATTAGCTATCGTTATCTTTTTCCCTTGCAATGAGCCCTGCAAAATAAGAAATCTACTAGCTGGATCTTTGTATACATGTTCAACAACAAACATCAAACCTTTTTTTAGAAAGATCGCCACTCCTCGGGACCTAGACCCAAAAGTTGTAAAGTAACCCGGGCCAAAAGATCTATCAAAATATGTAGGGTGATTACTCTCGGAGAAATGGGTCTCCTGCAATAATATGATGTCCGCCCTCAGGCGTTTATAGGCATTAAATGCCTTCTTCCGTTTTTGAGGGGAATTAAACCCCCTAGTGTTATGGGAAATTAATCTAATACCCATTCCGGAATTGTGGGGGTATATAGGGTCATTACCTAGTGGGAGGGTCCCGAGGAGCTTGTCATCTTGGTCCCGTGCCTCCCTGAGGCGGGTACTATCCGTCTTACCCTTGCAGTAACAGATACAATCACGCAACTAGATGTAGCACATGTACTAAGAGCATGTAAATAAAGCACAGTAAAAATTGAGTCAGCAAAAAGAGTCCCATATCGTGAAATCAAAAAATAAAAACAAAAGAAAAAGAAACACACATAAACCATTGGGGTCGGGAGGGGATAGACCATCCCGACAGTAGGTTAAAGTAGTAACTCGTCAGGCTACAAACTTCCTGACCAATAGGACTGAAACGTCCAACACTCTTGACAACCTTCTAGAATGGCTGTGACCACTAGAGTGGGGGGACAACCAAGCGGGCACCGCTGCAGGTTTGCTCCGCGGGGAACAGTTCAGGCAAAATATGGTGCAATGAGGAGTAAACAGCGGAAAGGGTGGGAGGGGAGAGTCCTTGAGGTAGGGGTGTAAAAAGAAAAAACACAAATAGAAACCCCTTCCCCCCAGCATGTAAGAGTCACTCCTCGACCGTCCCAGAAAGACCCTCAACCAAAAATTTTTAAACGCTTTTTCGGGAGCAGTGATTTTAATAATGCTTAACCTCCCTGGCGGCATTCTCGAGTCTGGCTCGGGGTGGAATTTCAGTACCATTAGCGGTAACCCCGAGCCAGACCCGGGGCTGCATCGCAGGATACAGGGAAAGTTCCCCGCTGTGTGTGGGAGCTGTCTCCTCGCTTGATTCACACAGTGCCCGAGTGCCGCCGAGTTCCGTTCCCTGCGACGTTGCGGCGCACGGGGGCGGAGATCGGCGCCAAATTCAAAAAAGTTAAAACACAATACACATACAGTACACTGTAATCTTACAGATTACAGTACTGTATAAAAAAATTCCACATCCCCTTTGTCCCTAGTGGTCTGTCCAGTGCCCTGCATGCACTTTTATATTATAAATACAGTTTTTTTCTGACTGGAATTTGGAGATTGTCCATAGCAACCAAAAAGTGTCCCTTTATGTCAAAAGTGGTTTTAGACCAGCTATAAAACAGCGATAATAAATTAGAATCATTTGCAGAATTGAGCGATAGCGATTTGTGGGGAAATTCGTCATCAAACACTAAATCTAATGACAGCGACAATTCTGCAACTGAGCAAATTTCAGTGTTTTTGATTTGATTACATTATTGAATAATTTTTATTATTATTATATTATTATTTGTTATAATTATTTATAGTTATTTATTATATTATAATTTATGATTTTGTGTTTCAAACTTTATCATACCCGGGATGTCTACTAGACTCTGGTTTGGACAGATTTAAGTGAGTTATTCCTAAGAATTGCAGGCCTACAATATAAAACGCCAAATTTCCATGCAAAATACTTGTACTGCTTTCAGCACCTAAAGTCAGAAATAATCATACCGCCAGGGAGGTTAAGGTGAAACAATAAGAGTCAAATATTCCTTTAAATTTCGTACCTGGGGGGTGTCTAAAGTATGCCTGTAAAGTAGCGCATGTTTCCTGTGTTTAGAACTGTCCCTGCACAAAATGTCATTTCTGACGGAAAAAAAGTAATTTAAAACTACTCGCAGCTGTAATGAATTGTCGGGTCCTGGCAATACAGAGAAAAGTCATTGAAAGTCATTGAAAAAAAAAATGTGTGGGAGTCCCCCAAAAATACATTAACAGGTCCTTCAGATCTGGTATGGATATTAAGGGGAACTCTGAGCCAAAATTTTTAAAAAAATGGCGTGGGGATCCCCCCAAAAATCCATACCAGACCCTTCAGGTCTGGTATGGATTTTAAGGGGAACTCCGCGCCAAAATTAAAAAAAATGGCGTGGGGTTCCCCCCAAAAATCCATACCAGATACTTATCCGAGCACGCAACCTGGCAGGCCGCAGAAAAAGAGGGGGGATGAGAGAGCGCCCCCCCTCCTGAACCATACCAGGCCACATGCCCTCAACATGGGGAGGATGCTTTGGGGGTCGGTGACCCCCAAAGCACCTTGTCCCCATGTTGATGGGAACAAGAGCCTCATCCCCACAACCCTTGCCCAGTGGTTGTGGGGGTCTGAAGGTGGGGGGCTTATCAGAATCTGGAAGCCCCCTTTAACAAAAGGGACCCCTAGATTCCGGCCCACCCTATGTGAATTGGTAACAGGGTACATTGTACACCTACCATTTCACAAAAAAATTGTTAAATATTCCAGCGGCAGCGATGTAATCCACTCGATCTCCAGCGTTGTAATCTATTCTCGGTATCCAGCGATGATTCCCACTCTCCAGCGATGATATGTCCAGCGATGATACACACACACAATCCTGGCTCCACCAGAGGAACCCCACGAATGACACGCCGCCCGTCACATCATTGAGTAACCCCGGGTTTCCCATTGCATCAGAGGGGGGTGGGTTTCCCTCTGATGCGTGGATTTCCCGTTGCATCAGAGGGGGCGGGGTCAACCGTCATGTCATTGGGTAACCCCACGCTGGCGGTGTGTTATTCCTAGGGTTCCTCCGGTGGAGCCAGGATTGCTCTCTTGTCCCCCCCCTCTTTTCCTGTGGCCTGCCAGGTTGTGTGCTCGGATAAGGGTCTGGTATGGATTTTTGGGGGGAGCCCCACGCCATTTTTTTTTAATTTTGCCTCTGGTTCCCCTTAAAATCCATGCCAGACCTGAAGGGTCTGGTATGGATTTTTGGGGGAACCCCACGCCATTTTTTTTCCAATTTTGGCACGGAGTTCCCCTTAATATCCATACCAGACCTGAAGGGCCTGTTAATGGAATTTTGGGGGACCCCCACGCATTTATTTCCTTCAGAAATTACATTTTGTGCAGGGACAGTTCTAAACACGGGAAATGTGTGCTACTTTACAGGCATACTTTAGACACCCCCCAGGTACGAAATTTAAAGGAATATTTCACTTTTATTGTTTCACTTTAACCTCCCTGGCGGTATGATTATTTCTGATTTTAGGTGCTGAAAGCGGTACAATTATTTTTCATGGAAATTTGGCGTTTTATATTGTAGGCCTGCAATTCTTAGGAATAACTCACTTAAATCTGTCCAAACCAGAGTCTAGTAGACATTATGATAAAGTTTGAAACACAAAATCATAAATTATAATATAGTAAATAACTTTAAATAATTATAACAAATAATAATAATAGCATTATTAAAATCACTGCTCCCGAAAAAACGGGCGTTTTTAAAACTTTTTTTTGCATTGATACATGTCCCCTGGGGCAGGACCCAGGTCCCCAAACACTTTTTATGATAATAACTTGGACATTAACCTTTAAAATTAGCACTTTTGATTTTTCATGTTCGTGTCCCATAGACTTTAACAGTGTTCGCGTGTTCGAACAAATTTTTTGCCTGTTCGCATATTCTGGGGGGTGTTCGGCTCATCCCTATTTCCCAATAAATTGCGCTTGTAAGACCGCTGCACAAATAGGGTGTGACATAAAGTATTGCAACGACGGCCATTTTATTCGCTAGGGTGTCTAGAATTTTTTTTATAATGTTTGGGGGTTCTAAGTAATTCCCTAGCAGAAAAACCTGATTTTAACTTGTAAACAACACGTTTGAAAAATAGGCCTGGTCCTTAAGTGGTTAAACATCCATGAAGAAAATGAGGTAAGCGTGTGTAGAATAAATGCAAAGCTGTTTTATTGTTGCAAAATAAGTATATTAATGTTATATTGGTACATAGGGGAGCTGGAATTTAGAAAAAAAAAAGGTCAACTTAGCCTTTAACACAGTGCAGTATGAAAAACACATCTTCACCCTGTGGGTAGGAAGTGTCCAGCTGGTATCTGACGGGAGCTATTTTTTTTTTAAGTAAAAGAAATGTTTAAAAAAAATGTTTCTTATAACTATGAACCCCTTTAATTGTATAGATACAATAGCAGATTTCACCACCAGTTACAGCTAAGTTCACAGTCATAGTAAAACCTGAGGCTGGGTTCTTACTAGTGCGAATTGGATGCGGGTTCTCTGCATCCAATTCGCAATAGCAGGAGCTTGTGACCCGCTCTCTATTGAGCCATTTCACATGCCTCCGCAGCGGCTCCGGTGCGATTTACACAGGAAGCCTGTGCGTCTTTTGGTCTATATCAGGTCCGAATTCGGGCAAAAATTCAGGCTGAAATCAGACCTGAAATGGTGAATGAAGACACACCGGACTCCTGCAGTGAGCCGCTCCGTGCTCATATGTGAACCCAGCCTTAAGGTTTAGAGCATTGGTCATCAACCCTGTCCTCAGGGCCCACTAACAGGCCAGGTTTTATGTATTACCTTGGGGAGATGCAGACTAAAATACTGCAATCACTGAGCAGCAAATAATATCACCTGTGATGCATTTCAGTTATCTTGCAAACCTGGCCTGTTGGTGGGCCCTGAGGACTGGAGTTGAGAACCACTGGTTTAGAGTGTTCCAAATTTCTGTGCTGATATACACATTTGGTTTACTTAGGCTTGGCATTCATATTTTATTTTTTTATTCATCAAATTACTTCTTTTTATGAAGAAATTTCAGTATTATTCTGAGTATACAACATTTTTGATACAGAGCTTGTTACCAATTTATCAATGCTGTAGGTTCATATTATTATATCAGATGACTTTATTTCATGTTGGATATTGAAGACTAAAGGGCAAATTTCATTGTCCTTTTACCTTTTAATATATTTTTTTAAATAAAACTGTTGAGCTATTAGCTTCTGTGCAAAAGCACGTATCTACTTTAGAAAGGTAATTTGAAAACGAGTTGAGCCATGACAAATAGGGACAGCTGGACTAATTGAATCATTTGATCTAAGACAGCTCAACTTGGTTATCTTCACTACAGCTCCCACTGATATTAGCAAGTGAATCATTAGCCATGAAATCATGTCGACTTTTTCGACTGCAGCATTCTTGACATGACAGGGAACGCAGTCTGCTTTTCATTACAACACCAATGAGCTCTTCAGTCCATCATGAAAAAAAAAAGCATGTGTCTTGGAATATTAAAACTCTGAGACAGAGTTTATGATACCTCCAGGAAAACCTGCCATAGAAATGCAAAGGCAGCAAAGCCATATGTTCCTATTTCGAAGTCCAAAAGTAACTTTAAGAGGAAATTCCCTACAAAAAACAAAGACCAGTGATATAAATGCCATATAAAACATTGCTAGTGACTATTTTTTTTTTTAAATCAATTTCTAACACTTAGGGTCCATTCACATCTTTGCGTTGCAGTAACAAGTGGTAAAATGTGTTTTGCCACATGTTAATGCAAGAGCTGTGATGAGGTGTGTTGCAGTCCCTTTAACTTTGAATGGAATGCCAATGCACTATTACAGTAGCAGGCATCGCACCTGCCCTGCAGCACATCACAAACCACTGTGCATTGTATTGAGTGTGTTGCAAAAAAAATGTGCAAGTCCTTTTTTTGGTATGCCTTTTTTATAGCCTATTCAAAAATGAAAGTGCTGTCTTAATGCAGCACACCCCAATCCATAATAACATATTTCATTAAAGTGGCTGTAAAGGCTGAAGGTTTTCTATGTATGCAGGTTAACAATCTTCTGTGTGCTGCCCCCCCTCCCAATACTCACCTGAGTATGCGCTTGATCCAGCGATGTGCACGGGAGCCTCATCTGAACTGGGTCTTTCTCTCCTCATTGTCTGAGACACAGCAGCGGGAGCCATTGGCTCCCACTGCTGTCAATCACAGCCAGTGAACCAATGAGGAGAGAGCGGGGACAAGCCATGGCTCTAGGTGTCTTATGGACACTTAGAGCGGGGCTCAGGAGCAAGCACGCACCAGTGACCCCATAGCAAGCAGCTTGCTATTGGGGGCACTGGTCAAGAGGGAGGAGCCAGGAGCGCTGGCGGGGGACCCGAGAAGAAGAGGATTGTGGCTGCTCTGTGCAAAACGATTGCACAGACCAGTTAAGTATGACATGTTTGCTATTTAATAGAAAAAAATATATAATAAACCTTTAATAATAATTTAGTGTGTAGCACAAAGTATGAAGGGGCCCTGATAAAATCATAGTCACATCTAAACTGATGGCAGAGTAAGTTATTATTTACTTGTTCATTCATAGGTTTGCCTGCAATTGTTTTTTCACATTAATATGAGCACATCTTTTCTACCAGTTTCACATTGCATATATATCTAGATAGATCATGTTAACTCAGGAAATAGCAACTGTATATTTAGTAGACATGTGCATTCGTTTTCGTCCGAATGCATTTTCGTCCGAATTTCAGTTTTTTTCGTTATCGTTTTAACAAACGAAAACGAAAGCACAGAATCCGAAAACCGAAAGATCCGACATAAACAAATGCTTTATTTTCGTTTTCGTTGCTACAACAGTTCGATATAGATAGGAGATTCGACGTGACGCTGACAATAACAATCTGTGTCTATCGAATCTGTGGTCGAATGTGCCTAACCTTAACTCTATTAGTCCAAGATTATTCTACATAGGAGAGAAAAGATTTGACATTATAGAGAGAAAAGATTCGACATAGGAGAGAAAGATTCGACATAGGAGAGGAAAGATTCGACATAGGAGAGGAAAGATTCGACATAGGAGAGGAAAGATTCGACATAGGAGAGGAAAGATTCGACATAGGAGAGGAAAGATTCGACATAGGAGAGAAAAGATTTGACATAGAGAGAAAAGATTTGACATTATAGAGAGAAAAGATTCGACATAGGAGAGAAAAGATTCGACATTATAGAGAGAAAAGATTCGACATAGGAGAGAAAAGATTCGACATTATAGAGAGAAAAGATTCGACATAGAGAGAAAAGATCACTGCTTGTGGGCGGAACATTCGACAGACACCATAAGCCTTCAATGACAGATTCGACCTTAATTAATTCAGATTTTCGGACGAATGCAATTTTTAACGAAAAACGAAATAAATAAAAACGAATTTCGGGAGTAACTAAATAAATTTATTTTTTGCACGAAAACGAAATTCCGAAACGAAATATTTCAGTGTGCACATGTCTAATATTTAGTACCAATATGAAGAATCAATACATTTACTTCTAATGTGAATATTGCAGTTTTAGTAATAGTACTGAGGGACAGCATTACCACAAGGCAGCTTAAGCAGCTGCCCTAGGGTGCCAGGATAGGGGGGAGGGGCTGGGGAGTCCGATTTTTTACAGTGCTGCAGATGTGTTTCTTTACAAACTCCCGGCTGCTATAGCTGCCGAGAGTGTGTGTACTATCGTAAAGCCGACTGTAGGCTTTCATGTGGAAATAATACAAGCGGCTTTGAAGCTGCCTATCTCTTCCACCATTCCACCAGCTCTGCTATCTGCAGTCCCCCCCCCCCAGTACACTTTGCTGTCCCACCTGCGGGCCTGGTACTGTCATGGCAGGTATCGATAGGAAGGGTGGCAGGAGCTCAGCCTCCCTCCTGTACACAGATCAGGAAGTGACGTGTATGACATCACTTCCTGTACCGGAGCTGCCATTCTCCAGGATCTGTCCCGGGGGGAGAAGCTGATGGATTGAGGCCTCGTACACACGGACGGGAATCCCGTCTGAAAAAAAAATTATGGTTTTTCCAACGGGATTCCCAGCAAGCTTGCCTTGCACGCCGAGTGTACACACGGCCATTCAAAAGAACCGCCGTTCTTTTGAATGGCAAGAACGCGGTGGAGGCATCGACTACGATGAGCCTGCGCTCGTCACATTCAATGCCGTCGCCGCCATCTTGCTACATCCTACACTACCCTTGTATGCTACGGCGCATGCGTCTGAGTCTTTTCGAGCATGCGCGGGTTTACCATGGACAGGTAAGCATACACACTCACGGTTTTCTCTGCAGGAAACACTCTGCCGAGAATCCAGACGAGAGCAGGTTCTCTATTTTTCTCGTCAAAATTCCCGGCAGTTTTCCCGACGAGAAACCATACACACGAACGTGTGTACGAGGCTTCAGGCAAAATGCACCTTTGCCTAAGTAGAAAAATCCTTGCACCGGCCCTGATAGTACCATTAGAAATAATACAGAATTCACATTTACGTGAAGCTAACCCCATGGTTGCACCTTACCAGCAATCCTTTGCCACTGTTTCCTCCATCACAGTCAGGCAGAAATGACCAGTGTTAACAACAGTCATGTTATGTGACAGTGCTCAGGCATAGTGATTGGATGCTAGACCTGAGCGCTGTTGCAGGGCAGGATGCTCCTCCAAATCCATAAGTTCTGGGTATTGGGGAAAGCTGCACAGGAGGAGGAAGTGTTGGGGGTGCTGGTATAGTGTTTATAAGGGCTGCATTCTTTTCCATTTTTCTGGACATACAGTAAGTGTGACAGATCAGAGGTAGCCTGATGTAAACAGACAGCAGCATGGGCAAGGTGACTGTCTCTTAAAAGTGGAACTGTGACCAAGCTATGGACAGCCAAATACCTAAATATTCTTAACAAGCGGTAACTAAACTTTAACCACTTAACGACCGCTCACTGTATATATACGTCGGCACAATGGCACCGACAGGCACAATCACGTAGAGCATACGTGATTGCCTTTGTACAGTTGGGGGGTCCAATCGGACCCCCCTTCTGTACAGTGAGCAGTCGGAATTCGTTGGGGAGCGATCCGACATGAGGGGACGGCCGTTCGATTCCGGCCAACCCCCCGCGATCGCTCCCGGCGAATAGAAATGCCCCCTCTGTCTGTGGAATGTACACACAGACAGAGAAAGCAGGAGGAAGTGATGTCATCTCCTGTGCGGCGCTCACATATACCGAGCGCCGTACAAGAGAAGACACACAGGTCAGTGCACTAACACTACACTAACACCAGCACACATAGGCACATAAATCGCCCCCCCAGGCCCCCCCAGATCACCCCCCAGCCCCCAGTCACAGTGTCACTGATTGCAGTGACCATTTATTTACTGATCACTGCAATCAGTGACATTTGTGACTGTAAAAGTGTCACTACATTTAGTGTAGCCCCCTAACCCCCCCTAATAAAGGTTTAACCCCTTGATCACCCCCCAGATAACCCTTTCACCCCCTAGCACCGCCGTCGCTAAGCGATCATTTTTCTGATCGCTGTCTTAGCGTCGGTGATGCAGATCAGTACCCAGTAATTTTTTTTAGGTTCGCCGCAGGTTTTTATAGCGTCGGGTACCCCCATAAATTATCTAATAAAGGTTTAACCCCCTTGATCGCCCCCAGGTAACCCTTTCACCCCCTATCACCACTGTCGCTAAGCGATCATTTTTCTGATCGATGTCTTAGCGTCGGTGATGCAGATCGGTAGCCAGTATTTTTTTTTTAGGTTCGCCGCAGGTTTTTATAGCGTCGGGTACCCCCATAAATTATCTAATAAAGGTTTAACCCCCTTGATCGCCCCCCAAGTAACCCTTGCACCCCCTATCACCACTGTCGCTAAGCGATCATTTTTCTGATCGATGTCTTAGCGTCGGTGATGCAGATCGGTAGCCAGTATTTTTTTTTTAGGTTCGCCGCAGGTTTTTATAGCGTCGGGTACCCCCATAAATTATCTAATAAAGGTTTAACCCCCTTGATCGCCCCCCAGGTAACCCTTTCACCCCCTAGCACCGCCGTCGCTAAGCGATCATTTTTCTGATCGCTGTCTTAGCGTCGGTGATGCAGATCGGTACCCAGTAATTATTTTTAGGTTCGCCGCAGGTTTTTATAGCGTCGGGTACCCCCATAAATTATCTAATAAAGGTTTAACCCCCTTGATCGCCCCCCAGGTAACCCTTTCACCCCCTATCACCACTGTTGCTAAGCGATGATTTTTCTGATCGATGTCTTAGCGTCGGTGATGCAGATCGGTAGCCAGTATTTTTTTTTAGGTTCGCCGCAGGTTTTTATAGCGTCGGGTACCCCCATAAATTATCTAATAAAGTTTTAACCCCCTTGATCGCCCCCCAGGTAACCCTTTCACCCCCTATCACCACTGTCGCTAAGCGATCATTTTTCTGATCGCTGTCTTAGCGTCGGTGATGCAGATCGGCAGCCAGTAATTTTTCTTAGGTTCGCCGCAGGTTTTTATAGCGTCAGGTACCCCCATATATTATCTAATAAAGGTTTTAACCCCCTAATTGCCCCTAGTTAACCCTTTCACCAGTAATCATCATATAAGTGTTACGGGTGACGCTGGTTAGTTAGTTTGCTTTTTATAGTGTCAGGGCACCCGCCGTATATAACCCAATAAAGGTTTAACCCCCTGATCGCCCGGCGGGTG
This sequence comes from Rana muscosa, assembly GCA_029206835.1. NCBI lineage: Eukaryota > Metazoa > Chordata > Amphibia > Anura > Ranidae > Rana > Rana muscosa. Next base: position 40,354,407 of record JARGYO010005626.1, read on the forward strand.
ATATCAATTAGGTTTTAGCGTCAGAGAGGGTCTGCGTCACACCCCAGGCAGCGTCAGGTTAGTGCCAGTAACGCTAACACCCACGCGTGAAGCATACACCTCCCTTAGTGGTATAGTATCTGAACAGATCAATATCTGATCTGATCAGATCTATACTAGCGTCCCCAGCAGTTTAGGGTTCCCAAAAACGCAGGCATGTGTGAGCAATATATCATTTAGTGACAACTTTTTGTAATTTTTTTTTTTTTTTGTCGTTATTCAATCACTTGGGACAAAAAAAAAATATTCAATGGGCTCAACAGGCCTCTCAGCAATTTCCTTGGGGTGTCTACTTTCTAAAATGGGGTCATTTGGGGGGGGTTTTGTGCTATTTCGGCATTTTATGGCCTTCAAAACTGTGATAGGTAGTGAGGAGTGAAATCAAAAATTTGCGCCCTTAGAAATCCTGAAGGCAGTGCTTGGTTTCCGGGGTCCCGTACGTGGCTAGGCTCCTAAAAAGTCCCACACATGTGGTATCCCCATACTCAGGAGAAGCAGCCGAATGTATTTTGGGGTGCAATTCCACATATAACCATGGCATGTGTGAGCAATATATCATTTAGTGACAACTTTTTGTAATTTTTTATTTTTTTTTGTCATTATTCAATCACTTGGGACAAAAAAAAATATTCAATGGGCTCAACATGCCTCTCAGCAATTTCCTTGGGGTGTCTACTTTCCAAAATGGGGTCATTTGGGGGGGTTTTGTACTGCCCTGCCATTTTAGCACCTCAAGAAATGAGATAGGCAGTCATAAATTTAAAGCTGTGTAAATTCCAGAAAATGTACCCTAGCTTGTAAACGCTATAACTTTTGCGCAAACCAATAAATATACACTTATTGACATTTTTTTTACTAAAGACATGTGGCTGAATACATTTTGGCCTAAATGTATGACTAAAATTGAGTTTATTTGATTTTTCTTATAACAAAAAGTAGAAAATATCTTTTTTTTTCAAAATTTTCGGTCTTTTTCCGTTTATATCGCAAAAAATAAAAATCGCAGAGGCAATCAAACACCATTAAAAGAAAGCTCTATTTGTGGGAAGAAAAGGACGCAAATTTCGTTTGGGTACAACATTGCATGTCCGCACAATTTACAGTTAAAGCAGCGCAGTGCAAAATTCTGAATTCACCTCTGGTCCTCTAGCTACCAAATGGTCCGGGGCTTAAGTGGTTAAAATAAGCTCTCACTAACCCTGTAATTACTGGAGGAACTTCATGGTTATGAAAGTCTTAAAGGAAAATGTCTGGCTTTTCACATTCTCTTACCAATCGATGTATACATTGTGCTGTAAACAACCATCAGTAAAATTCAATAAACAAAGCATGGTAAACATTGAATGAAATATCTGAACTAATTAAATAATTTTATCCAAGACAGCTCAACTTGGTTATCATCACTACATCCAGAACATCTGTATTGATGTTCTGGATATTTTCCCAGAGAGAGTAAATGATCTTAGTTCTCATCACCCCCCCCCCCCCCCTTTCTCTATTTAACGCCTTAAGTATCTCAGTGGTAAGCTACCATGATCGTATTGCTGATTAACATATGCAAGAACATTTACTATTCACTTTATAAGTTAAGTCTGTAGTAGAGTGACTTTGTGCTCTAAACGGGCCTTGACACAATGAGAAAGCTCTAGATCTCCGGATGCCAAAGAAGAAAAATCTACAGATGGTCATTAAACACTACCAGTTGGTATAAAGCACTCTAGTCTTGAAAGTGAAAAAAAAAAAACTGACATCCATTTGTGACTACTCTGCATCATTACATGACATGTACAAGACACAAAAGAAAAAACATAAAACCAAAATGGTGTCAGATTTTTTTTTTGTAGTGTGGCCATCTGTAACAAGACCAAAATAGATATAACAGGAAGAATAAGGGGCATGATGAGCCAAATGAAGAAAAAAGAGGGAAAAATAGTTTGAAGAGTGCTATGTGATGTCTGTTATTAACCTTCTAATTGCCAGAAGGTGAGTCGGAAGCTAATTTTACATCTTGACACCGTAACAGTCTGTCAAGAATTGTTCTTCTAACAATGCTGCTCTGTATTCTGTAAACACATATGTTAACATTAAGTGAATATCATAAGTAAATATGCTTCCATCAACTTGATTAGCTACTACTAGCTTTATGTCTGAGGAAGTATATATATAGGAGTGTAATCGAGTACTTGTAATTTGATGTTTGCTAAATTAAGGTATTTCATATCACTATATTTAAGCAGGTCTGATTAAGGATATTTTATGAATACAGTGGAAGCATCATATTAATTCCCATCTTCTCTAGCAGCAAACACAGGTTTACCTAGAATTAATTTTGACAAGAATAAAACATTTTAGTGGATGTCATTTAGTTTGTTAATGTTTTGGGTATCATAAACAATTGGAATTTGTGCAAAAAACTGCGCTTATATATGGTACAATATACAAAAAAGAAATTCAGTGATGTGCAAAGCAGCAACTCAAAGATGAGATACTTGACACAGTGTAATAAATCATACATTTCAGAGCTGCACTATCATAATATAAGAATAAATAAATAAATAAATAAATAAATATACACGTATAGCGCTTACCACCCTCTCCTCCTTGTCTTTGGCTCCTTGCAGGAGGAAAGGGCACACCCAGCTCTATATGCCCGTACCCTCCTGTGTGAAGAGGTTGAGCGGTGTTGTGATGGGTCTCCACAGCCACGTTCTCCAGAGAATGGTTCTTATCTCTATAGACAAGTCTCTATTTCTCCCCCATGACTTAAATGTCCACACCAGCCGTAACTCCAATGTAAAGTTTATTGCTCTTTAAAAGACAGTCTCTGATAGGAAAGGTTGGAGAGAGAACAGGACAGCATAAGGTGTGGGAGAGGTCCAGGCACAAACGTAATACACTTCACTGCTTGGCTTCTCAAGCAGACTTAGCCCATTTGGATAGTCTCCCTAGATAGGAACTAGCAGCCAAAATGGTACTCGAACTAACCACACAATCACTACACAAACTGGTACACTTGGTCTCTGCCACAGACCTAGTGAACTTGGTCTCTGCCACAGACCTGGTGAACTTGGTCTCTGCCACAGACCTAGTGAACTTGGTCTCTGCCACAGACCTGGTGAACTTGGTCTCTGCCACAGACCTAGTGAACTCGGTCTCTGCCACAGACCTGGTGAACTTGGTCTCTGCCACAGACCTGGTGAACTTGGTCTCTGCCACAGACCTAGTGAACTTGGTCTCTGCCACAGACCTGGTGAACTTGGTTTTCAAAGCTTGGCCTCTTTGTAAGGAGAAGACATCCCTCCAGAGAGTTACTGGGCCCCTTCCTTCACTGTGACTTCTCACCAGTCCCTCAGAACGGTCCTCCCCCGGCCTCCTCGTCTAAGATGCGGGTCCCCTCGCAAGGCGGCACCCTGAGATTCCTTAATCCTTGATGGGCCCCAGCCGAAGGTGCTGGGCCCAAGGCCTTTAGTTGCAGCCCCAGGGCTAAAGGTGCCTGGGACTGATTCACCGACCACTGCCACTGGGCCAAAGGTGCCCAGGGCGAACAGGAACACACACTCCCTGGGAGTAGGACTCCCGACGACGAACGACGACCCTGAACAGGCAGCATCTGCCCCTTTGATATCCTCTCCCAGAATACACAGCAGGCTGACCACTCCCACTGTATGGTTGCCAAGAGGGGACACACAAGGCACAGCACTGTATCAGCGGTTCAACCTTGGCCCATCATGGCAGCGCCACCTGCAGGCCACAGGGAACAGTACACTGATACTCTTCCTGCAGACAAAATGGTTGATAATGTCCTAACAATTTAGGTGTTTGGGCATAACTACCACTCAAACACTACCCCTAAATTGAGGACCCCGCTACACACTATATTACCAAAAGTATTGGGACACCTGCCTTTACACGCACATGAACTTTAATGGCATCCCAGTCTTAGTCCGTAGGGTTCAATATTGAGTTGGCACACCCTTTGCAGCTATAACAGCTTTAACTTTTCTGGGAAGGATGTCCACAAGGTTTAGGAGTGTGTTTATGGGAATGTTTGACCATTCTTCCAGAAGCACATTTGTGAGGTCAGGCACTGATGTTGGATGAGAAGGTCTGGCTCGCAGTCTTCACTCTAATTCATCCCAAAGGTATTCTATTGGGTTGAGGTCAGGACTCTGTGCAGGCCAGTCAAGTTCCTCCACCCCAAACTCACTCATACATGTCATTATGGACCTTGCTTTGTGTACTGGTCCAAATCATTTAGTGGAGGGGGGTTATGGTGTGGGGTGGTTTTTCAGGAGTTGAGCTTGGCCCCTTAGTTCCAGTGAAGAGAACTCTTAGGGCGCCGGCATACCAAGACATTTTGGACAATTCATGCTCCCAACTTTGTGGGAACAGTTTTTGACCCCTTCCTGTTCCAACATGACTGCGCATCAGTGCACAAAGCAGGGTACATAAAGACAGGGGTGAGCGGGTTTGGGGAGGATCAACTTGACTGGCCTGCACCTCAACCCGATAAAAATACCTTTGGGATGAATTAGAGTGGAGACTGCGAGGCAGGATTTTTCATCCAACATCAGTGCCTGACCCAGGAATGCACTTCTGGAAGAATGGTCAAACATTACCATAGGCATACTCCTAAACCTTGTGCAGAGCCTTCACAGAAGAGTTGAAGCTGTTATAGCTGCAAAGTGTGGGCCGACCCAATACTGAACCCTACAGGCTAAGAGTGGGATGCCATTAAAGTTCATGTGCTTGTAAAGGCAAGCATCCTAATACTTTTGGTAAAATAGTGTATCTGGTAATCAATTGATATACACCCTAACAATAATGAAGCAAAAACATAAAAGTCCACGTGATTGACAGAGAATTCTTCCTAAAAGTTCATAAGCTTAGTGAGTATCCCTCACTGAAGATATATAACATCCTCGTGCAAAACCACCACCTCTGATAGTAAAAGTGCATGCTTACCCACTGTAAATGACCTTCTATTTCTAGAGAGGTCTAAAAGGCTCAGATCTTCATCCTTCAATAATAAATCCTTAGGAACGGCTACAAGCAGTCTCCACAGGGGGCAAGGGATTTATGGTGATCCTCCGCCAAACATCCTCCCAATGAAATGTAGATGGGGGTAGGGAAACAGATTACACCAATAGTATAAAACCCTTTTAGTGGATTTGTTAAAATTTTAAATCTCACTTACATTGTAAAAAGTAATTAGAGTGCCACACAGTAAAACGTTTTTTTCGCTGGCAATACACAAACACTCGCACTTCTGGGATCACTGAGACGCAATGACGTCAGCACGCAACTTCACACTATGCATTTCGTCACACGTGACGTCATCCATTATTCATCTATTCTGATAGCGCAGCTCTGAAATTTATAATATCATAAACGATTGCCATGTTTTCTTTTGTCTTTTTTTATTACATTTTTTTTATTTTTATAAAATACTTATTTTCAGTGGTTATTTGTCTTTTGTTTCATCTCATTGCTACTGATTAATTGCAGCCACTACTTGTCTAAATGCACTCCAAAGATGGCTGCATGACATTTCCAAGGGCAGGTTTCCTACAAGTGACAACAGCAGTCCATGAATGTTAAAATGTCGACTTGAATTCTTCACTGGAAGTGGAGGCCTGTGTAACAGGGTTATAGTAAAGGAGCACTAGTGAAAGAAAGGGACAAAGTATTGTCATGCTATACCAGGAAGTGCTTAATAAATTACCTGGGGGATTACCAGGTAATATTTGAATGAAAGATTCAGAGTTTAAAATAACTGACTTTTATTATTACGTTAATGTGCTAAAACCAGGGCTAGATTTTAACTTTCTTTCCCTCAAAGCTAACCATCCTGTGCTGCCACCTCTAACCCCTTCCCACTGACTAGCCTTAGCATCCACATCTGACAATAAGTACAGCAGGGCAAGCTGTCACACCTGTAATATACTTGGTTGTGGAGCCTGACGTGTGAAGGAAGGCTTCTTTTACACCTCTGGCTCAGGAGCCCTGGTAAAGTGGCAGGAGAGCCAGAGCACAGAATGGGCATGAGTGCCTGACTGGTCTTCTGTGCAGGATGCTGAAGAGCAGGCTGTGTGCTGCTGAAGAGCAGGCTGTGCATTACGGTATGGCAGGAAGACAGGCTAGAACCGGTACTGGCAGGTAGACTGGAGCAGGAGACTGGCACAGATCAGCAGATTGAGGTGCAGTAAAGAAATCTGTAAGCAGGGTCAGGTAGTCCAGGTCAGCAGCTAATAGGCGAATCAAGTACAATGCAGCAGGTAGAAGAGTAGTCAGAGGTCAGTCAAGGTTCGGTAAGAGCAGGCAGATGGATGGATAAGCAGAAGAAGCAGGCAGAAAGACGAAATCCAAACACAAGCCAGACAGCCAAGTACAGGCAGCGTTCAGGCAGAGTCAGGAACATATCAAGTCGGTAACAGGATGTCAACACAGGAACAGGTAGCAGATACTCAGGAAATGTAGTAGACCAAACGGCAAAGACCCAAGGCCAGAGGTGTAGCTTGAAGCTTGTGGGCCCCGATGCAAAAATTGACCTGGACCCCCCCCCTCCACTACCACCCACCACTTTTACTGTGCGTGCAGATGCACACACCACACTTCAAGATACTCAAAGTGGCTTAAGCGTTTTGAGTTCCCAGAGTTCCTCCTTACATCAGAGGACAGGGATCATCGCTGGAGTATCAGAGGACAGGAATCACCACTGGAGTATCAGAGGACAGGGATCACCGTTGGGGAATCAGAAGACAGGAATCACCACTGGAGTATCAGAGGACAGGGACCCCTGGCAGGTCACTTGGCAGAGCTCTTTTCCCATCCCAGCACTGTATACAGCTCCTCCCCCCCCACACTACACAGGGCTGACATTACAATCCTTTACAAACAGTCTGTCAGAATTCACAGGGTGTATCTGGCTTTTATGTTGCCGTTCTGACCTGTAAAATTCTCTGGTCGGGACAGCAGTGTAGTTGCAGTAGGCAGATACACCCTGTGCCGATCATGGCTGACTGGCTGTGTTGAAATGGAATGTGATTTTAGCCCGACGGAGGAGGAGCAGTATAGAGTGCTGTAAGAGAGCTCAGCAGCTGGGCATAGCATTCAGGTTGGAATCAGGGGGCTTTGGGGGGGCGCAACTTAGATTTGACGGGGAAAATCCATGTGACACAAAATCTAGAGCATGCAGTCCCTCAGGGGTCTCTGTCAGTTTAGGCAGGTGTTGGGGGAAGGTCACCTCCCGGAGGTGTGTGTCTTTCCCCCAGTTGTCAGAGAAGTGGGGTAAGCGGACATCCCCGGGTGGTAAAGGGGGGTTAAAGAGAATCCCAGCTGGTGACTAGGAGACACTGAGCAGTGTCTTACCTCACCAGTTACATCGGTCCCATCGTGGCTACAGGGTGGCACTCTCCCCCTCTTAACTCGCTGCGCTCGGTTACCATTCCATGTTGCTAGCACACAGCACAGACAATTCCCCATGCTGGGCTGTTCTCACTACATGCTTCTTTCCATTTAGGAAATGGCTCACAGCTTCTCCCCAGCCAATGGGAACAGAGGGGTGTGGACTGTGGAATGCCTAGTACTGGAGCATGGCTGTCTGGCTCTAGGGCAGATCAGAGCTGAACTGTAGAGGATATGATAATATTACAAGGAGGCTACAGGGGCCACCTGGAGCTAGAGGCGGGGTTGTGATTGTGACCCCTGCAACCCCTTATGCTACACAGATGCCCAAGGCCATAGTGCAGCTTAAATAGCCCCCTGGCATTTGTGCACATTCACACATTCCTTCACGCACCCATGCGCCTGTGCACCTGTTTGCGCATGGACCAAGCTTCTTGGCATTCTGCGCCTGCACACAGGGATGTGCCTTTCCTGACACACACTCTCATTCCAGGTCTTCATTGTATGGAGTCGGTGTGTGCACTTTAAATACACAGTACCTGTTGCTTTAGACAATAAATAGGAGATTAATAACATTGACAATGGCATGAAGCAGGATGTCTGTCTATTCTACACAAGGATTAGTATGTTAAGCTGGTCATAGACAATTATTTATTTATTTTGTTGTTCAGCCAGCGAGATGAACTAAAGAAGTTTACAGATTCCTGTATTCAAACAAAGTAAATGGAGGAATTCCCCATCTACCAAAAAAAGTTTTCTAGTATGTCCATTTAAAGTGGAAGTAAACTTCCATCTCTGAATTTTACCTATATGTAAGCCTATAATAAGGTGCACATTTAGGACATATTTACTGTATACGCAGCCAGTGACATCACTGTCCCGGGTGGCCATTCCTTCATAGCCCTGTGCTGTAAACGGCAGAGTGACGTCATCGTGGCTCTGGCCAGTCACAGAGCTGGAGTCCGTGAACCCGGAAGCAAGACCGGTGAAGATGGGTGCCCCTGCAGTTCTGACATCTCGTCGCTGGAAGGGCTTCGATTTAAGGTAAGTTTAACATAATGTGCTACATACTAGCGCATTATAACTTTACCTTGCCGGGTACAAAAAAAAAAGTCTAGAGGTTTACAACCGCTTTAACAAACGTTGATCAAATGATAGACCTCTATAAAAATATATAAATCTTGCGAGCTACTCTAGAGCAACCTGAGACTGCAATCAGCTTCAGGTGTAAAGTAACCTGAGGTTACAACCTAGCGTCAGGTGTGGTATAACAATTCCTGTGAAACAAAGTGCAAATTCACAGCTGCTAAGCATTAATTACAATCCCACAATCTGTGAAAACATACATACAAAAAAACAAAAAAATGCAGCACTGAACAGATCCCCCTGAGGAAGATACGTGATTAGCCCTGTGTCGTTACATGTAGGGGAGGGGCCAGGATGGTGCAGGAGCTTGGATACATGCTTGTTTGTAAAAGCTGCTGACACATACAAGTTTGGAAGTCGTTTGGAGAGGAATCCTATGCTTAATGCTTTTATAGTTTACATAGTTACATAGTTAGTCAGTAGTGATGAGCCGAACACCCCCGGGTTCGGTTCGCACCAGAACCCGCGAACGGACCGAAAGTTCGAACGAACATTAGAACCCTATTAAATACAATGGATGCGAACGTTCGAATTCTAAAGTGCTAATTATAACAACTATTATGCATGTTATTGTCATAAATAGGGTTTGGGAACCCGGGTTCTGCACCAGGGGACATGTATCAATGCAAAAAGAAGTTTTAAAAACGGTCGTTTTTCGGGAGCAGTCATTTTAATGATGCATAAAGTGAAAAAAAAAAAGTCAAATATTCCTTTAAATATCGTACCTGGGGGGTGTCTAAAGTATGCCTGTGAAGTGCCACGTGTTTCCCGTGTTTAGAACTGTCCCTGCACAAAATGACACTTCTAAAGGAAAAAAAAGCCATTTAAAACTGCTTGCGGCTTTAATGTAATGTCTGGTCCCGGTAATATGGATGAAATTCTTTAAGAAAAATGGCATAGCTACCCCATGACCCCCCCCCCCCCTACCCCAGCCCATTACCAGCCCCTTTGGGTCTTGTATGGATATTAAGGGGAACCCCGCACATAAAATAAAAAAGGCCCTATATACTCTGAACAGCCGTATACAGGCGGTGCATACAAGACAGGGACTGTAGGTTTGTTCTTATGTAGAATCTGTTTGTAATTTTGAACAGGTACATTGTTGAAGTGTAGCTCCAGCCCAAAAATCTATTTTTAAACTTTTTGGGAAACATAGGTAAGGGTTATCACCCCTGTAACATTTGTTTTGCTGTCTGTGCCCCTGTTCAGAACATTTCACCTCACTTTCCGTCCCAATGACAACTGTTTTTGAAATGTGGTGTTTTTCTTGAAACAAGGATTGCTGATAAAGCATCAGTACAGATGAGACCCCTTTCTCCCATATTTATTCTTACAGGAGAGAATTTTCCTTTCTAGGGGTAGATTTCCTCTCACTTCCTGTTGTCTTCTTTCGTTTGCAAGTAGGAGTCGTTTGTAAGTTGGATGTTTGAAAGTAGGGACCTGCCGTATATACTCTGCAGAAATAGGCCCCTTAGTTGTTGGTGTTGGCACAACACTGTAAGCACTCAGTTACTCTTGGTTGGTGCTGGAACGCCCTGCTGTCAACTATTATATCAGGAATTTTAATTACATATAATTGTTGAACAGTGGTAGTAAAAATTGGGGCTTTGATGGTGGTGCTGGTGCCACAACACTGTAAGCCCTGACAGTTACTCTTGGTGGGTGCAGCAATGGGCCCTGCTGTGAATTATTAGATCAAGAATTGTAATTACATGCCCCTTTTGAACAGGGGCTGAAAAATTGGGCCTTTCGTGGTGGTGGTGGTGGTGGCGTTGCCACAAGACTGTAAGCCCTCAGAGTTACTCTTGGTGGGTGCAGCAATGGACCCTGCTGTGAATTATTAGATCAAGAATTGTAATTGCATGCCCCTGTTGAACAGGGGCTGAAAAATTGGGCCTTAGGCACTGGTGGCACAACACTACAACCCCTCACAGATACTGTACTTGGAGCACAGCAATGAGCCCTGTTGCAAAGTATTGCTTCAAAAATTGTAATGACACGCCCCTGTTAAACAGGGGCTGAAAAATTGGGCCTTAGGCACTGGTGCCACAACACTCCAACCCCTCACAGATACTGTACTTGGAGCACAGCAATGAGCCCTATGGCAAATTATTGCTAAAAAAATTGTAATTACACGCCCCTGTAAAACAGGGGCTGAAAAATTGGGCCTTAGCCACTGGTGGCGGCACCCATAAACAAAAATGATCTTCCAAGCTATCATCATCAATCGTATCATTGAGGACTCGGAGGAGGAGGATAGCCAGTCAACATAACAGCACAGGCACTCAGCATCAGCATCAGTCTTGAAGGGATGTGACATGTTAAAATCAATTAGTCTGTTATATCAGCATCAGGTGTGTGGTAGCTGGTGGTGATCCAAGACTGGTTCATCTTGATGAAAGTCAGTCGATCAACCGAGTCGGTGGACAGGCGCACCCTGTGATCCGTGACAAATCCTCCAGCAGCACTGAATGTGCGTTCCGAAAGAACGCTGGATGCAGGACAGGCCAGTAGCTCAATTGCATACTGTGCAAGCTCTGGCCAGTGATCCATCCTCAAGACCCAGTAAGCCAGAGGATTTTCGGTGGGGAAGGTGTCCAAGTCTGACCTTGCCCCTAGATATTCCTGCACCATGTTTATCAGACGCTGGCGATGGTTGCTGGAACCGATCATAATTTGGGGCTGCGGACTAAAGAATTGTCTGAACGCATCGGTCAGACGGCCACCTTCCCCACCGCTCCTTCTTTGACTGGCCGAAGCCTCAGCAACTCGTTCGCCAGGACCAGGAGTTTGTAACCTCCCAGTCTCTGGGAACGCGTTGCACAGACCTTTCTGCAAGGCCTCCCGGAGTTGTCTCATCCTCTGCTCCCTCTGCGACGGTAACATAAGGTCCGCAACCTTACCCTTGTACCGTGGATCAAGGAGAGTGGCCAGCCAGTAATGGTCCCTCTCCTTGATCCGAAGAATACGAGGATCCTTCCGCAGACTTTGCAGGATCAGGGAGGCCATGCAGCGTAGGTTTGCTGAGGCATTCGCTCTGGAGTCCTCTGGGTCACTAAGGACGACATGATCCGCAGCCACCTCCTCCCAGCCACGTACAAGTCCACTGGTTTCTTGGGACTGTAAATCATCCCTAAAAGACTGCTGCTGATGATGCTGAGTGCCAGCCTCCACCTCCATGCTGACACAATCCTCCTCCTCCTCCTCCTCCTCCTCCTCCTCCTCTTCCTGTGCGATGGGTGGGACAGAAGGAACACTGTCTGGGTAAAGGGGGCCTTGAGAGGCAAGGAAGTCCTCCTCTTCCTGCCTCTGTTCTGCCTCAAGTGCCCTGTCCATTATTCCACGCAGCGTGTGCTCCAACAGGTGGACAAGAGGTACAGTGTCACTGATGCATGCACTGTCACTGCTCACCATCCTCGTGGCCTCCTCAAATGGTGCCAGGACAGTGCATGCATCCCTGATCATGCCCCACTGGCGTGGAGAAAAAAAACCAAGCTCCCCTGACCCTGTCCTGGTGCCGTAGTCGCACAGGTACTCATTGATGGCCCTCTGCTGCGTGTGCAGCCGCTGCAGCATGGCCAACGTTGAGTTCCACCTGGTGGGCATGTCACATATAAGGCGGTTCTTGGGCAGGTTCAACTCCTTTTGCAGCTCAGCCAGGCGAGCACTGGCATTATAAGATCTGCGGAAATGCACACAGACTTTCCTGGCCTGCCTCAGGACATCCTGTAAGCCCGGGTACCTGCCCAAGAACCGCTGCACCACCAGGTTAAGGACGTGAGCCACACAGGGCACATGGGTCAGTTGTCCCTGTCGGAGGGCGGAGAGGAGGTTGGTGCCATTGTCGCAAACCACCATTCCTGGCTTAAGCTGGCGTGGCGTCAACCACCTCTCGGCCTGGCCCTGCAGAGCAGACAGGACCTCTGCCCCAGTGTGGCTTCTGTCCCCCAAACACACCAGCGCAAGCACGGCATGGCATCTTTTTGCCTGCGTACTTGCGTAGCCCCGTGAACGGCTACGGAGCACCGCTGGTTCATAGGACAAACCACAGGAAGAGGCCATGGAGGAAGAAGAAGAGGAGGGGGTGGAGGAGAGAGGTGTGTCACAACCAGTAGTAGCATTTTGGAGGCGTGGCGGTGGGACAACCTCCAACACTACTGCACCTTGTCCTGCATCCTTCCCAACTGCCAAAAGAGTGACCCAATGGGCCGTGAAAGAAAGGTAACGTCCCTGTCCATGCCTGCTGGACCATGAGTCAGCGGTAATATGCACCTTACCGCTGACCGCCCTGTCCAGCGAGGCCAAGACATTGCCTTCCACATGCCGGTAGAGAGCCGGAATAGCCTTCCGTGAGAAAAAGTGGCGTTTGGGAACCTGCCACTGAGGAACCGCACATTGCACAAACTCACGGAAGGGGGCCGAGTCTACCAACTGAAAAGGCAGCAGTTGAAGCGCTAGCAATTTAGCCAAGCTAGCATTCAACCGCTGGGCATGTGGATGGCTGGGAGTGAACTTCTTTCGACGGTCCAGCAGCTGGGGCAGGGAAATTTGCCTGCTAGAATCGGACGTCGGTGTACTGCTAGCAGAGTGGCCGCAAGTACTTGGCTGTGACACACCTAATTCTACACCTTCATTCCTCTCAGTGCATGTTTCAGAGAGGACTGAAGTTATAGTGGGGTTGGAGATCCCAGCTGATGCGGTGCAAGGAGAGGTCCGCTTTGTTCTTTGGTGTGGGTCTTTCAGGTAGGCTTGCCAACGAGCTGCATGGCAGGTCAACATATGTCTGGTCAGGCATGTGGTACTCAAGCGGCTGATGTTTTGGCCACGCGATATACGCTTGAGACATATGTTGCAAACAGCAGCTGTGCGATCTGATGCACTAGCCTCAAAAAAGGCCCACACCAAAGAACTTTTTGAATGACGGGCAGAGGCAGCGCCCTGCACAGGCGGAGCTCTGCGGTGTGATTCCGTCGGTGTACTGCCCTTACGCTGGCCACCAAAGGGCATCCTGCCTCGTTGGAGATGTGCCTCCTCCTCATCCTCCTCCTCCTCCTCTCTCCTATTAGGCACCCACGTGGAGTCAGTGACCTCATCATCACCTCCCTCCTCATCACTGGAGCCAATCTGGCAGTATGCTGCAGCTGCTGGAACATGACTGCCAGATTGGTGTCCTTCTTGAGCATCCCCTCTGTCTGCTCTCACGCTACTGCCTTCCTCTAGCTGGGTTTCATCATCAGACCCTTCGAAACGCTGGGCATCCTCCTGGAGCATGTACCCAACACTGTGCTGAAACAGTTCGGGGGACTCCTCAGGAGGAGGACATGGTGGGTCTAGGGAAGGAGTGACTGATGATGAGTCTGACATTGATACCAGGGAAGAGGACGCTTTGGCAGCTGCTTTTCCAGTACCCTGAGCCTGGGTGAGAGAGGATGAGGAGGAGGAGGAGGGCTTGGTCATCCACTCTACCAAGTCTTCGGCATGATGTGGCTCAACATGTCCAGCTGCCGAAAAGAAGGACAAGCGTGTCCCATGGCCATGTGCTGATGACAATGCAACGCGTCCACGACCAGCACTGTTGCCCCCAGACACAGAGCCTGCTTGCCCTCTTTTATTGCCTCCTGACTGTCTGCCTCTCCTTGTTTGCCTTCCAGACATTCTAATAGATGGCCTGCAGGGAGATGGGAAAAAAGCAATAAGGGCTACCTTCAGGTGTCCTTCTCTGTCCCTTGAAACAAGGACTTTGACAGTGAAAGAAACTGACACACTCTCCCTACCTACAGTTTTCTGTCCCTAGAAAAAATGTTTTTTTTAAGCACAATTTAGCACAAGGAGAATTCACTCACTGTCCTTCCAGGTCCCTGGAAACAAGGACTTTGACAGTGAAAGAAACTGACACACTCTCCCTACCTACAGTTTTCTGTCCCTAGAAAAAATGTTTTTTTTAAGCACAATTTAGCACAAGGAGAATTCACTCACTGTCCTTCCAGGTCCCTGGAAACAAGGACTTTGACAGTGAAAGAAACTGACACACTCTCCCTACCTACAGTTTTCTGTCCCTAGAAAAAATGTTTTTTTTAAGCACAATTTAGCACAAGGAGAATTCACTCACTGTCCTTCCAGGTCCCTGGAAACAAGGACTTTGACAGTGAAAGAAACTGACACACTCTCCCTACCTACAGTTTTCTGTCCCTAGAAAAAATGTTTTTTTTAAGCACAATTTAGCACAAGGAGAATTCACTCACTGTCCTTCCAGGTCCCTGGAAACAAGGACTTTGACAGTGAAAGAAACTGACACACTCTCCCTACCTACAGTTTTCTGTCCCTAGAAAAAATGTTTTTTTTAAGCACAATTTAGCACAAGGAGAATTCACTCACTGTCCTTCCAGGTCCCTGGAAACAAGGACTTTGACAGTGAAAGAAACTGACACACTCTCCCTACCTACAGTTTTCTGTCCCTAGAAAAAATGTTTTTTTTAAGCACAATTTAGCACAAGGAGAATTCACTCACTGTCCTTCCAGGTCCCTGGAAACAAGGACTTTGACAGTGAAAGAAACTGACACACTCTCCCTACCTACAGTTTTCTGTCCCTAGAAAAAATGTTTTTTTTAAGCACAATTTAGCACAAGGAGAATTCACTCACTGTCCTTCCAGGTCCCTGGAAACAAGGACTTTGACAGTGAAAGAAACTGACACACTCTCCCTACCTACAGTTTTCTGTCCCTAGAAAAAAATGTTTTTTTTAAGCACAATTTAGCACAAGGAGAATTCACTCACTGTCCTTCCAGGTCCCTGGAAACAAGGACTTTGACAGTGAAAGAAACTGACACACTCTCCCTACCTACAGTTTTCTGTCCCTAGAAAAAATGTTTTTTTAAGCACAATTTAGCACAAGGAGAATTCACTCACTGTCCTTCCAGGTCCCTGGAAACAAGGACTTTGACAGTGAAAGAAACTGACACACTCTCCCTACCTACAGTTTTCTGTCCCTAGAAAAAATGTTTTTTTTTAAGCACAATTTAGCACAAGGAGAATTCACTCACTGTCCTTCCAGGTCCCTGGAAACAAGGACTTTGACAGTGAAAGAAACTGACACACTCTCCCTACCTACAGTTTTCTGTCCCTAGAAAAAATGTTTTTTTTAAGCACAATTTAGCACAAGGAGAATTCACTCACTGTCCTTCCAGGTCCCTGGAAACAAGGACTTTGACAGTGAAAGAAACTGACACACTCTCCCTACCTACAGTTTTCTGTCCCTAGAAAAAATGTTTTTTTTAAGCACAATTTAGCACAAGGAGAATTCACTCACTGTCCTTCCAGGTCCCTGGAAACAAGGACTTTGACAGTGAAAGAAACTGACACACTCTCCCTACCTACAGTTTTCTGTCCCTAGAAAAAATGTTTTTTTTAAGCACAATTTAGCACAAGGAGAATTCACTCACTGTCCTTCCAGGTCCCTGGAAACAAGGACTTTGACAGTGAAAGAAACTGACACACTCTCCCTACCTACAGTTTTCTGTCCCTAGAAAAAATGTTTTTTTTAAGCACAATTTAGCACAAGGAGAATTCACTCACTGTCCTTCCAGGTCCCTGGAAACAAGGACTTTGACAGTGAAAGAAACTGACACACTCTCCCTACCTACAGTTTTCTGTCCCTAGAAAAAAATTTTTTTTAAGCACAATTTAGCACAAGGAGAATTCACTTACTGTCCTTCCAGGTCCCTGGAAACAAGGACTTTGACAGTGAAAGAAACTGACACACTCTCCCTACCTACAGTTTTCTGTCCCTAGAAAAAATGTTTTTTTTAAGCACAATATAGCACAAGCACAAAACACACTGACACTCTCCCTACCTATCCTTCTCTTTCCCTAAACTAAAGGAATCCAGGTTAAGCAAGAAAGAAATAAAAGTCACTGTCCCTGCCTATGCTGCTCTATCCCTGCTCCGGAACACACTACACTAGGCCGCCGTGCTGGCGGCCTTTTATAGTGTGGGGCGTGTACTAAACACCCTCAGCAATAATTGGCCACAGGCATCCTGCCTGTGGCCAATCATTGCTCTCCTCGCTGCCGGCGCTGTGATTGGCCAAGCATGCGGGGTCACAGTGCATGCTTGGCCAATCACAGCGCCTGGATGACACTGCGATGGCGTAGTGCATTGTGGGCCGTTCGCGTCACTCGAATTTGGCGCGAACGGCCCAAATCGTTCGATCTTCGTCGAACGATCGAACAGCCGATGTTCGAGTCGAACGTATGTTCGACTCGAACACGAAGCTCATCCCTATTAGTCAGGTTGAAAAAAGACACAAAAAGTCCATCCAGTTCAACCATAAAAAAAATTATAAAATAAAATAAAAAATATCGTACAATCCCAAATACCCAATTCTATACCCACAGTTGATCCAGAGGAAGGCAAAAAACTCCAGCAGAGCATGATACAATTTGCTACAGCAGGGGAAAAAATTCCTTCCTGATCCCCCGAGAGGCAATCGGATTTACCCTGGATCAACTTTACCTATAAATGTTAGTACTCAGTTATATTATGTATGTAGCGGGGCTCACCCCTCTCACCCCTTCTTCTTCTCGGCTTGCTGTCTTGTCTAGGGGAACCTGGGAGGAGGGATGAGATCCACCACAGCCCATGTCCTCTTCTGGATAGAGGTGAAGGCCCGAACGTATTTTACCATCGGGTCGTGTGTATAACCCGGGGTCAAGTCTTTCCTCTAACTGACCCCCCTTTGCTCCCAGTAACCAGAGTTCCACACCACTGAAAAGGTCCAACTCTTATTTATTCTTTAGCAGCAATAAATCGTCACTTAGCACAGACAGGTTGTGACCAACGAACAGTTCAGTACAGGTGGGGAGTAGGTCAAGGCACAATCCCTCAATCAAACTAAACCATTGAGAGATCATCAACGGTTATGGCGCACAGTGGCTGTGAATGTACTTCTTTCTTTCTCTGAGTCTCTACCAGCAACTCTGATGAACATGAAATAGGAGTTACCTTCTTTAAGCTGTGGCCCCAGTCAGAGGGAAGACATCCTTCCGAGAGAGTTACCGGAGGCCCCTCCGTCACCGGCAAATGCTGCACCGGGCTGTTCGGAAGGGTTACATTCCCCGGCCTCCTCGTCTCAGATTCGGGCGCCCAACACCTTAGGGCCCCTCGGACTCCTCCACCCTTGTGGAACCCAGTTGAAGGTACTGGGTTCCAGGCCTCCTCAATAGTACCTCACCCCAGAGCTAAAGGTGCCTGGGATGGACTCCATCTCCCGCTCCGGCCAGGCCAAGGGCCCCTGGGCCCGGAACTCCGAAACGCCCGCACCCAGGCCAAAGGTGCCTGTGCGCGCCGGTGTCCTCCGACTCTGAACCCTGAACTCAGGGCGTCCGCCGCCTTTATCTCCTCTCCCCAGCGTCACAGCAGGTTCCCCGCCCCGCTGTACAACCGCCAGAAAGGGACAAAAAGAGTACAGTCTTGCAGTGAGGGTTCAACCCCCCGGCCCAGGGCAACAGCGCCACCCTCGGACCCCAGGGAACCTCACACCACCAGAGTCCTCCATCAACAATAATCAGCGCATCTGGGTTACACTACCACCCAGATGCTTCCCTTAAATTTAAATACCCGCTACATGTACATTTAGGAAAGTATCCAGGCCTTTCTTAAAGCAATCTACTGAGCTGGCCAGAACCACCTCTGGAGGGAGTCTGTTCCACATTTTCACAGCTCTTACTGTGAAGAAACCTTTCCGTATTTGGAGATGAAATCTTTTTTCCTCTAGACGTAAAGAGTGCCCCCTTGTCTTTTGTGTTGACGTAAAGTGAATAACTCAACACCAAGTTCACTATATGGACCCCTTATATATTTGTACATGTTAATCATATCCCCCCTTATTCTCCTCTTCTCAAGAGTGAATAAATTAAGTTCCTATAATCTTTCCTCATAGCTCCTCCATGCCTCTTATCAGTTTGGTTGCCCTTCTCTGCACTTTCTCCAGTTCTCCGGTATCCTTTTTGAGAACTGGTGCCCAAAACTGAACTGCATATTCCAGATGAGGTCTTACTAATGATTTGAACAGGGGCAAAATGATATCTCTCTCTCTCTGGAGTCCATACCTCTCTTAATACAAGAAAGGACTTTGCTCGCTTTGGAAACCACAGCTTGGCATTGCATGCCATTATTGAGCTTATGTTCTACCAAAACCCCCAGATCCTTTTCCACTACGGATCCCCCCAGTTGTACTCCCCCTAGTATGTATGATGCATTCATATTCTTAGCCCCCAAGTGCCTAACTTTACATTTATCAACATTAAACCTCATCTGCCACATAGTCGCCCAATTAGACAGAGCATTGAGGTCGGTTTGTAAATTGGCGAGTTTGGTGTGCTGGAAGCATGTGTAAGTACCCTCATGTTATGTTTTCTAAATACATTTTTAAACTAGCAATAACGCACTATCCAGCCTCTTTCTTGTTTTAAAATTGAGGACAACTTCTCTGAATTTTCCTGTGGGATCCTGCTGAGCCAGTTTCACTTAGAGCCCAGGAGTGGTTCAACTGCTTATGTGGACCAAACTTAAGTGTGCGGTCACACTGTTGGAGGTAAGCGCATTCACACGGGGGAGGCGGGGGGGGGGACGTGTGTGAGGTCACCATCTTCTGATCAGGAATATCATCACTAGAGTCACTCTTTGGACAGTAAAATGTATAATACCCCAATTTGCTCTTTTGTCTATGTGGATTGATGAAAATTGGGAAAAAAAAACCTCTCTCTTTTTGGACACTTGATATTAAGGAATAATACTACATTTCTTTCACTGTGAGCTTGCTTGTTACACAAAAAAAAATATTTATTTTATGTTCATAGTTACATTTTTTAGCAATATTGATTTTCATTGTTTATGGCACTATCTTTGCATTTGTAAGGTTCAGTATCACACAGCGCTGCATTTTTTTGTTTTTTGTATAAATGATAGACCTCAGTCAGGCAATATTAATAGAAATTGGTCTTGTCCCTGATGAATTGGATGAATTTCAATCAGTGTTTTGTCAGCTTTAGTGAGATAGAAGGGTTGATTTACTAAAGGCAAAAATAATTTGCAAGTGCAGTTGCTCCAGAGCTTAGTAAATGAGGAGAAGCTTTGCTGACTTCCATCATCCAATCATGTGCAAGCAAAAACCCCCTTTTTTTTTCCTTGCATGTGATTGGGTATTCTTTGTAAAATGAAGCTTTACATCATTTACTCTACAACAACTGCACTTGCAAAGTTCACCATCTATTTGCCTTTAGTAAATCTAGTTTAGTAAATCAACCCCAGAGTGTTTTAACGCTAATCTCTACATGGTATTTTAATTGACAGGACTGAGGCTGTGTGCTGGAGAGCAGCTCCAACTCACCGTTTCTGCATTGTATGTTTACATTTGCTGAGGCTGTGAATGGGAGCAGTTCTCCTGCACTTAGCATCAGCTGTCAATTACTAGTGACATAATGGCTGGGGAGGAGCAGCAGAAGGCAGACAGAAGGAGACAAATTCAACAAACCTGGAAGTGTCAGACACTTCCCCTTAATTTGACTCTACGATATGTTAATGAAACCATTGCCCAGAGAGGGCAATATGCACATATTCAACTAATATATAAAAATATAATGCTGCTTCTGGAGACAGGGTCTCTTTAACCCTTTCCAGCCCACTCTATAGCTGAATGATGGCTACAGCAAGGGGTTACTTTGGTGGCAGGGCGTCTATTGACGTCCTCTAATGATCGCGCTTCCCGCATGCCCCCTGAGGCGTGCGGGCGGTATGCTTTGTGCCAAGTCCTTTGGACTCAGTTGATCACAGATCAGCGTAAAGGGCCAATCACAGAGGCCCTTTATCACGTGATCAGCTGTGTCCAATGACAGCTGATCACGGATGTCAACACAAGCCGGTTATCGCTGACAGCGTGAGGAGAGAAGAAGAGAGCTGATAACCAGCTTTTGTTAAAGGGACAGCAACACTTGATAATCAGGGCACTGATTATCAGTGTCCTGATTATCACTGCAGTCCCAACAGTGCCCACCAGTTCTGCCAATCAGTGCCTACCAGCGCTGCCAATCAGTGTTCACTAGTAGTGCCCATCAGTGCTGCCAATCAGTGCCCATCAGTGCCTCCTCACCAGTGTTACTTACTTATCAGTGCAACCTATTAGTGCCCATCAGAGCCCATCAGTGCTGCCTATCAGTACCGCCTATCAGTTTCCATCAGTGCCACCTATCAGTGCCGTCTATCAGTGCAGCCTCATCAGCCTCATCAGTGCCTCCTCATCAGTGCCCACCAGTGCTGCCTCATCAGTGCCCATCAGTGCCACCTCTCAGTGCCACTTAGCAGTGCCCATCAGTGCTGCCTCATCAGTGCCCATCTGTGCAGCCTATCAGTGCCCATCAGTGCAGCCGCATCAGCATACATTAGTAAAGAAGAAAAATTACCCGTTTGCAAAATTTTATAACTATGAAAAATGTTTTGTTTGTTTTTTTCAAAATTTTTTGAATTTTTAATTTATTTAGCAAAAAATAAAAAGCACAATGGTGATTAAATACCACCAAAAGATAGCTCTATTTTTGTGAAAAAATGATAAAAATGCATTTGGATAAAGTGTTCCATGACCATGCAATTGTCATTCAAAGTGCAACAGCACTGAAAGCTGAATATTGGCCTGGGCAGGAAGGGGGTGAAAGTACCCAGTAGGCAAGTGGTTAAAGAAAACTTTCTACTTAAAACATTATTTATTTCTGTGTACATAACTGAAACTTGCTCTCTGTGAGGAGAAGAAGCAGCAAAAGGAAGGTCAAACAATGCTTAATAGGTAGGGTCTTTAAACTTTCTTGAATGTCAATGGAGATATAACAGGAGCCTTTAAATTTAAAGTCACCTCTCCTCCATGATACCCATCAAAAATAAGAGAAGGAAGGAACCATAGCGTAATTTTACGATCACATGCACCTTTTCCCAGCACTGAGGCTGGCCCACATGTATCACTAGGCAGGAACCATCACCGTCCGGCTCGCGCTCGTGGGTCGGCGTGCGTTTCACTGCCGGGGTTGATATGAAACCAGAAGTTCAGGACCCGGAAGTAAGGTGACCAGAATGCGCCTTGACGTACGTTTCGTTTTACAATGTCATCAGGATGCATCACTTTGGCAAAACTCATCACTGAACTATTTATGGACTTTACAAAGGACTGTTTTTATTATTTCATTATATTCATATTATTATTGAGCACGTTGCACTTTACAATTGTATATGAAATTGATTAATTGTCTACTATATTATATTATATTGTGGAATTAATTGTGTTCACATCAAACAACCCAATCAGCTTCCATTTTTTTTAAGTTAGAAGCTGATTGGCTACCATGCACAGCTGCACCAGATTTTACATTCTCCAATTTTAGTAAATCAACCCCAAAGATTATGCAAATCCTAAAAATGAACATATCTTATTTGCTCCCTTGTACTCTATTAAATATACATTATAGCATTGTTACATCTGTTTAATAAGGGCAAAAATACCTGTTAATCTTACTAGAAATGTAATCAGCTGATGATTTTATTTGTTCTTTGCCTGTGCTACACTCCTATCAATAACGTTGTACCCATTTATTTTTGAGAACTACATAACCACTCCCTTTTATGTTAAAAAGGAGAAGGAGAGGTGTTCTGTAAACGTGGGATAGGGTGACAACACTACTTCTTCACAAAAGCAGAAAGATAGGACACCACATCTAAGAACTAGTAAGTTGCAATATAGAGTATATAAACTGGTCACCAAACAACAGTTTTAGGAATTAGATGCCATTCCCAGGCGACATAAGCTTAGAACTCAGAGACAGCGTTATTAGAGAAATGTGGGGAACCTAGGTGATTGATTATTTCTACATTTAAAAAAATGAAATATCGATACTAATTTACTGAGGACTATGATAATGATCAAGCATTCTATCTAATGGTAAAGACACCTTGTACCACAAAATATGCGCCATGTTGAGGCAAAATGTAGAAAAAGGTTTTGCCACAAGAGGTCAAAATGTTTAAAAAAGTATGCCCTCTTTAAAATCTGCCATAAATCCAGATGGATTGATTCAGTCATAGCAAATTCATAAAAATTAGCATGACCCGGATCAAGTCTCAATGCATAAACCTTGGGTTTTTACACCTTCTTAGTTCTTCTGAGTAAAACAGTGTTAACATTTTCAATTAAATTATTGTCCTAAAAATCAAAATAGGGAGCTTCCAGTGACAGTTTTTTTTTTTTTTTTTTTATCATGGGAGCTGTTTGGCTTTTATAGTCAGAGGAAGAAGTTTGAATATTAAGGACAATAGTTCATCCTTCTGTAAGCAGGCAGCTCTCATTGATTTACAATCATTAAATGACTGGCAAACACATATTTGGCCAAATTAATGTAGCTATAGTTGAAAGCTCAGTCTATCCATTCTATATTAATAACATGAATGTACATGCTACTTGTCTATAGAATGCAATGTCACTTTTTTCTTTCTGTTTCTAATGCAGTCACAATGAAGGCTCCTTACTACACATCTGGTAGAGTTGCCCTAAAACTTATCCCCTGTGGGTTAAAGTGTACCATTTCATAAACGTAGCCCTTAAAGTGGATGTAAACCCACTCTCATCCTTTCTAAACTACTGCCATAGTGCTGATCTATAAGGATATAGATGCCTCCTGCATGTATCCTTATCTGTCAAATGTCTCCCCTCTGTCTGTTATAAGAACTGAAAAACTGCAGATTCTGTGGGTGGATCTGTTGTCTGGAGGTCGGTGGGTGGAGTCGTGATGTCAGTAGACTCCCCGCCCACCTCTACACTCCCCTTGTCAACATGCATTTTCTCCTGAGTATTCCTTCTGCTATGATCACTAACATCCAGTCAAAATCCAGAAAAGTAACCACATGACTTTAGAAAAGGAGTGGGGGTGGGAATTAAAAAATAATGCCTGTCTAAAGCTAGTGCACGAGATATGTAAATAACCTGTCATTCAAAGCAAGGGGGCGGAACGGACAAAGGTTTTTCTCTGTTTGTCCGTTTTATTTCACTGAACAATAAAAGAGGATTGCTCAGAGCTGGATTAACTCTGTGTGGCAAGACTGGGCACAGATAATAGGAAATCTTATACTCTACATTGTGACAGCAAAATAAAAAAAATTCGGGTTTACATCCACTTTAACCTCAGGCATTATCCATGGAAAGCCTTGCTGAATCAGAATGTAGCAATGTTCCTAGACACAAATGTATACTTGTCATTAAAATGTTCTGAGCCATCACATAAGTAAATGCCAGGACCTAAAAAAGTTTTCACTTGACAAAATTATGGACATTATGATTAAAGAGGGACTTACCTAACTTCCTAATCACAATTATGGTTCTCTGGGAGAACAGAGTTCCTAAACATTTGGAACCTTTAAATGTATTATGCATTACCACAAGGTCTCTTTTTTAAAATACAAACACTTGCTCAATTAAGGGGCCCTGCGTGGCTCTGAATCATTGACTTATGTTTACCATGTGACCACAAAAATAAAGCTTTGGACCCAAAAAATAGAGGACCTCTACCCGTGCCACATCCAAATAGGGTCTATACAGAAAAGTTTTTTGCAAGATTTGCAATGGTGAACTTTACTGGCACTAAACATGAGACCAAAGACATTGTTGAAATAAATAAAACATAAATATTTATTGTTATAAAGTTTAAAACATGCTAATGTTGCAATAGTTAAAATCAAGATGTGTGACATAACATTCTGGCTCCCGTATATACCCTTCAAACCATAGATACAACTTTTGATCAGGAAGAAGGGATATTCTGTATATCATGCCACCTCAGCTGGTCAACGCGTTTCACTAAACTGCGTAGCTTCTTCAGGACCACTGTCACAGTCTGCCAAATATAATTAGAATTTTTTTCCTTTTAAAATTAAAGCTTTGGACTCTTTTTGAGGAATTTGGTGACATTTCTTTTTTTTTTCTTTTTTTTTTTTAACAAACACATTTTAAACCTTATTAACTCCTTTAAAATATTCAGACAAAACTAAGTAGGTTTAAAAATTTAATATTTTATCTATTTTTTTCTCTTACTCTTCCAAGTCATTAAATAGTTAAAGTTATAGTAGGATCACTGAGAGGCCTGCCAATTTTCTTCTATTCACTCTGTAAGTCATATGCAGACATATTAGGTAGCACTGTAATGTACAAGTAAGGTCAAACAAAGCGCCTCAGTATTCCTGTTTTCTGAGGCTAACTTGTTTGCTGGAAAAGTTTTATTTCCCTGAATTTTGTTTTTAAACATGCTTCTGGACACTGGCCTGAAGGCATATGCTTTCAATAAATTACAACGTATAATCTATGGCTCTGGTAATACAGTAATTGAAATAGCATATTATTTTTATCTCAAAAATTCTTTAATGATGATTGGTCATAATCTGGTTGTTCTGCTACTTCAGTTGCTTATTATTAGAGTGCCCCCTGGCAAGTGACGTTGACTCATTCAAAGAGTGGAGCCTAAGTACCATATGGTTTTCACCAGAGCTTCTGATAGTAGAGATGGGCCAGAAACCCTAGTGGTCCCAATGTTTTGGTTAAAAGAGACACCAGGTCAAAGCCCTCAGAAATGAAGGGCTTCGGTACGGAGACTGTTTATAATCCAATAGACAAGAGAGTAGTCAGATTCAGGCAGGGTTTGTGGCAAGCAGCAGACAAAAGCGTACAGTGGAACCTTGGATTACGAGCATAATCCGTTCCAGGAGAATGCTCGTAATCCAAAGCACTCGCATATCAAAGCGAGTTTCCCCATAGAAGTCAATGCAAACAAAATAATTAGTTCCGCATTAACTTCAATGGCATGCAATACCGCATGTGGCCAGAGGTGGGGGGGGCGCCAGAGAGCCTTGGTAACACTCGGAAAGGCCCGAGAACGGCTCAGCTGAACTCGGAAAACCTTGGAAAGGCTCGGGAACGGAGTATTTCCGATATTTTCCAACCATTTCCGAACGGCTCCGAACAGCTCCAATCAGCTACGGTGCCCCCCCACCTCAGGCCAAACACAGTACTGCACACCGCAGTGGCTTGAATCCTGCTCGTACTGCAAGACAACACTCGCAAACCGAGTCAGGATTTTTTCAAATACAGTGCTCAAATTGCGAAACGCTCGTTAACCGCGTTACTCGCAATCCAAGGTTTCACTGTAGTCAAGTCCAGGCAGAGTTTGTGGCAGGCAGCAGCCAAAAGAGTAATCAGGTACAAACAGGGGTCAATGCACAGGAAAGCAAGAGAGTAATCAGGTTAGTCCTGGTTGGCAACAAACCTGCAACTGACAGGTAACTAATACAGCTCTTTAGCTCTTAGGAAGCTGTGTTAAGACCAGTGGCGTCACTAGGGTTGGTGTCACTTGGTGCGGTAAAACATGATGTCACCCCCTTAATAATTAAATAATCCCCCCTAGCCTGCCACAGTGCTCTGACCTGCCGCTGCGGAGTGAAAGCAGGACAGAGTAGTAGACACTGGGTAGGCTAGCGCAACGGGGTCTCTCCTGTCTAGTTTAGGGCCGGAAGCGCATGGTCATGGTGTGCACCCAATATTCGCACGCTATCACGGATGGGGGTGACAAGTGTGAACATGGTGCATGGTCAGGTTGATGTAGTGCGATACTAGATCCCGGCCAGCATGGTCTGGCTGTGTCCGCTGTGGCTGTCAGCTCCGCCGAGGATCAGCATGAGAAGCGCACCTCTCCACTCCATGGACTCTCTGAGGGAGATCTTTTGTAATAATGGGCGGGGCCCGGGGACTGGGAGACAAGTCTGTGGTGTCCTGCAGGAAGTCTGCTGTTATAGGGCTGGGGAGGACACTGGACTGAGCAGCATTCTATGGGGTAGGAGAGAGGGGCCGGCTGAGGACGCCAATGGGAAATGTAAGACTGAACAGCGGCTGCTGAAATCTGGTGCCTGCCCTGAACGGAGTGGTACTTGTCAGTATGCTCTACTTTTTAGGACATGCAGGCCTGGTGTCAACGCTCTGGTGGGTGTCTCCCGGGTGTGATCCGCACCCCCCACTCCCCCATGGTGACGCCACTGGTTAAGATACAGCATCAGCTACTTTGAAACCTGGATCTTAAATACCCTTCTAACCATGGGACATTTCCACAGTCATTACTAGGATCTTTGGAAGTGCTAGCAGGGATTTTGTGAGTACCATTGAAAGTCCTGGCAGGGATTCTGAGAGTACCATTGGAAATCCTGGAAGAAATTCTGCAAGTACCATTGTAAAGTACTGGTGGGGATTTTGTGAGCACCATTGAAAGTCCTGGCAGGGATTCTGAATGTACCATTAAAAGGCCTAGCAAGGATTTTGCAAGGACTGCTGGAGGTTCTGGCAGGGATTCTGCAAGCACCATTGGAAGTCTTTGCAGGGATTCTGTGAGTACTGTTGGAAGTCCTGGCAGTGATTTTGCTAGTACCATTGGAAGTCTTTGCAGGGATTCTGCGAGTACCATTGGAAGTCCTGGCAGGAATTCTGTGAGTACCATTGGAAGTCTTTGCAGGGATTCCGTGAGTACCATTGGAAGTTCTGACAGGGTTTTTACTAGTACCATTTGAAATGCTACTAGGGATTATGCCATATACCATTGGAATTTTTAGCAGAAATTCCTGGCAGAGATTCTGAGAAAAGGTGTTCTGGAAGTCCCGGCTGGGAGCAGCGTAAAACCCTCACAGGGATTTCTAATAGGTTCTTCATTTATGTCATGCTTCCTTTGACGGAAATATATTTGTCCAACTTAGGCCTCATTCACACAGGCACCGTCAGTTTAACCACGTTAAAAACGTATCAGTTCTTATCCGCTGCTTCATCCATCTTCCGTTCCGTTAATCTCCGTTTTTATCCGTCTTCCGTTCCGTTAACATCTGTTAATTTACCCGTTTACATTGGTTTTTGCATCTGTTTTTGCATCCGCTTCAATCCGTTTACAACAGTTTCTGTGGCTTTGATGACATAACCCAGAAAGCATTGCTCCTCCCATGATGCATTGCGGTTTTCAGTGAGTGACTTGCCCTTGCTGTGTCCTTCCTTTTCCGTGTCCCTGTGTTTGCTATCTGTGTTGTGTGATGGATTCCAACAAATTTTGGGACAGAGTGACATTGTTTGTCATATTTGGAGAAAGGAGAGCAAGAAAAAGCAGATTGTGACTAGGAGCTTCTCCTTCGAGACATCTCTGGCCATGGTTCTCCTTGGGGATGTACTTCCAATGTACTTCCTATTGTCCAACTACTGCCAGGGTCATAGGTTGAGTTCACAGATAAACATAAAAAAAAAAATATTTCTTCAAAACAGATCTTAACTGATCGGACGTTGACGGACATTGTCCGTTAACGTCAGTTAATATCCGTTTTCACAGATCTCGACGTAGCCTTGTACATAAAAAAAACGATAAAATCGGAAGCGGAGGTTAACGGATGGTCATCTGTTTGCCCATAGGAATGCATTGTCGTCCATTGACGGATGGAATAATAAAGGAAAGACGGTCCGTTTGTGTGAAACATGTGCGCGTGCTAATCTCTCCATTTTCTAATCTTCACTTCTACTTTATAGCTCTCCTAAATATGCTTTCACAACTGTATGAAAATGTAATTACTATTACTAATATGAAACTCACATGATCAAAAATACTATCTTTTTGTATAACTTAAAACACTAATGCATAACAATTCAGTTGAGTATAGTCATTACAAGCATGTTATTCTTTCACTTGTGCACAACATCCATTACCGCCAGAATAGGGTTGCGGTGGAAACATTAAAATGGGTATACTCTACATATACAATGCCATTTAAGAAGATCCAATGAGTTAAATACTGGTATGGTAATGATTGGATATGTACTGTACAATAGATTCCTATTTTATATTTGGTACAATTCATGTACCATAGATCCATTCCACTTATATAAAGGCAGCTCGCCTTATCATCAAGTAATATAATCTATGAAATTAAAAGTGACAGTTTTATTAAGTAAGTTAGTGCAAGAGCTAAGATGAGCATACAAGGTGCAGTTGAAATAACCTTAACCCATTCCAAATCACTATGTAAAATTTTCAGCAGAGGTAGATTAGTGGAAGATTATTTCAAGTTGATTAATATGAATAAGAATAACTTGAATTTGTATATTATAACTGGTTCTTGTCATATGCACAGTGGTGTATTTAGGTTTTGTGCTGCCCTAGGCCTGACTAAACTTGCGCACCCCCTAATTTAAATATGACCCACCCCTTCCTGACAAAGCCACACCCCTTCATTTTTAATACCCGCCCTGTCATCTTCATGGGAGGAAGACAGAGGGATGCTGTGGGAAGAGGAAAGAGGGACGCCGCATTAGAAGGACAGAGGGACGCCGTGGGAAGAAGACAGAGGGATGCCGCATGAGAAGGACAGAGGGACGCCGTGGGAAGAGGACAGAGGGACGCCGTGGAAAGAGGACAGAGGGACGCCATGGGAGAAGGACGCCGTGGGAAGAGGACAGAGGGACGCCGTGGGAGAAGGACGCCGTGGGAAGAGGACAGAGGGACGCCGTGGGAAGAGGACAGAGGGGGATGTTGTGGCTCTCTGGTGGTGCGGGGTACAGCGTGGCTCTCTGGTGGTGCGGGGTACAGCGTGGCTCTCTGGTGGTGCGGGGTACAGCGTGGCTCTCTGGTGGTGCGGGGTACAGCGTGGCTCTCTGGTGGTGCGGGGTACAGCGTGGCTCTCTGGTGGTGCGGGGTACAGCGTGGCTCTCTGGTGGTGCGGGTACAGCGTGGCTCTCTGGTGGTGCGGGTACAGCGTGGCTCTCTGGTGGTGCGGGGTACAGCGTGGCTCTCTGGTGGTGCGGGTACAGCGTGGCTCTCTGGTGGTGCGGGGTACAGCGTGGCTCTCTGGTGGTGCGGAGTACAGCGTGGCTCTCTGGTGGTGCGGGTACAGCGTGGCTCTCTGGTGGTGCGGGTACAGCGTGGCTCCCTGGTGGTGCGGGTACAGAGTGGCTCTCTGGTGGTGTGGGTACAACGTGACTCCCTCCCTGGTTTCCCCCAGCACAGTATTCTCTTTTGCTCCTCATCTAACACCCCCTCTCTCCCCTCCAGCAGAGTGCTTGCATGCTGGGGGCTGTAGCTTGGTGTCTATGGACACACTGGGGCCGGAACTACATTTCCCATGATGCCCCAGAGTCTTCTGATTGGCCCTCTGCTGTGGCCAATCATGGGGAGGGTGCAGTGAATCCAATTAGAGCCGCTCTCTCTCTCTTCGGGTTACAGAAAGGGAAGGGGGCGGCGGGGGAGATACAGACAGCCCGCAGCTCTCCTCTCCCTGTCACAGAGCCGCTACTCTATTTGCCAGAGAACTCGGCAGCGGCGCTGTGACAGGGAGAGGAGAGCTGCGGGCTGTCTGTATCTCCCCCGCCACCCCCCTTCCCTTTCTGTAACCTGAAGAGAGAAGAGAGAGAGAGCGGCTCTAATAGGACTCGCCGCGCCGCCGCCCGCCGCCCAGCTTCCTGCCCGCTGTTTCCCTCCCCATCATTGGCCACAACAGAATCACGGCTGTGGGGGGGGGCGGCGGCTTGACGGCTCCTCTTTCAACTGCTTCCTGGCCCCCTTCGCACCCGGCGCGAGTCACTGCACTGCTTAGCAGTACTCCCCTGATAGTGGCCCTGCGTGCGGGAGGAGGGAGGAGGGCGCGGGTGCAATTTTCGTGTGGGGGGGTGATCATACAAAAGCTGAGGAAGCCCTTTTAGTTAACATTGTCCCCTCCCCTGTGGCCAAAAGAGAACAAACATTTTTTGATGGAGTTAGAAATGTCACATTTGGCCCAAATTTCCAAAATTTGGTCCTAACTGTTTATGACCATATCTATGGAATGGTAAGTCTACCCTGTAACAGATTTGGCAATCACTAATGGGGTCTACACATTATATGATAATCGGAGGGAACATTCCATATTCAGAACGATCATAAGATTTTCATATAGTGTGTACACGAATTTCAAGGCCAATTCAGACTTTCCAAAAGAAAATTACTGAAGGAGCAAACTGCACAATTTTTCTTGTTACTGAACAGAACTTACGATTTTGTGTGATGTGTACTGGTTTCATGCAATGAAACAGCACATGAGAAATATTGCGCATGATTGCAAAAAAAAAAAACGTAGTAGTTTTCTTGTTTTTGTCATCCTATGGAGCAGTATGGAACAGAAAATAGATTCCACCCTCTTTTTAGTGGTGCAACGGATCGGTGGTGATCCGTGATCCGAACGGGTCACCCTGTTCGGATCGGATCACCACGCGATCCGCGGAGCGCTCCGGAGCCTCGGCCGTAGGAAAGGCCGCGGCTTCGGCCTAGCTCCGGAGCGGTGGCCATCTTGGTAAACCCGGCGGCGCCCGCTGTAGTGACGTTTCACAGCCATCTTGCTCCACCCCACACTCCTGCACAGTAATGATAGAGAAGGGGCCAAGCGGACATCTTGTTACACCCAACGGAGTTTTAGGATTTCAACACAAAACGGAGCTTATCAGCTTTAATACATTATTTGGAAATCCATCGGACTGTTTACATTTTTAATTTTAAAAGCAGCAGCAAACCTTACATGATTGCTAATGTGATGGAACACCTCTGTTTTTCACATTTAACATTTAGTTAAATGTGAAAATAAGAGGTGTTCTGTCACATTAGCAACCATGTAAGGTCAGCAGGTTTGCTGCTGCTTTTAAAATTTAACATGTAAAGTTGGATTTACAAATACTGTAGTTTTGTGTTGAAAATAACTGTGAAATCGAAAATTCCGGTGGGTGTAACATTATTAAATTTTTTATTTTTGCCGATCTGAAAATGATTTGATCCGTGGCTCTGATCCGAGGATCGATCCGATCCGTGAGTTTTTTGATCCGTTGCACCCCTACCCTCTTTCCTTCATCAACACAACACTGACATTGTCAAAGGTAAAGGCTATAAGACAATTCACAAGCAGCTTGATGTTCCTGTGAATACAATTGCAAATATTGTTAACATGTTAAAGGTTCATCGGAGTGCAGCCTACTGCTCTGGATGCGGCTGCAATAAGAAAACAGTTCAAACAGAAGTGTGAAAGTTAAACTTCCAAAGAGATACAAGCTAAATTTCAAGGTCAAGGTTGATCAGTGTCTGATTGCACCATATGTAACTTTTGGAGTGACAGTGGGCTCAGAAAAAATTACGCAGTAGGACTCCACTGTTGAAAGAAAAACATAAGAAAGCCAACATAAAATTTGCTAAAATGCATGTTGACAAGCTATAGTGCTACTGGGAGAATATCCTTTGGACAGATGAAACAAAATTTGAGCTTTTTGGCAAGTATCGTGGGCTGTATGTTTACAGATAAAATAAGCTTTCAAATAAAAGAGCACTATAATTACTTAAAAAATGGCAGTGGCTCAGCAATTTTGGGAGATGTTTCATGCATGTGGTGCCTTGAATTTGTGTACAGCATAAAAATCAAGACTTTTAAGAAATTCTGGAGTAGCAGTCCAGTGTTAGAAAGGCCTGTCTTAAGCCGGCCATACACGGTTCGAATTTCGAAAGAATTTTCTTTCGAAAATCGTATCAAAGAATTTTCGGACGAATTTCGCACCATTAGTGGGCTGCAGCAACAGCCGATTTTCGTGCGGCAATCAAATTTGAGGAATCGGACATGTTGGAAATTTTTTGAAAAACTAACGATTTTCTAATCAATGATGGGAGAATCGTGCGAGAAATGTAATAGAAAAAAAAAATGCGCATGTGCAAGAAAAGAATATTCTCGGAGAGAAAAGAATATTCCCGGAGAAAAAAGAATATTCCCGGCCGAATTTCGCAAATCAATGGTGGCATCATCGGATCACAAAAAAAACGAACTGTCTGATTTTGAAAAGAAAATTTGTTCGAAATTCGACCGTGTATGGCCTGCTTTAGTCACAGGCCATTGGTGCTCCAACAGGATAATGATCAAAAAACACACAGGGGTAGATTTACTAAAACTGGTGCACTCAGAATCTGGTGTAGCTGTGCATGGTAGTCAATCAACCTCTAACTTCAGCTTGTTTAATTAAGCTTTGGCAATAAAACCTGGAAGCTGATTGGTTTCCATGCAGAGGTGAACCAGATTTTGCACTTTTCAGTTTTAGTAAATAACCTCCACTGTTATAAAACACCTACGAATTGCTAAGAACAAAACATTGACTAATCTAAAGTGCCTTTCTATGAGCCCTGTTCAGAATATAATTGAACATCTATGGAAATTACTGAAATATGCAGTTTGCTCAAGAAGAATGTTCCAAACTATTCGTTTGCAGTTGCAGAAGACCCATTGAGAGCTACAGAAATTGTTTGCAATAAAAACTCAGGTTAAGGCACCAATCATTTTTGTCAATGCCATTTTCATTTGTTGTATTATTGAAAAAATATTCTGCTGAATCAAAATCACAGCTTGATTTTATTAAATAAATATTACATAAGCAATGATGGCTGACAATTTTGGTCTGTTTCAAGTTCTTTCAGAGAAAATTGTGGAATCTTTTATCTTTGGTAGAGGACACAAACAAGAGGACTAAGGCCCTTTTCATACGGGACGGATCCATGATGATCCGCCCTGTGAACCTCTGCTTGCTCAGTGGGGATCGCTCCGTTGGCAATATTACCTCTATTTATCTAATTTTAATCTCCTTTCCGTGACAGGGTCAGACCTTGCAGATATTCTTGTTATTACTATACTACAGCATTCAATTTCCCTGTGCATGCTCCTGAAGAGTGGATGAATCCACAAAATGCATAGAGCTACTATATGCTGTGTTTTTATGCCAACTATATGTTTTATCTATTTAGTGATCACTTGTATTATGTGATTTGTATTATTAACCACTTGCCGACTGCCGCACGCAGATGTACGTCAACAGAATGGCACGGTCAGGCACATTGGCATACAGGTACGTCCCTTTAAATGTGCCGCCCAGCAGGTGCCTCGTGATCGTGCTCGCGGGTCACGGGAACTCGATGTTCCCAGGGGGCCCGCGACTGCGGTCGGCAAAGGCAGAACAGGGGGATGCCTTTGTAAGGCATTCCCCTATTCTGCCTAATGACATGTCACTGATGGCTGTTCCCCCGTGATCGAGAACGGTCATCAGTGACGTGTCACGTGTAGCCATGCCCCCTAACAGTAAGAATCACTCCCTAGTACTGACTTAACCCCTACAGCGCCACCTAGTGGTTAACCCCTTCACTGCCAGTGTCATTTTCACAGTAATCAGTGCACTTTTATAGCACTGATCGCTGTAAAAATTACAATGGTCCCAAAAATGTGTCAAAAGTGTCCGATGTGTCCGCCATAATGTCGCAGTCATGATAAAAATTGCTGATCGCCGCCATTACTAGTAAAAAAAAAAAAATTATTAATAAAAATGCCATAAAACTATCCCCTATTTTGTAGACGCTATAACTTTTGCGCAAACAGATCAATAAACGCTTATTGCGATTTTTTTACCAAAAATATGTAGAAGAATATGTATCGGCCTAAACTGAGGAAAAAACATTTTTTTTATATATATTTTTTGCTGATATTCATTATAGCAAAAAGTAAAAAATATTGCATTTTTTTTCAAAATTGTCGCTCTATTTTTTTTTATATCCCAAAAAATAAAAACCGCAGAGGTGATCAAATACCACCAAAAGAAAGCTCTATTTGTGGGAAAAAAAGGACGTCAATTTGTGTCTGGGAGCCACGTCGCACGACCGCGCAATTGTCAGTTAAAGCGACGCAGTGCCGAATCGTAAAAAGTGGCCTGGTCTTTGACCAGTGAAATAGTCCGGGGCTTAAGTGGTTAAGTGATAAATTGTAATTGCTGTATGATTATCCACCGAATGAATTATATTAGTTTTCTATGTTTGCCCTCACTACCCTCAACTTATCATTGATTTCCAATACATTTAAACTACTTACACCTGCCTGTTTCATTCAAAGTCCCAACCCTTAGTCCTCTTGTTTGTGTCAATTAGATAGGGATGGAGGCAACTGACCTTACCCGGTCACCGCCTCATTTAGGCCCGGTTCACATAGGGGTGACTCCTCAGGCGACTCGGCCGCCTGACAAGTCGCGTCCCGGTCTCTGCTATGGAACCGTTCTAATAGGAGCGACCTGAGTCGGTCCGACTTAGAAAAAGGTTCCTGTACTACTTTTGGGGGCGAATCAGGGCGACTTGCATTGACTTCTATACAGAAGTCATTATGCAAATAGCCTCAGGCGGGTGTCTCAAGTCATCTTGAGATCGCGCCGCCGAGTCGCCCCCGAAGTCGTGCCGCACCTGTGAGAACCGGGCCTTGAAGTCCCAACGTTTTATTTTTCTTCTACAGTTTATAGGTCACATTAAAGGTGGAAAAAGTTCTGAAATGATTTATCTTTGTCTCATTTTTTTACATCACAAAAACCTGACATTTTAACAGGGTGTGTAGACTTATATATCCATTGTAGGTATAGGAAGCAAAAGCAGGGTAAGAGAGCCAGCCTAAGGCTACTTTCACACTGCAGTGGTAGGGCGTTAGCGGTAAAGCGCCGCTAATTTTAGCAGCCCTTCAAGCTACTTTCACACTGAGGCGCTTTGCAGGTGCTATAGCGCTAAAAATAGCGCCTGCAAAGTGCCCTGAAAGAGCCTCTCCTTTCACTCCAGTGTGAAAGCCCGAGGGCTCTCACACTGGAGGGGTGCACTGGCAGGACGGTAAAAAAAAGTCCTGCTAGCTGCATCTTTGAGGAGCTGTAGGAGCGGTGTATACCCTTTTTCGGCTGTTAGCGAGGGCTAAAAGCGCCACGCTAGCGGCCAAATAGCGCCGCAAAAACGACGGTAAAGTGCCGCTAAAAATTGCGGCGATTTACCGCCTACGCCCACGCGCTGGCAGTGTGAAAGTAGCCTTACCAATGTTATATCAGAGCTTTTCGGCCGCTAGCGGGGTGCTTTTAACCCCCGCTATCGGCTGAATAAAAGGTTAAAAGCGTCCCAGTGTGAAAGCACTCAGGCTCTCACACTGGGGCTCCAGGGGAGGCAATTTTTCAGGTGCTTTATATGTGCTATTTTTAGCCCAAATGCGCTTGAAAAACGCCCCAATGTAAAAGGGGTCTAAAAGTTAAGCCAGTTTTGCCAAGTCTCTTTCTCAGCAGCTCCTGATCGCCAATCAACAAAAACGACAACCTAACAGATTTGTTATTATAGACACCACAAGTTATTACAGGCATTTGTCTGGGCAGCGCTATTCCCAATGTGGCTATCAAGTTCACAGCCTGCTCTAGTTATCAGATAGAACTGCAGACTCCAGTAAGTCAAAAAGTAGAGGACCCTCTATATGTGTAAACAAGGTCTGGTACACAGCTACTGATATTGATGAGACACATTGCTTGCCAGACTTGTGTAGCGGGTACTTACTTTCCCGGGTGCATTTTTTTAAATCTAGCGGTGACATCAGTGCTATGTTCCCTGCGGTCCACCAGGTGGCGCTGTCACCGTGGCTGGAGGGACGAATCTCACTGTGTGTTGAGCCTCCTTTTTGTCCTCTCTCGGTAGCGGTATGGTGGGGCGGGGAACCCGCCATGCTTGCTGGGAGAGGGGATAAAAGGGGCCGGCCATCTTGGTCACGGGGTCTTCGTCTCAAGCACCTTCAGCTTGCGGACGTGGGTTTGTGCTAGTCCCCTAGGAGGCCTCGGCCTGGGGGACCACCGGAGATCGTGTTCCACCCCAGGCACCTTCAGCCCTGGGGTGAGGTACCTGCAAGAAGGTCCGGAGCTCAGTGCCCAACACTGAGTTCCGCGAGGGAAGGGTCCTAAGGCACTTCGGGGATGGAGGCCTGAATCTGAGTAAGACGCAATGGACCGGGGAGAGCTCCTCACTCGAAGACCCGGTGCAGCAGACTGCCGGTGACGGGTGAGTCTCTTGTCGGAGACCGTCCAGAAGGATCCCCTTCACCTCGTGCGGAGACCATAGTCCACTCTTCAGGAGGAGAGTGGAGGAGCGAATTTGTGTCTGGGCCTATTCACACTCACACCTCCTTTTCTGTCCTAACTATCAAGGAAGTCCCTGTATGGTGTGTTCTAATAAAGGAGTGTTGGACTTTAATGGTGTGAGGCTCACTTCCTGGCGGACGAAGTTCACGGTGACTCTTGGAGGGAGGATCCGGGTGCACAACACAGACCCGAAGGTAAATGAGACATTGCTGATACCACAGGTATTCCCACATGGTGGAAGCTAGGCGTGGCCCACCCGTTCTCTCTCTCTCCACCCTACCAGATACCCCTAGACGAGAGACAGTGCGAGCCGCATGGAGAGAGGAGAGGGGCAGGCGCTACACTTGGAATACCTAAAAGTGAAATGTAGATTGTTTTTTATAGCAAGGGAGTTTTTTTTTTACGATCATAATCACTGCTGTGCATATATACCCACATACAAATGTTAAGCCCCTCTGGAGAAATTAAATGATGCAATTGCCTCAAGCTGAGTCCAGAGGGGGTTGTGATTGTGACTGAAGACTCTATTCACATAGAGCCAAAGACAGTATTTTCAAAATTTTATAAAAACCTAAATTTGCCAACGAGGGAAAACAACATCTTTGACCGAGTATATAGAAATATCCCTGGAGCATGCATTAGCTACCTTGTTACAGCATCTTGGTCTATCAGATTACATTTTACTGGTGATAATTCTATTTTACAAATCTCTAATCTGCAAAACAAGATCAGGTGACTCTTGGAGGGAGGATCCGGGTGCACAACACAGACCCGAAGGTAAATGAGACATTGCTGATACCACAGGTATTCCCACGTGGTGGAAGCTAGGCGTGGCCCACCCGCACTCTCTCTCTCCACCCTACCAGATACCCCTAGATGAGAGACAGTGCGAGCCGCATGGAGAGAGGAGAGGGGCAGGCGCTACACGTGGGGGCTCGGGTCCGGGATTGTGTTGTGCATCACAGTATGGAACAAGTCTGCTGGATGAGTTAACTGAATAGGCCAAAGTGCAGCCCTGCTCGAAGTCATGGAATTGACCCTAGACAAGGGAAAGGCCCGCGCAGGAAGAGCGGTGAGCGGGGGGAGGCCCAGCCGTGTGAGGTACTACACGTGGGGGCTTCTAATTGCACTGCGCCAACAGACACAACCCCCGCCGCTTAGTTCGTGGGCGTGGCTCATCCAAAGAAAGTGAAGAAGCCCACGAACTGGAGCAAAAGGGGAGGAGTCCAATACGTGAGAGGGCTACACGTGGGACATTGGCGCGAAAACTCTGCAGTGTGCGATGGACCAGCAACAAGTCACCATGTTTGGACATACTTCATGAATTCCAGTTCACCCTGCTACTACCACAACTTCCGCTGCTGCTCCGATAACGGATACCGGGATCCGGCTGAAGCCAAGGGGTCGATTCGCCCTGTATTCGTGCATGGACGTAGAGGCCCTGGGTGTAATTTGTCCTGGGTGCTCGGGACTGGTGTGCCACCTGAAGCCCTTCGGACAATGTGAGGCCTGTGGGGAGTTCCTGTTCGAGGTGGATCCGGTAGTTGAAAGGCCGAGAACCATCTACCCAGGCCGGGCTTCAGGTAACACTACTCGCAGAGGAGGAATTACTGCTGTAAAAGCCATCCCAGCGCACACTGCAGCGACCGAGGAGGAGGTCGTTAAAACTCAACGGAAGAAATCCGAGGATGCTGACTCGGTCACCACTGTCTCACAGCGTCCGCCACTGAAGAAGAGAACCAGCATGGTGGCCCCGACCAGTGGTGGTGGCGGACCATCTCGCCAGCTTACGCCAGGCCTAGACGGATCCATAGACGAGTGTTCCGGACGTCCTAGTTCAAGTAAAGGCCGAGGTAAGCCGGGCAAAGAGACTTGGTGTAAGGGCGGAGATGCCGGGAAGGCATGGCCCAGTATGTCCGCGGGAGGTGTTAGCTCTGTCTCTACAACGGGCTACATACCCGCGGAGGAGTGTGATACTTCGGATCTGGAGTCGCTCTCTGATGAAGGGAAGACACATCCATGCGGATAAGGTGTTGATCCGACGCAAAGAAGGTGAGGATGTGGAGTACCATTTGGAGACCATGGATCGGCATCTAAAACCTATTGTCCTGCCGCATCCCCGCTTCTACCTCTGAGGAGAAAGAGACTCCATTTATTTGCTTTGTTTCAAAAGGACCTTGCACCCCCTGAACTTTGCTGTTTGACTTTCTTGTTGGTGCTATCATCAGTGTTTGCCCGCAAGAGGGGTGCTTGTGTCATTCCAAGGAAGAACTGTTCCAGTGTTGTTCTTTCCTCCCCGGTGAGAAGTTGCAGACTTTGGGGTAGATAGGGCCCGGAATCGAGCAGCAAGAAAAGAAAGATGGTTCAACGGGTGCAGTTACCACGAGGCTGTCACCAGGTGGCAGTCTTGTGCAACGTTACACATTGTACACGCTCACACTGGAGGGAAAGATATTTCTCTTCGGAGGAGTTTCTTTTTCTCTCACACATACACATGTGTCAGGGTTTTATTGTTTTTTTTTTCTCTTCCCTCCGCAGGAGAGCGTCCAGTCAAGATTATGGAACCTGGGGTGGTTCTTAGTTAGGATGGGAGGGAAAAGTATAATGTTTTGAATATTGTCTTTCATTCCTCTTTTGTTGCAGGGGCTCAGACACAACTTCTCCGTTAGGATAGTTTCCTAAAAATTTTTAGTTTCTTTTAATTGTTAGTTGGTTTCTGGATTGGGTTATGTCAGCCATTGAGGGCGTGATTCACTCCAGACACTGGGGTCCAGTGTCAAAAGACAGGGGGGAATGTGTAGCGGGTACTTACTTTCCCGGGTGCATTTTTTTGAATCTAGCGGTGAAATCAGTGCTATGTTCCCTGCGGTCCACCAGGTGGCGCTGTCACCGTGGCCGGAGGGACAAATCTCACTGTGTGTTGAGCCTCCTTTTTGTCCTCTCTCGGTAGCGGTATGGTGGGGCGGGGAACCCGCCATGCTTGCTGGGAGAGGGGATAAAAGGGGCCGGCCATCTTGGTCACGGGGTCTTCGTCTCAAGCACCTTCAGCTTGCGGACGTGGGTTCGCGCTAGTCCCCTAGGAGGCCTAGGGGACCACCGGAGATCGTGTTCCACCCCAGGCACCTTCAGCCCTGGGGTGAGGTACTTGCAAGAAGGTCCGGAGCTCAGTGCCCAACACTGAGTTCCGCGAGGGAAGGGTCCTAAGGCACTTCGGGGATGGAGGCCTGAATCTGAGTAAGACGCAATGGACCGGGGAGAGCTCCTCACTCGAAGACCCGGTGCAGCAGACTGCCGGTGACGGGTGAGTCTCTTGTCGGAGACCGTCCAGAAGGATCCCCTTCACCTCGTGCGGAGACCATAGTCCACTCTTCAGGAGGAGAGTGGAGGAGCGAATTTGTGTCTGGGCCTATTCACACTCACACCTCCTTTTCTGTCCTAACTATCAAGGAAGTCCCTGTATGGTGTGTTCTAATAAAGGAGTGTTGGACTTTAATGGTGTGAGGCTCACTTCCTGGCGGACGAAGTTCACGGTGACTCTTGGAGGGAGGATCCGGGTGCACAACACAGACCCGAAGGTAAATGAGACATTGCTGATACCACAGGTATTCCCACATGGTGGAAGCTAGGCGTGGCCCACCAGTTCTCTCTCTCTCCACCCTACCAGATACCCCTAGACGAGAGACAGTGCGAGCCGCATGGAGAGAGGAGAGGGGCTACACTTGGAATACCTAAAAGTGAAATGTAGATTGTTTTTTATAGCAAGGGAGTTTTTTTTTTACGATCATAATCACTGCTGTGCATATATACCCACATACAAATGTTAAGCCCCTCTGGAGAAATTAAATGATGCAATTGCCTCAAGCTGAGTCCAGAGGGGGTTGTGATTGTGACTGAAGACTCTATTCACATAGAGCCAAAGACAGTATTTTCAAGATTTTATAAAAACCTAAATTTGCCAACGAGGGAAAACAACATCTTTGACCGAGTATATAGAAATATCCCTGGAGCATGCATTAGCTACCTTGTTACAGCATCTTGGTCTATCAGATTACATTTTACTGGTGATAATTCTATTTTACAAATCTCAAATCTGCAAAACAAGATCAGTTAATAAAACTGTGTAAGTCTGGAGTGAGGAAGCCAACTCTCTATTGCAGTACTGTTTTGAAATAAAAAAACTGAATGAAGTGAATATTTAAAGGAATATGTGTCATTTGTTTTGGCCTATATACATTCCTGTACTGAGACTGTACTAACCACTAAAACCAACAAGGTAATTCCAAATCAAAAGCTATGGCTAGAATGGAAAAGTACTGGGAATGGGATATGGTCTTCAAATCAGATACTTGCTGGCCTACAGGAAGACTCAGAGAGAGCTACTGTAAATAGGGGTATTAGAAAGGCTAAATGTAAATATCAACAGTTAATTGAATGCCATCTTGAGAAGCATAATTCCCTGTAGCATGTGAAAAGGAATTAAAATATTGACAGGACCATGTTTTTGAAAATCAAGCAACCAAAGTATTTTCTGAAAGGCAAAGAAAGTCTTTTGAAAATGTAAATGTTTGCAAAACGTTTTTTGGAAAATGCGTAAAGAAATGTTTTTTTTTTTCACAAAGTTGACAATTAATACGATGGTTCTAACACACACTACTGGTTCTACTTTGGATTACACCCCAAAACCAGGGCTGCCATCAGGGGGGTACAGGCAGTAAGGGGCAGATGGCAATCCCCCCCTTTTATTTTTTTTATAAAAATCTCTTATTTTTTTTATTTATTTTTTTATTTATTTTTTCTTTCTTTTTTTGGAAGGGGCCCAGAGGCCCGGAGGTCCCCAGGGCCCCGGGTGGCACCCCCCTTCTTCTTTTTTAATAATAACTTTTTATTTTTTTATAATTTTTTTTTTGTAAGGGGCCCAGAGGTCCCCAGAGGCCTGGAGGTCCCCAGGGCTCCCGGATGGCAACCCCCCTTTTTTTTGTTCTTTTGGGGTTTTTTTGTTCGTCAGCACCCAAAGCCCCCCTGACCTCAACAATTCTCGGCGACAGCACCCCCCGCTTCTCAATTCGTGGCATCCCCCGCTTCTCAATTCGTGGCAGCCCCCACTTCTCAATTTGTGGCGGCAGAACTCCCCCGGTTCTCCTCTGCTCCAGGAGGCCCATGCCTGAAGCTGTGTAAGGGGCCCCAAAATTCCTGATGGCGGCCTTGGCCCAAAACACATAGCAATAGCAAATATGTGGGACTTTTTCACAGCTTAGCCACATAGAGGGGGGGGGGGAACAAAGAGCACCTTCAAACGTCCTAAGGGCATAAGTTACACATTTAATGTCCTGACTGACTATCACTTTTTGGAGGCCCTGGAGCACCAGGACAGTGGAAATACCCACAAAATGACCACATTTTGGAAAGAATACACCCCAGGTTATCTTCTAAAAGGCATGGGGAGTCTTTTGCAAACTTTATATTTTGCCACAAATTTTTGGAAAATGCAGAATGAAAATGAAATTTTTTCATTTTTTTTAAAACAAAGTTGTCAATTAGTAATATATTTAAAACACATAGCATTGGCAATATTTGAATTACACCCCAAAACACATTCTGCTACTCCTCATGAGTATGTCGATACCACATGTGTGGGACATTTTCACAGTATAGTCACAGAGAGGGGCCAAAAAGCCTAGATGTCTAGGATGTCTAGAGGGGCCTAAAAGCCTAGTCTTTGGGCTTTCTAGGGGCATAAATTACGCATTTAATTTCCAGACTATCTATCATATTTTTGGAGTGCCTGAAACACCAGGACAGTAGAAACACCTCCAAAATAACCACATTTTGGAGAGAAAACACCCCAAGGTATTTTGAAGTGGCACAGTTAGTGGCGGTTCACACTGGGGCGGCACGACTTGCCGTGAGACTCGGCAAGGCGATCTGCAGACAACTTCAGAGGCGACTTGCAAAATGACTTCTGTATTGAAGTCAATGGAAGTCGCCCTGAAGTCGCCCCCCAAGTAGTACAGGAACCTTTTTCCAAGTTGGAGCGACTTGAGTCGCTCCTATTAGAACGCTTCCATTGTACAGAACGGGACGCGACTTGTCAGGCGGCTGAGTCGCCTGACAAGTCGCCCCTGTGTGAACCTGCTCTAACTCTAACAAGTTTTTGGAAAATGTGTAATGAAAATAAAAATTATTTTCTTATGTAGCGCGGTGTTCAATTTAGGGGAAGTGTCTGAGTGGTAACCAGGCTCAGGCACCTTAAATTGTTAGGAATTATGGACCATTTTTGTTCTCAGGGGTTAATGCTGGTGATATGTTCCCTGTGGCCT
Organism: Rana muscosa; assembly: GCA_029206835.1. NCBI lineage: Eukaryota > Metazoa > Chordata > Amphibia > Anura > Ranidae > Rana > Rana muscosa. The sequence continues at coordinate 40,397,360 of JARGYO010005626.1, forward strand.
GTGGGTGGCGCTGCCATTCTGGGCCAGGGTTGAACAACGAGCGCAGTGCTGTGCCTTTGGTGTCCCCTCTCGGCAGCTGTTACGGTGGGGCGGGGAACCTGCTGTGCATGTGGGAGAGGGTATAAAAGGGGCAGACATCTTCGGAGAAAGGTCGTCCCCACCCAGGCACCTTCAGCCTGGGTGTGTGTGTGTGTGGTTCGTCCACACCCAGGCACCTTCAGCCTGGGTGTGTGTGTGTCATCTCCGGGTGCCCTAGGCCCGGAGGCCTTGTTCCAGTTCCACCTCAGGCACCTTTAGCCTGGGGTGAGGTACTACCTCACCATTTCTGGCTACCTGGGTACAGAGGCCCAGGAGCTGCAGCAATGGCCCGGGCCCAGCAACCTTCGGCTGGGGTCCACTAGGGATCGAGGAGTCCAGGGTGCCGCCTTACGAGGGGACCCGCACCCTAAGAGAGGGGAGGATCTGTTCCAAGGGACCGATGCACGGTGAAGGAAGGGGTCTGTTGACTCTCTGGGGGGATGTCTTCTCCCTGAAAGGGGCTATGTCCTAGGAAGAAACCAAGGTTCACCACGTCAGTGGCAGTGACCTTGTTCGCCAGGTCAGTGGCAGTGACCTTATCCACCAGGTCTGTGGCAGGGACTTCTTCATGGTCTGTGGCAGAGACCGTGCACCAAAAACTGTTTGAGAAACCTGAATAGTCAGAAGAGTTTGAGATACGTTTGTGCCTGGACCTCCTCCACACCTTAAGCTGTCCTGTGTCTTTGCTCCAACCTTTCTTCTATCCAAGAGACTATGTGTTGTGCAAGTGAAAATAAATATTGAGTTGGACTTTCAGCTGGTGTGGACATTTACGTTCCTGGGGAAGTAAAGGACTTGCATCTGCCCACTGTAGAGGTGAGAATCATACTCAGGAGGACTTTAGACTCCGGCTGCAGACAAGGCCCAAAAATAACACCGCCTAACCTCTTAACACAGGAGTGTACGGGCTTGTGGTGCGGTGTGCCTGTCTCCCCCTGTGAGGAGCCGAGTTTAATGCAGGAGGGGGATGGGTGGGTGTGCTACACTTACATAATGTTGTCAATTTATTAAGATAATATTCATGTATGGGCATACTTAGAACTTCACCCAAAAACATATTCTGCTACTCCTCTTGACTATGGGTATACCACATGTATGAGTCTTTTTCAATGTCCAAATGAAAAGAACTCGCACACTCCAGGTGCTACTCCTCTTGACTATGGGTATACCACATGTATGAGTCTCTTTCAATGGCCAAATGAAAAGAACTCACACACTCCAGGTGTAACTGATTCGCCCACTGGAATACACACCTGAGTGCTAGCCCCGGCCCGCCTCTGTGGTAAATAGTAAAAAAAAGAAATGGATGCACCTCATGTGGGCTCCAAGTAAAGTTTATTGGAATATGAAAATATCCAAAATGACACCAGAGGACACAAGCAGTGAACGCATTTCACATAACAGAAATGTGCTTAATCATTACTATTGGTAATGATTAAGCACATTTATGTTGTGTGAATTGCATCTACCTTGACCACTGCTGGTGTCCTCTGGTGCCATTTTGGATATTTTCATATTCCAATAAACTTTACTTGGAGCCCACGTGAGGTGCAGCCATTTCTTATTTTGAGACTTTTTGAATGTTTGGACTGATTATGTACCAGACATTGGTGTTGATTTACTTAAATTGGAGAGTGCAAAATCTGGTGCAGCTGTGCATGGTAACCAATCAACTTCTAACTTCAGCTTGTTCAATCCCAGATAGCAAGCAATTGAGCTGCAAGTTTGAAAATGACTTACTAAGCTATTGCTAGGCTTGTCAGGCTTTGTTTGTTGCACAATTGCAGCAAGTCCGCATTGCATGACTCCAGATCAACTTTTTGCAAACATTCTGTAAGTCTGCTGCAAGTTCTGGTTCAGTTATGTTGTGCAATAGTCATCCCACCACAGGGGTCACTGAGCTGAATTGTCATCTTTGCTCCTTGCAGTGTGCAAGTTTTTCTTTAAAGGGGTTGTAAAGGTAAAAAAAATTTAAAGTAACAAATATGTCATACTTACCTCCACTGTGCAGTTTGTTTTGCACAGAGTGGCCCCAATCCTCCTGTTCTGGGGTCCCACAGCGGCTCTCTCCGCTCCTCCCCGCAATAGCTAACCCCTTCTGGAAAGCTCTCTCCTGAGGGGGTTACCTTGCGGGTGCGCTCCCGTGATACACTCTGCGTCCATAGACACAGAATGTATGACTCGGTCCCGCCCCCCCCGGCGGCCACGTCATTCAATTTGATTAACAGCAGCGGGAGCCAATGGCTATCAATCTATCCAATCAACGCTGAGACTCTGTGGAGAATAGGACGCCAGGGACGAGCTGAGCAGGTGAACGGGCTCAGGTAAGTAAAACGGGGGGGCTGGGGGGCGGGTGATTGCCAGGTGTTTTCTCACCTTAATGCATAGGATGCAGTAAGGCAAAAAAACACAAACCTTTACAACCCCTTTATTTGGTGCTGCCAGCCATTTTACAATAACTGTGGAGTGCAGAGAGGTGAGTGGTAACCATGAGATCCGATATAGATTTCAGGGAGGTAGAAATCAAGGAGTGACTAACACTAATATCTCATTGGTGTAGCACAATTTGGAATATTTACATTTTCCTTGTTTATATGCTGAGATTTTGCAGAAAATTTGGACTTTTTAGGCATACTTTTTTTTTAGAAAAACAATATTTATTTTTACAAATCAGTAATAAGAAGGACTAGGACAAAGATAAAAAAAAATTACACAAGTGAATGTGATATAAAAACATGTCTCAGTGACCAATCGCACAGTCCAGAGTTCAATTGAACCTCAATGGACTGGGCTGGTAGGCTAAAGAGTAGTGATGTCGCGAACATAAAATTTTCCGTTCGCGAACGGCGAATGCGAACTGCCTCAAATGTTCGCGAACGGGCGAACCCGGCGAACCGCCATAGACTTCAATAGGCAGGCGAATTTTAAAACCCACAGGGACTCTTTCTGGCCACAATAGTGATGGAAAAGTTGTTTCAAGGGGACTAACACCTGGACTGTGGCATGCCGGAGGGGGATCCATGGCAAAACTCCCATGGAAAATTACGTAGTTGACGCAGAGTCGGGTTTTAATCCATAAAGGGCATAAATCACCTAACATTCCTAATGTGTTTGGAATAACGTGCTTTAAAACATCAGGTATGATGTTGTATCGATCAGGTAGTGTAAGGGTTACGCCCGCTTCACAGTGACAGACCAAACTCGGACAGACCAAACTCCCCGTTTAACGCACCGCAAACAACTGCAAACAGTCCATTTGCACAACCGCAAGGCTTTAATGATCACCTTAGATGATCACAAAGAAAATGAATGTTTTTTCTATGCAAAATTATCAAGCCGATCGCTTTTGGTCTGTTCACAATGAAGCAACGACCTTACCATCTGGGGTGTGCCAACAACGCCATTGCCAACACACTCATAGAGGTGGTCGCTTCATTGTGATACGCAAGCCCCTTCACCACAACAAGGTAATGATCACGAAGGGGAATTGACACAGGTATGTGTTTTTTTGTTTGTTTTTTTTGCAGCCACAGTGCAGCACCAGAGGCCAGAAAAATTAGGCATGTACACATGCCTGTAAAATTAGGTATTGTTGCAGCCGCTGCTGTAGCAGCGGCCAGAAAAAAATATGTTTTTCAGGCAGAAAGTGACCTAAAACATTGCGGCTTGTGGACCATTTTTAGCCCAAGGCAGCTCATCTCATCAGGCCTTTTTTAGTCAAATGTATCGCCCACTGTCAGTCCCTTCGGGATCCATGCCTCATTCATCTTAATAAAGGTGAGGTAATCTAGACTTTTTTGACCTAGGCGACTTCTCTTCTCAGTGACAATACCTCCTGCTGCACTGAAGGTCCTTTCTGAAAGGACACTTGAAGCGGGGCAGGCCAGAAGTTCTATCGCAAATTGAGATAGCTCAGGCCACAGGTCAAGCCTGCACACCCAGTAGTCAAGGGGTTCATCGCTCCTCAGAGTGTCGATATCTGCAGTTAAGGCGAGGTAGTCTGCTACCTGTCGGTCGAGTCGTTCTCTGAGGGTGGACCCCGAAGGGCTGTGGCGATGCGTAGGACTTAAAAAGCTCCGCATGTCCTCCATCAACAATACGTCTGTAAAGCGTCCTGTCCTTGCCGGCATGGTCGTGGTAGGAGGAGGATTACTTTCACCTCTTCCCCTGTTAGATTCCCGTTGTGCTGTGACATCACCCTTATACGCTGTGTAAAGCATACTTTTTAATTTATTTTGGAACTGCTGCATCCTTTCCGTCTTCCTGTAATTCGGTAACATTTCTGGCACTTTCTGCTTATACCGGGGGTCTAGTAGCGTGGCCACCCAATACAGGTCGTTCTCCTTCAGCCTTTTTATACGAGGGTCCCTCAACAGGCACGACAGCATGAAAGACCCCATTTGCACAAGGTTGGATGCCGAGCTACTCATGTCCTGTTCCTCGTCCTCACTGATCTCACTGAAGGTCTGTTCTTCCCCCCAGCCACGTACAACACCACGGGTACCAGATAGGTGACAACGAGCACCCTGGGATGCCTGCTGTGGTTGGTCTTCCTCCTCCTCCTCAAAGCCACATTCCTCCTCTGACTCCTCTTCCTCAGACTCCTCTTCCAGCGTTGCCGCAGGTCCAGCAAGTGATGCTGATAAGGCTGTTTCTGGTGGTGGTGATGGTGACCACAACTCTTCCTCTTCCTCTTCACGCTCATCTACGGCCTGATCCAGCACTCTTCGCAGGGCACGCTCCAGGAAGAAAACAAATGGGATGATGTCGCTGATGGTGCCTTCAGTGCGACTGACTAGGTTTGTCACCTCCTCAAAAGGACGCATGAGCCTACAGGCATTGCGCATGAGCGTCCAGTAACGTGGCAAAAAAATTCCCAGCTGCGCAGAGGCTGTCCTAGCACCCCGGTCATACAAATACTCGTTGACGGCTTTTTCTTGTTGGAGCAGGCGGTCGAACATTAGGAGTGTTGAATTCCAACGTGTCGGGCTGTCGCAAATCAAGCGCCTCACTGGCATGTTGTTTCGCCGCTGGATATCTGAAAAGTGCGCCATGGCTGTGTAGGAACGCCTGAAATGGCCACACACCTTCCTGGCCTGCTTGAGGACATCCTGTAAGTCTGGGTACTTATGCACAAAGCGTTGTACAATCAGATTTAACACATGTGCCATGCACGGCACATGTGTCAACTTGCCCAAATTCAATGCCGCCAACAAATTGCTTCCGTTGTCACACACCACTTTGCCGATCTCCAGTTGGTGCGGAGTCAGCCACTGATCCACCTGTGCGTTCAGGGCGGACAGGAGTGCTGGTCCGGTGTGACTCTCTGCTTTCAGGCAAGTCAACCCCAAGACAGCGTGACACTGTCGTATCCGGGATGTGGAATAGCCCCTGGGGAGCTGGGGGGGTGCTGTTGATGTGGAGCAAGACGCAGCAGCAGAAAAGGACTCAGCCGAGGAGGTTATCGAAGAGGATGGAGTAGGAGGAGTAGAGGAGGTGACAGCAGGCCTGCCTGCAAGTCGTGGTGGTGTCACCACCAACTCCTCTGCAGAGCCACGCATTACATGCTTGGCAGCCGTCAGCAGGTTTACCCAATGAGCAGTGTAGGTGATATACCTGCCCTGACCGTGCTTTGCAGACCAGGTATCAGTGGTCAGATGGACCCTTGCCCCAACACTGTGTGCCAGACATGCCATGACTTCCTTTTGCACAATAGAGTACAGGTTGGGGATTGCCTTTTGTGAAAAGAAATTTCGGCCGGGTACCTTCCACTGCGGTGTCCCAATAGCTACAAATTTTTTGAAGGCCTCAGACTCCACCAGCTTGTATGGTAAAAGCTGGCGGGCTAAGAGTTCCGACAAGCCAGCTGTCAGACGCCGGGCAAGGGGGTGACTCTGTGACATTGGCTTCTTACGCTCAAACATGTCCTTGACAGACACCTGACTGTGGGCAGATGAGCAGGAACTGCTCAAGGCGAGAGACGTAGTGTCAGATGGTTGAGAGGGGGCAAGGAGGACAGCAGTGGTTGACGTGGCTGAAGATGCTGGACCAGGAGGAGGATGGTGGCTTTGAGCTTGTGTGCTGCTTGTACTCGTCATCATGTGTTGATCCCATAGGCGTTTGTGATGTGAGATCATGTGCCTTCGCAAAGCAGTTGTACCTAGGTGGGTGTTGGATTTCCCACGACTCAGTTTCTTTTGGCACAGGTTGCAAATGGCATCGCTGTTATCAGAGGCAGACACACAAAAAAAATGCCACACTGCTGAGCTTTGCAATGGCGGCATTCTGGTGGTGGCAACAGCATGCGTTGATTGGCGTGCTGTCTGGCTGACCCCGGGTGCCGATACATGCTGTCTGACTGTGCCACTAGCTCCTTGCGACGACCTACCCCTCCTTCCAACTCGTCTCCTCCTCCTCTCTGTCTCCCCATCTGAACTTTCCCCCTGTTCTTCTTCTCTTCGAGCGGGCACCCACGTGACATCCACATCGTCATCATCAACCGCTTCACTTGTATCTGACAACTCAGCAAAGGAAGCAGCAGCGGGTACAACATCATCATCATCACACCGTACATCCATGTGTGTAATGCTGCCTGACTGAGACATATCCCTTTTATCTACATCCTCTGGCAATAATGTTTGCGCATCACTCATTTCTTCCAACTCATGTGTAAATAACTCCTCTGACAGATCAAGTGAAGCAACTGTGGTGCTAGTGTTGGTGGTGGCGGCAGGCGGGCGAGTGGGAACTTGAGAGGTGCCCAAAGCTGAGCTGGAGAAGGATGGTGCGTCAAGGTTCCGAGCGGAAGCTGTAGAAGATTGGCTGTCCTGTGTTAGCCAGTCAACTATGTCCTCAGAACTTTTCGAGTTCAGGGTACGTGGCCCCTGAACACTGGGCATTATTCTTGGGCCAAAGGGAATCACAGCACCACGACCACGACAGCCCCTGCGGGGTGGCCTGCCTCTGCCTGTCATTTTTTTTAGATTAGTTTAGTTGTACTATGCGTGCAAGCTACTGTGACACCAGATATGAGTGGCACTGTGCACTGGCAGAAGTTGGCACAGTAGACACTGTAGGTCTGACACACACGCTGGCAGGCAACTGACTGCTCATCTACTGCAGTCAAAACTGTTGTGGTTTTTTTTATGTAAGCTACTGTGCCGGGGGAAAAAAACAAGCAGACTGGTGTTTTACCAGCCCTAAAAAGGGCTTTTTGGGGTGCTGTCAGGACGCTGTGCTTACAGCAGAGATCAGATGAGTCTTTCAGGAGTGGAGTGAACACTGAATACACTTGCCTATAGCTTTCCCTATAAAATCAGCAGCAGCTAAACTGTCTCTCCTCTGGCTAACACTGCAGCTTAAGTACAGACTGAATCTAAAATAGATGCTGTCCAGGAAAAAAAAAAAAGCAGACTGGTGTTTTACCAGCCCTAAAAAGGGCTTTTTGGGGTGCTGTCAGGATGCTGTGCTTGCAGCAGAGATCAGATGAGTCTTTCAGGAGTGGAGTGAACACTGAATACACTGGCCTAGCCTAGCTTTCCCTATAAAATCAGCAGCAGCTAAACTGTCCCTCCTCTGGCTAACACTGTAGCTTAAGTTCAGACTGAATCTAAAATAGATGCTGTCCAGGAAAAAAAAAAGCAGACTGGTGTTTTACCAGCCCTAAAAAGGGCTTTTTGGGGTGCTGTCAGGACGCTGTGCTTACAGCAGAGATCAGATGAGTCTTTCAGGAGTGGAGTGAACACTGAATACACTGGCCTAGCCTAGCTTTCCCTATAAAATCAGCAGCAGCTAAACTGTCCCTCCTCTGGCTAACACTGTAGCTTAAGTTCAGACTGAATCTAAAATAGATGCTGTCCAGAAAAAAAAAACAAGCAGACTGGTGTTTTACCAGCCCTAAAAAGGGCTTTTTGGGGTGCTGTCAGGACGCTGTGCTTACAGCAGAGATCAGATGAGTCTTTCAGGAGTGGAGTGAACACTGAATACACTTGCCTATAGCTTTCCCTATAAAATCAGCAGCAGCTAAACTGTCCCTCCTCTGGCTAACACTGCAGCTTAAGTACAGACTGAATCTAAAATAGATGCTGTCCAGGAAAAAAAAAAAGCAGACTGGTGTTTTACCAGCCCTAAAAAGGGCTTTTTGGGGTGCTGTCAGGACGCTGTGCTTACAGCAGAGATCAGATGAGTCTTTCAGGAGTGGAGTGAACACTGAATACACTTGCCTAGCCTAGCTTTCCCTATAAAATAAGCAGCAGCTAAACTGTCCCTCCTCTCGCTAAGACTGCAGCTTGAGAATGAATCTAAAATGGATGCTGTCCAGGAGGTGGGAGGGTCTGGGAGGGAGGGTATGCTGCTGATTGGCTGGAATGTGTCTGCTGACTGTGAGGTACAGGGTCAAAGTTTGCTCAATGATAATGAATAGGGGGCGAACGCGAACAAGCTATGTTCGCCGGGAACTGTTCGCCGGCGAATAGTTCTGTACATCTCTACTAAAGAGGATTCCTAGGCTTGACAGCTTAACAATGACCCCAATATGGTAACATATATACTCTCTCTCTCTCTCTCTCTCTCTCTCTATATATATATATATATATATATATATATATATATGTAGCGGGGTCCTCAAATTGATGGGATACACCTGGGGAATAGTGTGACCCAGGTGTATAATTGTGTTAGGGTTCAGACCCCTTTTTGTTTCGTGGAGGATTGGAGGATGTAGTATTCTCCTTTGCCTGTGGGTGGCGGGGTACCCACAGGCTTCAGGTAGAATCATCTCCTGCAGTGCTCCCTGTTTTGTCCCTTCCCGGAGATGGTATGGCTGGGGCGGGGAACCCGCCGGGCCGTTGATGGGAGGAGATAAAAGGGGGAGACGCCCTTACCACGAGGTCTTGCGGAGAAGGAGGTCCTCGGAGGAGGAGGGTTGCGGTCCGCACCCAGGCCCCTCAGGCCTGGGTGCTGGAGATCCAGGAGTCTGGTCCAGGTGCCCATGGCCTGGTCCGGAGTCATGTTGGCGTCCATCCCAGGCACCTTTAGCCTGGGGTGAGGTACTATCGAGGAGGCCTGGGGCCCAGTACCTTCGACTGGGTCCCGCTAGGGTGGACTGTCCGAGGGTCCCTGAGCGGAGGGACTCGTATCTGAGGTGAGGAGGCCAGAGAGGTTACCCACTGGAGACCCGGAGCAGCACCAACCCGGTGACAGTGGGCCTCTGGGAACTCTCTTGGGAGGACACATCCCCCTGATAGGGGCCACAGCGTATCGAAGAGGGCTCCATTGCTGTTCATAGGGGTTGCTGGAAGAGACCCCATCTTTCCTGTTCTGTAACAGCCGGATTGGCTTAGGCGCCGCTGGTCATAGTACAGTGGCATAGAACTTAAACTTTAGGAAGTGCCTCGATCTGCTCGTCCCACCGTTGGCAAGGTTATAGGTCCCAACCAGTTTGCTGCAAAAGAACTGTTTATTGTGCTTTGCTTATTGGAGTGTCAAATAAACAAGTGTTGGACCTTTCTCCGGTGTGTGAACTCCAGTTACTGGAAGCAAAGGGGAGGCTGGTGAGCTTGCAATTACAGACTCAGTGCATTCACAGAACACACCGGCCCGAGGAAACATCAGTAAGTGGCCTTCACCTCCCTACTACAATGGGGAGGACATGGGTCGTGGCGCATCTCACTCTCACAACCCAGGAACCCCTAGACATGAGTTGGTGTGTAACCGATAAAGATGGAGAGAGAGTGAGGCCGCTACATATATATATATAGAATGCTGTGAAAAAGTATTTGCCACCTTTCTGATTTAATTTTTTTTTGCATATTTGTTACACTTAAATGACTCAGATCATCAAACTAATTTTATTATTACACAAAGTTAACCCGAGTAAATACAAAATGAAGTTTTTAAATGATGGTTTAATTTATTAAAGCGGAGTTCCAGGCTTTTTTTTGTTTATTAAAAAACAGCAGCTACAAAAAGTTTAGCTGCTGACTTTTAATAAACCGACACTTACCTGTTCCACGGTCCAGCGATGTGGCTGTCCGGAGCGCCGCTCCTCTCCGCCGGCGCTGTCATAGCCACTGTGGGCACCCAGCCATGACAGCTTTTGGCTTCACTGCCGGGCACGCACTGCGCATGTGTGAGTCATGCTGCGCTCTCCCAGTGGACAGGCAATCTTCTGGGACCTGTCACATGTCCCAGAAGATTGCTGAGAGGGAGGGGCTGCCTAGGGGCAGAGGAGGAGTCACCTAGGCGGCCTGTAGGCAGAAGTAGGAAGTGGGACAGGAAGTTCCACTCAAAACGAAGCACCCACTCCCCCCCCCCCCCCAAAAAAAAAATGACATGCCAAATGTGGCATGTAAGGGGGCGAGGAGTGCTTAAAAGGAAGTTCCACTTTTGGGAGGAACTCTGGTTTAAGGCAAAAAAGCTGTCCAAACCTGCCTGGCTTTATGTGAAAAAGTACTTGCCCCCTAAACCTAATAACTAGTTGTGCCACCCCTGGCACAAGCAGTTATTTTGATTGATGTTGCATCTAGACGGAACTATGTACAATTTCTACATACACTCCTTTTCTGCCTACTGCACACGCTTGCAGAACAAAAGTCACAGATCTAGCTGGCACACTGTTTGGATTGGATTTGACAGGGCGCTCTGACAGATGTAGCAAAAGCCCATTACAGGCAGAGACTGTGGGCCACTTTGGTGTGCTAGACAAGTGTAGACAAAGTACTCACTGGTTCCTGCTATCCTCACACTTGCTCCCATGCATCCAGAAAGGATTCCTCTGTGTGTTGTAGAGGGTTCCTCCAGTAGCCGAGCCCCAGACCCAAGGTCACCCCCCCCCCCCAGACTAGGGGGCTACCTTCAAGGGTCCGCCGACAGCCTCCTTAGCGCTCCATTTCCAGATTCCACTTGAACTCTGCTGCCCCAGCTGGGCTGACTCTGAGTATTTATATGGTGGCCTACCCCTTGCCAACCCCTCCTGTTGGGGATTGGTCAGGGCCCTCATGAATACTCCAAGCAGCTTCTCCTAACCTTCCTCCCATTCTTCTGGGAGTTTTTCAAAAGTTCCAGAAGTAGGGGGAGGTACCAGAGATGCTGCCTGCTGAGTCATCCAGCCTCCCTGAGTCACTCACCCTGACCCAGATTCAAAACACACATGCTTGGCTGCCTGCCAAGCCTGAATTTATCTACACAACAGAAAAAAAAATATTTACACTTCTAGGACACTATAGGGTGCTACAGTTTTAACAAATGTTTTTATTTAGATTGGTTTTGTTGTTAACCCACTCATTTCACTTTTTTTAGAATCCTGTGTGTTTGGTAATGCTGTGTACTCCTATCTCTCCTCTCCCCGTCTGACAGCTGCAGCCAGTGAGGCCAAGATTCCCCCACTGACGTCAGTCGGGAGAGGAGGAGAGAGCTGCCCAGTCACGTGAGTGGCGCTCTGAAATAAGATATATACAGTGGAACCTCGGATTACGAGCATAATCCGTTCCAGGAGAATGCTCGTAATCCAAAGTACTCGCATATCAAAGCGAGTTTCCCCATTGAAGTCAATGGAAACTAAAATAATTCATTCCGCATTGACTTCAATGGCATGCAATACCGCATGTGGCGGGGGGTGCCGGAGAGCCTCGGAAAAAGCCGGAAAGGCCCAAGGACAGCTCGGCAAACCTCGGAAGGGCTCGGGAACGTAGTATTCCTGAGTCTTTCTGAGAATTTCAGAACAGCTCCGAACGGTGCCGATCGGCTCTGCTCGGCTCTGGCGCCCCCACCCCAGGCCAAACGCGGTACTGCACATCGCTTTGGCCTGAATCCTGCTCCTTTTGCAAAACAACACTCGCAAACTGAGTTAGGATTTTTCAAAATGCAGTGCTCGTATTGTGAAACGTTCGTTAACCGCGTTACTCGCAATCCGAGGTTCCACTGTACTGCATTTTATTTTATTATTCACAGAGACGGGAGCACACAGCATTAGCAAACACACAGGATTCTATAAGTTTTTTTGTTATTTCAACAGCAGGAAGGGGGGGGGGAGCACTTAACACAGAGCAGACAGGCAGGGAGGACAGAGGAGAGACAGGAGAGCTGCAGATTATGGAGGGAAGTAAACTGACCACGGTGTCAGGGCTCAGCAGCCATGATATACCATTTGCAGTTTACAGGGGGAGGGCATAACCAGGCAGGATCAACCTGGTATTTTAGCTGATACAGGGGGTCAAATGACACAGCACAAGCACTGTGCTGTATAACATGCTTTAACCACTTCAGCCCCGGAAGAATTTACCCCATTCCTGACCAGAGCACTTTTTGCGATATGGCACTGCGTCGCTTTAACTGATAATTGTGCGGTCGTACGATGTTGCACCCAAAAAAATTGACATCCTTTTTTCCCACAAATAGAGCTTTCTTTTGGTGGTATTTGATCACCTCTGCGGTTTTTATTTTTTGCGCTATAAACAAAAGAAGAGCGCTAATTTTGAAAAAATATATTTTTATTTTTTATTTTTTGCTATAATAAATATCCCAAAAAAATATATAATTTTTTTTTATTTTTCCTCAGTTTAGGCCGATATGTATTCTTCTACATATTTTTGGTAAAAAAATCTCAATAAGCGTATATTGTTTGGTTTGCGCAAAAGTTATAGTGTCTACAAAATAGGGGATAGATTTATGGCATTTTTATTATTAATTATTTTTTTTACTAGTAATGGCGGTGATCTGCGATTTTTATCGGAACTGCGACATTATGGCGGATACATCGGACACTTTTGACACTACTTTTAGACCATTGATACAGCGATCAGTGCTATAAAAATGCATTGATTACTGTGTAAATGACACTGACAGGGAAGGGGTTAAACACTAGGGGGTGATCAAGGGGTTAAGTGTGTACTAGGGAGTGATTCTAAGACCCCTTTCACACTGAGGCACTTTGCAGGCGCTATAACGCTAAAAACAGTGCCTGCAAAGTGCCCTGAAAGAGCCACTCCTTTCACTCCAATGTGAAAGCCCAAGTCCTGCTAGCCGCATCGGTGAATACAAAAAAGTCCTTCTAGCCGCATCAGTGAATACACTGCTTCTAAAGCGCCCCTGCCCAATTAATGGGCAGTGTCGCAGAATCGCCGGCAAAACCGGCAGTCTTAACCCTTTTTTATCCGCAAGCGGGGGTTAAAAGCACCCCGCTAGCGGCCGAATACCACCATAAAAATGACGATAAAGCGTCGCTATTTTTAGTACCGACGCCCCCACCGCCCCAGTGTGAAAGGGCTCTAACTGCTCCCGATGACAGGGAGCAGTAGGTCCCTGTCATGTCACTAGGCAGAACAGGGAAATGACTTGTTTATATAGGCATCTCCCCATTCTGCCTCTCCGTGCCACGATCGCGGGCCTCCGGCGAACATCGAATTCGCCGCTCCCGCAGGCACGGTCACGGAGTACGTACCTGTACGCCCATTTGCCCACCGCTGCCATTGTGCCGACGTATATCGGCGTGCAGCGGTCAGCAAGTGGTTAAGGGAACAGGAGTTGATTTTTGATTTTTTTAGGGTAATAAATGCTTCAATGCACTATTCAGTGAATTGAGGTAAATTTTAAGGGAAATGGTAACATTTATGCCAAAAAAGCTGAACTAGAAATATTTGAATGGGAGATTGTTTTTACACTTCAGCCACTTTGGCTTATATTTTGCAGTTCTCCAGACAATTCACCTTACTTCACTTTTTAGTGACTAGACCCTATAAAAACTTAGACTTGCATAACTAATTGCTGTAGACTTGCGGGGCTCTTGCTATAGACTTGCGGGGCTCTTGCTATAGACTTGCGGGGCTCTTGCTATAGACTTGCAGAGCTCTTGCTATAGACTTGCAGAGCTCTAGCTGTAGACTCTCCACTGGAACTTTGCACAGAGCTGCTGCAGCTACCAAAGAGCCTCACCTGTCAATAGGAACCTTCCACATGTAAGGGAGTTGCTGGGACTTGCAGTCCTCCCTGAAGAACTTCAGATCTGGAGATCTGCCACTGTTGACTGCTGTGTATGGACTCTTGCCTGTGCAGGTATGCTGGGGCAGCCACAAGCCTGAGTTAGGAATTAGTTTAGAGAAAAGACTGTCCACTGTCTTGGGACTGTTATTCTGATAGTTTACAGTAAAGCTTTTGAAACTTTGTCCTAGACTAGTCTGAAGTTATTTAAAGGGGTGCATAATGGTAAGGGTGTATGGAAGAACAGGGCCTGTAATGCACACACGGGGTAAAGTGGTGACATGGTGTTGCTATGGGCAACAAGTACAAGAGAAACATGATATGACAGCCGGAAAATTGAAGAGCAGTACTGGCAGGGGAATCTGGTCTCATGCATAGTGAGGGAAGCAGTCGTGCCCTAGCAATTTAGACCAGACCCACATAGCAGAGACCCTAGAGACTTAGCTGTATGGTAGGGGAAAGGAAAGAGTTAATTATGTGCCAAGGGGTCTGAATTGGTGCCTGTCAAGAGCCCATTCTGTCACTGGGAGAGAGGTGGCAGAGTGACGTTAGACTGGTGGAACGGGACTCTGTAGTGTCTCCTTCAAAATGTCACATCCTGAGCAGGTGTATGTATCGTAGGGCCAGAAAGCACCTGTATGGCAGCTTCAGGTTATGATACAGAGACACTGGGGTGTATGTCTCGCTTTTAAATTGGGGTATTGCCAAAACGTTGATGTTACATGAACACGGCCCCACCTGGTCCCGATGTAATAGATCGATTCTGGTACAATACCAGAAAACGATTCCCTTATTCTGCCAGTGGTTCGAACCTATGTTAAAATGAGGGCATTCGTGCCTTAAGGATTGCAGACTGAAATAAGACTCATCAGTATATCTTCCTTCTCATGTGTGGCTCAAGAGACCGCTCTTTATTCAAACTCAGCTTATATAGACAATGTGACATAGGCAATAGTCAAACATGTACATATGATTGGCTGATTCCATATATGGCCGTCTTCCTCTCAAGTCTATTTCTTCCTCGTGTCTGCATTCCAGAGCTCACGGGGGCCATTTTCCTTTACACGGTGGGTTGGGCTGGATGGAGTAAGTTGAAAGACTGAATTAAGCAGTGGGGGATGAAAGACACATCTGTTCCTTTTCTTCACTCTGAGCTTTCAATCAAGGAAAATACTACTGTCTGGTTATATGGTTCACCCAAACACACACATGATAATACTTCAAACTTATACCCTTAGTTAGCATACATTAACTTTCTAGTTCCCAATATGAACATCAATAGGTTTCTTATTGTATAACTATATCTTGGTGTGTGTTTGTGCACATCAAATCTTCTTTCAAAGGAATGGCTCCATTGCTCCTTGCAGGCACATTCTCAGAAGGATGAATTCCTGAGGGCTGGGGAGCAGACCATGTGAGCAGCTGAACACAAAAACCATTTAACCCACGCTAAACTTCTCAAACCATATTTAAGTAGATAATATAGAGATAACATACATACAATATAGTCATTTTATAAACTCCATCACACCGAGCGTGTACATCAGAGGAAGAAGAGTCAGAGAGAGCAAAAAGGCACACGTGTACACCAGGCAAATCAGCCCTGCCCACAGTCTCTTTAAGGAGTTAATAAACTGTATTGAACATTTCTACCTTGAGCTTTAATTTGAGAAACAGTTAAATTGGTGGGTTTAGTTCTGCTTTAAATACCATCATCATTTTATTTGACACCATGCATGTAGATAACCTCTGCAACTTTTACCCTGGATGCCTACAAATTTGGTTACAAAGACTATATGCACAGCACTTGTTGTTTGTCCAGTGTTAGATGTAGAATGTTTATCGTGCCAAATTCAATGTTTCTCCTTATTTGCAATGTTTCTTTATATATAATAAATAGATTATTTTTGTGAAAGAAGAGATTGTTCAATTTCTCAGTTCTCTGGCCTACATGTAATATTGACAAATACAGTATACAGTGCCTTAAAAAGTATTCGTACCCCTTGAAATTTTCCACACTTGCAGCTGTAATTGTAGCGAAAAGTGCTTCTACGAAGAATTGCATTACACAAGTAAAGAATGCGCATGAGTCCAAAATCACTGATATCCCATAGGTATTCAATCAGATGGCGCATGTACAGTAGGTGTACAGTCAGTGGACATGGGGTCCAGGCTCCAAAAGTACGTAGGAGAGAAAGGGGAGGGGGGGTTGTAACAGGCTGAATGAACAATAATGGGAAAAGTCACATACACAATCTCAGGGCTGCCATTCAAAGAGAAACCGAAACCGTGTTCCAGGGTACTGGAAAAAATGCCTGTTTTTACTATGTAAATGTGAGTTGCTTGTAGCACTATCCTTTATTAAATTGTTTTTAAACATCTGCACTCAGAGGCGCCTCTCCCTTGCTTTTCTACAAAGAATTGACTCAGGGGGGCTGAATACAAATGCACACCACACTTTTCACATATTTATTTTCAAAAAACTTTGAAAACCATTTATCATTTTCCTTCCACTTCACAATTATGTGCCACTTTCTGTTGGTCTATCACATAAAATCCCCAAAAAATACATTTACATTTTTGGTTATAACATGACAAAATGTGGAAAATGTCTAGGGTTATGAATACTTTTTCAAGGCACTGTATACCTGTAAATGTTATATAATTCATTATTTGTATTTTTTATTATTATTTATTTGTATTTATTCATTATGATTTGAATTAGAATTTTTGAATAATTGTAATTTATTTATTATTTACTAATACATATTGTGATAATAATAACACATTTTATTTTTCAATATATATAATGTACAGTACATCAATTTATCAATGATTTTATTTAAAAAAAAAATGAAAAAAAAAACCACAAAAGGGCTCTTGAAACATGAATGAGTTTCTTAGGAAGACTTTGGCATGAACTTATTTAAACATGTATTATTGTATCCAAGAAAATCCTGACATAGAATTCGCTTAGAGAAATGTACCACATTTTCATGAAACAATAATGAAGTGAAGCCAAAATAGAGATGATTATTTTAATTAATGGTAATGATTTTAATGGCTGAACATTTTAAACTAATTAATTATGATTGATTGCTTGTTTCTAATCAAGAAGATGTAATTGAAAAGTGAGAAAGACACCGATTCTTTACAGAGAACAAAATATGGCTACATTGTGAACAGTCATTTCTTTTCTCTTGAAACAAGTCTAATTGTAATTTTTTTGTTCATTATTGCCTTACAAATTATGAGGATTTTTTTTTTTATATAATTCAGCTATATTGTTTCATTTTAATGGATATTACAGCTGAGATGGGGTTAAGCATCAAATTTACGATGACGTTTTTGAGTTTTTTATTTCTTAGTTTTATAATAAGATATGAGCACACTTAAAGAAAAATTCAATTCTATCTGAAAAGCAGACTATTATGAAAAATAAGGAGCTTTTAAAACTATTAAATATAAATGCATCTTTTATCTATGGTAGCGAGAAAAAGATAATGACCCCTTAGGACTTTTTCAGGATTTCTACATCAATGTATCCTAAAATGTGATTTATTTTCAAGTTATAATAAAAAATGAAAACAATTTAAAAACACACACAATCAATCATTATTGAATCACAATCACATCATCGTAGAAAAAAAATCACCTAAACAATTAAGGCCATTCATAGAAAAGGTTTAGGGACATCAAATTGAGATTAATAAGTGACATGTATCCCAATCAATTAGTCATGTATTCCAATAAGTTTAGTCTACCCCACCACATAAAGAAAAGCAAAATTTTCAATATCTACTGTTCACAAAAAAAAAAAAAAAAAAAAAAAATGAGCAATTTGGCCTGCTAAAACAGGTCTGAAAAGGGTTAAAAAAAAAGTTTTAAAGACTTTGATATCTTAGAGTCTACATGTTACGTTTACATATAAATTAAAAGTTAGCATTGTTGTAATATTAAAAATAATATTATATTATATTGTCTCTACATTTCTCTATAATTCCCTTTGTTTGTGCAAATCTACATTAGGTAGAATCAAGGAAACTGGCATGCATATTTGCACCTTTTTTATTTTTTTTTCGTTCTAACTTTGAAAGTTATGTGATACTAAAAGCTATGCAAAACTAAAAAAAAAAAAAGAGTTCAAAGGGGAGCTACTGTAAAATTTTTATTTATTGTAAACCTCAGAGGTGAAATATGAACAAAGCATATCCCGCTATTGTGTGTACTGGTCTCAGGAGCAATGAGTGTCATTTCTGTCTGCTGCTTCATTCCCCTGCCATCAGCATGAATCACTTCTGACAAGTTTTCCTGACACCAAAAGAAGAAAGGTGACAGGGAAGGCAGCTATAGCTCGGCTCTGGTGTGTGAAGAGGGTGTGTCCCTTCCCTCCAATCCGCTCTCAGGGCTCCGCTCACTGAGTTCCGCAGAGTGTAACTTTGTAAATCCATCCCCTTTTTTTCTGAACGCTCAAACAAACTGAATTCTGGACTTTGAATGGGTGTGGAGAAGAGAAGACTGCAGATAAACAGGTACAATGTATGTAGGAGGATTTGTTTAATCTCTGTGTATCACAGGGTCAGTCACATCACTGGGTATAAGGGTTTACAACTACTTAAAATCTCTCTGCTAGTGAATTTCAGTTTAACACATAGGTACAACAGGAAAAGACATTTCTTTTCACAGATTGAGTTGACTTTTATGTAATATTTCAATAAAGTCATGTTATCTGGACATAAAAGAGTAGATATTACTAGGCTTGTGCAATTCGTTTCGTAACGAATCGAAATTCGTCCGAATTTAGCAACTTTCGGACATTCGGAAGCATTCGAATTTCCGAACAAAGCAATTACGAATAAAACCGAATCCGAAATAAATTATACCGCAAAATAGCGAATGCCCGAATGTCTTCGGCATAATTCGTTATGAAAAAACGTACGAATGTACAAATCCATTGGAAACACAATAACACTCACTCTGCTCTGCTCTCTGCTTCTCCTTCACCGTGCTGAACTCCCTCTCAAAATGGTGTACAGGGGCGGAGGCTATAGCCGCATGTAAAAAACGAAAGTAAAATACGAGATTTCTAATCCATTCGAAGCACAATAACACTCTGCTCTGCTCTCTGCTTCTCCCTCACCGTGCTGAACCCTCTCAAAATGGTGTACAGGGGCGGAGGCTATAGCCGCATGTAAAAAACGAAAGTAAAATACGAGATTTCTAATCCATTCGAAGCACAATAACACTCTGCTCTGCTCTCTGCTTCTCCCTCACCGTGCTGAACCCTCTCAAAATGGTGTACAGGGGCGGAGGCTATAGCCGCATGTAAAAAACGAAAGTAAAATACGAGATTTCGAATCGTTACAAATAACCGCTATGTATTTCGAAAAGTACAAATCCATTCGAAGCACATTAGGCATAATAGTCAGCGTCGTCGTGAGAGAGGCACAGAAAATTACGAATCAACGAACCCAAAAAAAGTTACGAAAGTAGGAGTTGTGTCCAGAATCAACGAAAAACAACGTACTCTACCGAAAGTACGAATTATAAAGCAACAAAAAATTCAACGAAAAATGTCGCTTGCAAAAATACGAATGAGTCCGAACACGAAAAATCCCGTCTAGCAAAATTACGAATGATTACGAATCAACAGGACCGGAAAGAAACGAACCGAAACTGAACGAATTTTTCCGTTGTGCACAAGCCTAGATATTACAATGTTTAACCCCTTACCAACTGGCTCCTGTACATATACGGCGGCAGGATGTCTCTCCTGCACGAATCGGCATATATCTACGGTGGCTTCTTTAAGAGCCATAGCAGGCGCTCCCACTGCACAGCGGGGGACGAGATGCGCATGGCCGGCAGGCGCGGTCACCGCCGGCCACCCGCGATCGTGGAAACGAGAGCCAGAACGGGGATTTGTGTCTGACAGGGGAGGAGGAACAGAATTTCTGTTCCTACTAAGTAGGAACAATGATCTGGCTCCTCCTCTAGTCAGTCACATCCCCTCACAGTTAGAAACACACCTAGGGAACACATTTAACCCCTTGATCGGCCCCTAGTGTTAACCCCTTCCCTGCCAGTGACATTTAGACAGAAATAAGTGCATTTTTAGAGCACTGATCGCTGTATAAATGTCAATGGTCCCAAAAAAGTGTCAAAAGTGTCCGATCTGTCCGCCGCAATGTCGCTGTCCCACTAAAAATCGCAGATCACCTCCATTACTAGTAAAAAAAAAAAAAATGCCATAAATCTATTCCCTATTTTGTAGACGCTATAACTTTTGCGCAAACCAATCAATATACGCTTATTACGTTTTTTTTTTACCAAAAATATGTAGAAGAATACTTATTGGCCTCCACTGATGAAGAAGTTAAAAAATTGGGAATATTTATTATAGCAAAAAGTAAAAAATATAGTTTTTAAAAAAAAAATTGTTCCTCTTTTTCAGTTTATAGCGCAAAAATAAAAACCGCAGAGGTGATCAAATACCACCAAAAGAAATCTCTATTTGTGAGAAAAAAAGGATGTAAATTTTGTTTGGGTACAGCGTCGCATGACTGCGCAATTCTCAGTTAAAGAGACGCAACGACGTAAAACCGTCCGGGGCTGAAGTGGTTAAAAAGTGAAATAAAAGCTACACTAAACAATATCCTTATTCTCCAAATATAATCCATGCACAGACACTATTTAATAGCCTGTGATTTCGCTTTCACAAAATAGTTTCCTACTGAGTTTGTCTGCCTCCTTGTATAGTCCTCTGTATTTGGAGCAAGTGCAAATTAGTTGCAGTCATGTGCACTGCTCTGTCCACACTACACATCCCATAGTCCATCTTTGCATAAAATAATTTTAAATCAGAGTTTGGTAACATTTTGATTGGAGCCTGTACGAGGCTGCTATTGCTAAACTGTATAGCTTCCTTGTTTTCAATCCAACCCACTTAAATACATTCTGAAGCAGTGACCTAGAAAAAGTAAAGAATTCTGGAAAGTCAGAGAAAAATCAGAACTGCAGGGGGTTGATTTACTAAAGGCAATTAGTGTATTCATTTGCAAGGGAATTTTCCCTTAGCTTGGTGAATGTGGTTAAAATTCATCTTGCAAAGAATACCCAATCGCATGCAAGGAATATAAAAAAGAAAGGATTTTTGGCTGCATGTGATTGTGTAACGGAATTCAGCAGGGCTTTATCTCATTCACTAAGCTAAGGGAGAGAGAGTTCCCTTGCAAAGTGAAACATCCCTTGCATAGTGGGCAGCCTCTTTTCCTTTAGTAGATCCAACGCTGTATCCTGGCCTAGGCCAACAAGGCCCAGGCCTAGGGCGGCACTTTGCAGGGGGGCTGCACGGAAAGAGTCCCTGCCGGCTTTCGCTACACTGTTAGTGTAACGCAAGCTGCTCCTAATTTTGACTGTCCTATCATCCTGGACCACAAACCTTCCTCACTGTGCTATATGTTTTCTGCTGCACCATTGGCATGGTTATATCTTCTTAGTCCACTCCGTAAAATTATCAGAAATTTGTGCTTAAAGTAGAACTATAGGCAATTTTTTTTTTTTTCATTTTGGATAGAGTAAGGGAGGATTATAGCCCCTGTCAGTTTAACTTTTACCACCCCTGTCCCATTGCAGAGATTTCCCTTCACTTCCTGTCCCATAGCCAAACAGGAAGTGAGAGGAAATCTATGCAAATTAGGGAAATCCATTGCCCCCCAGGCCCTAAGAACTAGTGTCCCCACTCGAAAATTAAACAGAAAGGGGTGTGGCCTTGACAGGAAGGGATGGGTCATATTTAAATTAGGGGGTGCACGAGTTTAGTCAGGCCTAGGGCAGCACAAAACCTAAATACACTACTGAGTAGCTCAACCCCCTATCAGACTTTTTTTTTATTCTCTGGGTCAGTGTCACAAAATATTTAAGCATCATGGCCAATAGGTCAGCCAAGCAACTAGCATTTCTAGAGGGAGAGGTCACCAATAGCAGTTGCAATGTTTATTTTAGATTTTTTATTTTTTTTCAATTTAAAAAACAGTTTGTTAAATTAAAGTATTGTTTGCCATTACTAGATCATTACTGAACCTTTTATAGATCAACATTGTATTGCATTTTAGTACACAAGTGACAAACAAATTTTCAATTCAGCTGCATTGTTGGCATGCAAGACCTCCCTTAATGAGCAATTCTAATGCCGCGTACACACGCTCGGAATTTCTGACAACAAATGTTCGATGGGAGCTTTTGGTCGGAAATTCCGACTGTGTGTAGGCCCCATCGGACATTTTCTGTCTGAATTTCCGCCAACAAAAATTTGAGAGCTGGTTCTCAAATTTTCCGACAACAAAACTTGTTGTCGAAAATTCCGACCGCGTGTACACAATTCCGACGCACAAAATTCCACGCATGCTCGGAATCAAGCAGAAGATCCGCACTGGCTATTGAACGTCATTTTTCTCGGCTCGTCGTACATGTTGTACGTCACCGCGTTCTTGACGTTCGGAATTTCCGACAATATTTGTGTGACCGTGTGTATGCAAGACAAGTTTGAGCCAACATCCGTCGGAAATAAATCCACAGATTTCTTGTTGGAATGTCCAATCGTCTGTACGTGGCATAAAGCCTCGTACACACGGTCGGACTTCCATCGGACTTTTCCGTGGTTTTTTGTCCGAACGGAGTTGGTCGGGAACACCCATAGCATACACACCACAGGACTTTTCTGCAAACTTTCTTAAAACTTCTTACAACATCACTTGTTTTTTCTGCTCTTTTCTGATCTTTACTGCCACCCTTTGGTCAACTTCTGCTATTGTTGGTTGCTTTTAACATTGGTTGTTTTGTCCATCGGACAAAAGTCCTATGGTTTTCTGTACACACGGTCGCACTTCGCTCCATCGGACTTTTGTTGGGCAAAAGTTTGTCCCGTTTGCAGACCCAACTTTTGTCCGATGAAAACAAAACCAAACTCAAAAAAGTTTGTCCGATGGAGCGTACACACGGTCGGATTGTTGGTCCAACTTCTTTAAAACTAAGTTTGTTGGGCAAAAGTCCGACCGTGTGTACGGGGCTTAAGAAGTAAATTTACCTTGATTTGAGATCTTTGTAATCCATCACAGCCAGATATTAGGAAGCAACTGGAAGGGTCAGCCTGAAGGCTGTGCACTGTAACTTCTTCTCACTCTGCTTCCTGTGTCTTTATTCACATAGCCTCTTGCATACGGGAGAAAAAAATGCTGAGATTTTTACTGATCTGAAATGAGATGCATTGTTGTCTATGGGACATTACACACAGCAGTAAAGATCAGTAATACAGAGTAAAGATCAGTAAAGCTGCGTACACACGATCATTTTTCACGTCGTGAAAAATTACATTTTTTGTTTTCAACAAGAAAAATGACCGTGTGTCGTCTTTTTGTCATTTTTCAGGACGTGAAAAACGGCATTAAAAACTACGAGAAAATGTTCTAATTTTTCTCGTCGTTTTTCCTGACATTTCTTCCGCGGCAGTGTTTCCCATAGGGAAACACTGCCGCGGAGCCCATAGACGATCGTTTTTCTCGTCATTTTAAAAAATGACGAGAAAAATGACCGTGTGTGGGGAACAAGCTGTTCCCTCGTTTAAAATGTCATTATTCACGGCGGTTTTTAAACCGCCGTGAATAATGATCGTGTGTACGCGGCATAATACAGAATAAAGATCAGTAATACAGCTTTCAGTACAGAGCAGCAGGGGCGGACCGTCCATTTAGGGTTCACGGTTGCCACCCCCCCATCCGTCGCCGCCTCCCCCTATCCATGCGTCCGACCCCTTTTAGGACGCCGGACGCATGGATTTCAATGCGGGGTGGGTGCTTATTTGAAAAGCTGATTAGAGCCAAAGGCTCTAATAGGCTTCAAAATAGGGTGGGCTCGGGGCGCAGAGAATGCCCTCTGAGCCCACCCAGGTGTGTTACAACAGCAAATGAATATTCGCTGTTGTAACACTGATCCTCCTCTTGGCCAATCAGGAAGCGGGTTTTGACACTCATCGCCCGATTGGCTGAAAGGACAGGGGACACTATTGGATGCCTATGAGAAGGGGAGGAGCTGCACACTGGAAACCGCCAATAGAGGAGAGGACACGGAGTCGCTGCATGCTGCCCGCCAACCCGCTATCTGCCTAGATGGGGTTAGTGCCGGACTGACCAGCATACAGCGAGAGGGAGGGGGGAAAGTGCAGCTGGGGGTTGTTCCCCCCCCCCCCCCAAAAGAAACCACCAGCCTCCACTAAAAATAAAAATAGAAAATGTTTTACTTATTTATTTGCATGTTTACTCGTTCGTTTAGGCCCCTTGCACACAAGTGTCATATTTTACTAATGTTTACTCGTCTATACGCTTACACACATTTACTCAACATTTTTCAGGTCTTTACACACTGATGATCATTTACTAAAAACCTAGTGAGTGCAAAATATGGTGCAGCTCTGCAAAGGATCCAAACAGCTTACTTGTTTTGTTGTCAAAGCTTAAAGGGGTTCTAAAGCTTCGTGTTTTTTCACCTTAATGCATCCTATGCATTAAGGTGAAAAAACACCTTGCAGTCACCGCCCCCCCGAGCCCCCGTTTTACTTACCTGAGACCCCAATGGCTGCCGATTGTATCACATGTGAGCGAGCCCGCAAGCTAACCCCCTTGGGAGAGCGCTTCCCAGAGGGGGGTTAGCTCTTGCGGGGAGGAGCTGAGACAGCTGCCAAGAGCCCCCAGAAGACGAGGATCGGGGCCACTCTGTGAAAAACAAACTGCACAGTGGAGGTAAGTATAACATGTCTGTTATTTAAAAAAAAAAAAAAACCCATACAACCCCTTTAACCACTTCTGGACCAGGCCTTTTTCTGACATTTGTTGTTTACAAGTTTAAATTTGTATTTTTTGCTAGAAAAATTACTCAGCACCCCCACACATTATATATATATTTTTAGCAGAGACCCTAGAGCAGGGGTGTCAAACTCAATTTGCTTGTGGGCCACATCAGCATTATGGTTGCCCTCAAAGGGCCGGTTGTATCAGCACCCCACCCCCCTTAAATCAGATGTCAAGAGCCCCCCACCATCAGAAGTCGAGCATCCCCCCACTGTCCCTTACATCAGTGCACCCCCTTGCCTTGTGCTTCTGCCAGGAGGGCTGGACAGAGAAGGATCTGGTGGAGGAGTCCTGTCCTCTCTGCTGCTGACTGTTGAGACCAGGTGGGGGCAGAGACGAGGGGGATGTGAGGGCCACATGAAATTACCTGTAGGTCCAGATTCGGCCCGCGGGCCTTGTGTCGGGGAAAAAATACACATTCATGAATAAAAAAAACAGTAAAGTTAGCCCAATTTCTTTCTATAATGTGAAAGATGATGTTACCCCGAGTAAATAGATACCTAACATGTCATGCTTCAAAACTGCACATGTTCGTGGAATGGTGACAAACTACGGTACTTAAAAATCTCCAAAATGTAAACATCTGTCAAAAAAGGCAAGCCAATATCCAAGATGGCGGTAGCGCGCATGCGCGGTGGTGCACGCATGCGCAGTAATGGCGTGCGGGAGTGCGCAGTGACGGCTTTTGGCGCCAAACGGGGCTATTTAAAGGGACTGATGCCTGGGCTCCTTGCTGTTTGGTCTACAGCGTTCCTGAGACCCACCTGCTTCCCGTTTAACCTGTTTGCCTATCCGTTCCTGAGACCCGGCTTGTTCCTGATTGTTCCTGACTTCCGCCTGCCTTTGACCTCAGCTTGTTTGACTACGCTTTTGCTTCACCCTCTGGCCTGACTGCTGCCCGCCTGTTGCTGACCTGGCCTGAACCACGACTCTGCCTCTGTCCCCAAATCTGTACCTGATCCATCTGCCTGTGTGTGACCCAGCCTGTCTGGACTTGCTTGTGTCCTGTACTACAGAACACCTTCCCCACTGTTGCGGCTTCCAGCTTCCAGCACCTCTGCCTCCAGCTTGTCAGCTGTTCAAGTCATCACCTGTACCACTGACATCTCTCCAGAGTTTCCGGAAGTCCAGTTCAGCTCCAGCACCAGCGTTCCTGTCAGGCGCTTGTGCGACTCTGCACTCTCAAGCTCCCTGTCTGCACTACCAGGGGTTCCAGAGTCAGAGGAGTAAGAGTAGCCGCTCCCTGCATATCGGGCTCTACCATCAGGTAGGTGACAACATCCCTTGTAATCGAAATAAGCATGACAGGTCCTCTTTATTGCGAGATCTGGGGTCAAAAAGACCTCAGATCTCACATTTACACTTAAAAGCAAAAAAAATAAAAATATGTAATTTTACATTTTCTAATAAAAAAAATTGGCCCTTTAAGGCCGTTAGGCGGAAGTGACGCCAGACGTCGCTTCGGTCCTCCAGGGGCATAGAGCCAAATGGGGGCCATCTTGCCCTCACTCGACTTACTGCCCATCGCTCCACTGGATCGGATTGCTATCGCTGCTACAAACAGGTTAGCGGTTAGCAGGGAAAACAACCGGGAAGCGGTGGGAGGGGTCCCGCTCATGGGAATCCGCTGAACTTTTTTTAGGGGGGGGCATCATTTCAAGGTCTTCCATGCTCGGTCCCTTTTTGACAATGTCATGAAGGGGAGGGGCTTAGTCATTATCACATAAAGCGCAGGCATGCAAAGGTTTGAGAAACCTGATACAACTATCAAGCAACTAGCAACTTTGAATAACAATATCATAAAAAATGAAGTTCCCCCCCCCCAAGGAAATAACAACCCCCAGGATCAGTGCCAGTTTCTGCAATAACAATCCCCAGCTTTGCTGTCAGTTTCCGCAATAAAAATCGCCAGCATTGGTGTCAGTAGTAACAATAATGACCCCCCACGTCGGTGCAGATTTCTAGAATAAAAACTTCAGCATCTGTACCAGTGTACATTATAATGACCCTCAGCACTCGTGTCAGTTTCAGCACTAAAAACTCCCAGCATTTGGCGTAATTTTCTGCAATAATTGCCCCCAGCATAGATGGGAGGATATCAGGTTAGACACTTCCTAATGGCTCAGTCCCTAGGAACAGTAATGGATAATGGCCAACAGGCCCTCTTACCAGACCTGGTGAAACCGCAACAGTGATCCCTCTGGCTGGACATTCGCTCACTCTGGGTTGCCCGGGTTGACTCTAGTCAGTAGTGTAGCATGTCTGTACCCTGGGAGTGGCTCTGTCTTTCTCCTTCTCTGGTGGTGGGGGTACAGCGTGGCTCCCTCTCTGGTGGTGCGGGTACAGCGTGGCTCCCTCTCTGGTCGTGCAGTTACAAGGTGGCTCCCTCTCTGGTGGTGCGGGTACAGCGTGGCTCCCTCTCTGGTGGTGCGGGTACAGCGTGGCTCCCTCTCTGGTGGTGCGGGTACAGCGTGGCTCCCTCTCTGGTCGTGCGGTTACAGCGTGGCTCCCTCTCTGGTGGTGCGGTTACAGCGGGGCTCTCTCTCTGGTGGTGCGGGTACAGCGTGGCTCCCTCTCTGGTGGTGCGTTTACAGCGTAGCTCCCTCTCTGGTGGTGCGTTTACAGCGTAGCTCCCTCTCTGGTGGTGCGGGTACAGCGTGGCTCCCTCTCTGGTGGTGTGGGTACAGCGTGGCTCTCTGGTTGGTGCGGGTAGAGCGTGGCTCTCTGGTGGTGTGGGTACAGCGTGGCTCCCTTTCTGGCTTCCCCCAGTACAGTATTCTCTTTTCTCCTCTTATAACACCCCCCCCCCTCAGCAGAGTGCTTGCATGCTGGGGCTGATGCATGGTGTCTGCGGACATGCTGGGGCCGCCACTCTTCAGGGACTACATTTCCCATGATGCCCCCAGTCCCCAGAGTCTTCTGATTGGCCCTCTGCTGTGGCCAATCATGGGGAGGAAAACAGCGGGCAGGAAGCGGGGCAGCGACATGGCGAATCCAATTAGAGCCGCTCTCTCTCTCTTCTAGCTTCAGCTGACAGAAAGGGGGAGGGGGCGATCAGGGGAGATATACAGACAGCCCGCAGCTCTCTTCTCCCTGTCACAGCGCCGCTGCTCCATTTACCAGAGAACTCGGCACTAATTAAATTTGCCGAGCCGCCACCTTGCTTCCTCCCCGCTGTTTTCCTTTCAGAGAATCATGGCACTGGATTCCAGGGGGTGGCAAACGCCCTCCCTTGCCCTATGGAGCGGAAGCCCATGTCCCGCTGTCCATAAAGGTGATCTAGTGGGGAATTTGCTGCTGGGACCACTTTTATGTGAAAGAGGATCGCTCACTGTGTAAAAAAATACCGGGGTTATGGTAGCTAGGCGCTGCCATAACCACGGTATATAACGTCAAAGTAATGACGTATATGTACAGTGGGCGGTCCACAACTACTTTAAAGTGGTTGTAAAGTCAGAAGGTTTTTTATCTTAATGCATTCTATGCACCGCGGGACATTCAGTCCTATATTCCTCCCTGCCAGAAAAGTTGTTGAGCGGGGGGGGGTGCGCGGGTCAATGTCTTCGCCGCCTAATGTGGGTGGGGGGGTCTTACCTGCTTCCACTGGCTCGTTCGTCACCGCTCGTTCCTCCACTTCCTGCTGTGCCTTCCTGCTCTGCGGGAAAAATTGAAGTCTCGCGGGTCTGCGGGAAGGAGGGGCCTATGCGGGAAAAACCCACAGAATCCGTGCCAGTTGGGAGGTATGCATGTCCCCAGAGTCTCATACCCACATCTCTGGCCTTGTGGATATGGACTGCTGGGGGAAACTTATCAGAATATGAAAATCTGAATCTAAAAACCCCCTTTGGAATAATGGGGGCCTCAGATATCCACTCCTTCAAATCAATGAGTGCAGGGTACATAGTACCCCTTGTCACTCACTCACAAAAAAATGGCAACTGTAAATAAAACTCACACACTGTAGTAAAAACAATAAAAAAATAAACAATGTCCCATTATGTGAATTCAATGCCAGTCATGTCACCCAGTAATGTAGACCCAACATCAATCACTAGGAATTATGACTCGGTGACTTGATGACCTGTCACTTCTCCCTGTGATGCGTCCGGAGTTCCCAAGTGACTTCATTGAACGAATGCAAAAAATACTGGAAAGTTCAGAGTCCAGGATTGCACCTAGAACCTTGGCATGCGGGGATGGGCTTATAGTTGTGCCATCGTTCTTGACAGAGAAATCAGGGGAAGGGGTGCATGTGGGAGGAAATATTATGAGTATGGTTTTGGGTAGATTGAGTTTGAGGAAGTGGTGTGACATCCAGGCTAATATGTCTGCTAGTAAATTACTGATATGTGAGGAGACTGAAGGGGTAAGCTGAGAGGTAGAGAGATAACGTTGGGTGTCGTTGGCATAGAGATGGTATTGGAAGCCATCAGCTGACCCAGGGAGGAGGTGTAGATCGAGAATAAGAAAAGGTCCAAGAACAGAACCTTGGGGGACCCTTGACAGAGAGAGGAAAAGGAAAGGAGGAAGTAGAAGTAAGTAACGCTAAAGGTGCAGTTGGATAAGTAGGAAGAGAGCCATCAAAGAGTACAGTCACAGAGATCAAAGGCCATAGGCGTGCGCAGGGGGGGTGCCGGGTGTGCCTGGGCACACCCTAATCCCCTGACATACTTGTCTACACCTGGATGAGAGGTGCAGCGGGCGGCATATAGAACAACCCAATGCTCTGTATTTTCCACCCTACAGCCGTTAAATGCCTTCGGGAGGAAGAGGAGGATAAGCGAGCATTCAGGGGCTGCATGGAGAAAAATGCAGACCATCGGTTGTACTATATGCCGCCGCCCCTCTCATCCAGCCTGGTGTACTAAAACTGCTGGCTCCGCCTACCAGCTCCCCCTGACTCCTTCATTCTAAGTACAGTAACTGCTGCAGGACCGCCCACCCAGCTTCTCTGCGGCTCCGTCCATTGAATTTAGAGCAGCAGGCAGATGGGGGCATGACGTCCGGGGGACTGGAAGAGC
Organism: Rana muscosa; assembly: GCA_029206835.1. Lineage (NCBI taxonomy): Eukaryota > Metazoa > Chordata > Amphibia > Anura > Ranidae > Rana > Rana muscosa. The sequence goes on from JARGYO010005626.1 coordinate 40,427,334, forward strand.
CAGCTGATCCAGTAGAAAGAGGGGAGAAGGTCTCCACTGTGTAAGGAGACACGTGAAGCCTGGAGGGAGCCGGAGACACAGCAAGCATGGAGCCCACACTGAGAGCAAGTAAGTGCCAACAATCCCATCTTTCCCCCCTACCCAGCACTGCCACTCATCCTATCTCCCCCCCACCCAGCACTGCCACTCATCCTATCTCCCCCCCACCCAGCACTGCCACTCATCCTATCTCCCCCCCCACCCAGCACTGCCACTCATCCTATCTCCCCCCCCCCCACCCAGCACTGCCACTCATCCTATCTCCCCCCACCCAGCACTGCCACTCATCCTATCTTCCCCCCCACCCAGCACTGCCACTCATCCTATCTCCCCCCCACCCAGCACTGCCACTCATCCTATCTGCCCCCCCCACCCAGCACTGCCACTCATCCTATCTCCCCCCTCACCCAGCACTGCCACTCATCCTATCTCCCCCCCACCCAGCACTGCCACTCATCCTATCTCCCCCCCCACCCAGCACTGCCACTCATCCTATCTCCCCCCCCCACCCAGCACTGCCACTCATCCTATCTCCTCCCCCCCCACCCAGCACTGCCACTCATCCTATCTCCCCCCCCCACCCAGCACTGCCACTCATCCTATCTCCCCCCCCAGCACTGCCACTCATCCTATCTCCCCCCCCCACCCAGCACTGCCACTCATCCTATCCCCCCCCACCCAGCACTGCCACTCATCCTATCTCCCCTCGCCCCCACCCAGCACTGCCACTCATCCTATCTCCCTCCCTACCCAACACTGCCACTCATCCTATCTCCCCCCCCCACCCAGCACTGCCACTCATCCTATCTCCCCCCCACCCAGCGCTGCCACTCATCCTATCTCCCCCCCCACCCAGCACTGCCACTCATCCTATCTCCCCCCCCACCCAGCACTGCCACTCATCCTATCTCCCCCCCACCCAGCACTGCCACTCATCCTATCTCCCCCCCCCCCACCCAGCACTGCCACTCATCCTATCTCTCCCCACCCAGCACTGCCACTAATCTCATCCCCCACCACTGCTGCCACTGATCCCAGCCCCCCCCAGCATTGCCACTGATCCCATGCCCCCCAGCATTGCCACTCATCCTATCTCCCCCAACAAGCACTGTCACTGATCCCACCCCTCTACCACTGCTGCCACTGATTTAATGCCCCTCAACACTGCCACTCATCCTATCTCCCCCCCCAGCATTGCTACTGATCCCCCCCTCCACTGCCATGAATCCCCCACCACCACTGATCCCATCAACCCCCAGCACTGCCAATGATCCCCCCAACCTTGCCACTAATCCCATTCCCCCCAGTACTGCCACTGATCCCATTACCACCCCCCCCACCACAACCACCATCAACACCAGAGATCCCATCAACTTTCCAACACTGCCACTGATCCCATCCCCCCCAGCACTGTCACTGATCCTATCCCCCCCCAGCACTGTCACTGATCCCATCAATCCCCTAGCACTACCACTGATCCCCACCCCCCCACCACTGCCACTCATCCCACCCCAGTACTGCCACTGATCCCATTACCCCCCACCACAACTGCCACTGATCCCATTACCCCCCCACCACAACTGCCACTGATCCCATTACCCCCCACCACAACTGCCACTGATCCCATTACCCCCCCCACCACAACTGCCACTGATTCCATCAACCCCCTAGCACTGATCACCCTCCCCCTCTCCAGCACTGCCACTGATCACCCCCCCAGCACTGCCACTCAATCCATCCCCCCAGCACTGCCACTGATGCCATTCCCCTCCCCCCACCACCACTGCCAACTGATCCCATCTCCCCCCTCTCTCACCCCCACTTTCTCCCTCTGACCAGCTCAGCCATAAGATGTAAAATGTATTAGAATATTAAAAATTGCTTTAACACATTTCAAAATGTTGGTTTACATTTATTTAAAAGAGTGTGTGTCTGTGTGTATATATATATATGTGTATATATATATATATATATATATATATATATACCCACACACGTGTGTGTTTGAGTTTTGGGGTGCACACCCTAATCCAATAGGCTGCGCACCCCTATGCCAAAGGCATAGAGTTTTTTGAGGAGAAGGGGGTGGTCAACCATATCAAAGTCAACCGAAAGGTCCAGAAGTAGGAGTGCAGAATAGTGCCCATTGTTTTTGACCATTAGTTGATTGTTTATGAGTTTTAAGACAGCAGTTTCTGTGGCGTGTTAGGGGCAAAATCCAGACTAAAGGGAATTAAGAAGGTAATTCTCGGTGAGGTTGTCGCTTAGTCAGTTGCAGACCAGACATTCAAGGAGTTTGGATAAAAAGGAAACAAGGAGATGGGGCATAGGTTGTTAAGATTGGTGGGGTCTGGTGAGGGCTGCGAATGATCAGAAACAATAAACAACAAAAAAAAAGCCTTTGTCATATGAGAATTTTAATGCAAAATTTATTTAATCGGTTCCGATTTTCTGTGAAACAATGAGGAAAATCAGACAATCGTTCGCCAGATTTTCTTATAGTGTGTATGTCTTACGTCACAGGCTCTCAACAGCACAGCTATGTTTTTTCAGACTTCCGGTGTCATCTGTTTGCCAAGGCTGCAGGGGTCAGAGCATGATTCTGTGTGTAGTAATTTGACATATCTTCTGTTACTAATTATTAAACAATTGTTGTCCAAATAAGCTGGAACATCCATAAACTGAAGACTTTAGGTGCTATTTATTTTGAACACGTGACATTTATTTTTTTCAGTGCTGCATAGTGAGAATATTTGCTCCCTAGTATACATCGCATTTGCAGCACTTACTGATGAGGCTCTGTCTTAGATTGGTAATTGCCAATAATATTTTATTATTCTGCGCATTGGTTTTAGTAGATGTAATATTTTTTGGAATACTACATGTGAACACACCGATCATACTACTTTTTAGTAGAAAGCAGTATTATGTCGCATCTCTTCATTATGTACAAACAAAGCAATTAAAATGAATTTGTGCTTGCAACAACCATTTCTAAATTACACAAAATATTTTGATTTGATTTACAATACATGAAATAAGCCTGGGTTGATTAAGGGCTTGCAATTAAGGATCCTAATCATTCCCTGCAAGTGATTATAAAGTTCAATGCTGAGTTGTATATGACATTGCGGTAATTAAATTGCCTGCTGACATCTAGTGGCAACAAAAAAAAATGCAAGTATTTGTTGTATTGCATCAGTGGACATTTTTATTATTTGCTCATTTTTTGGCTATTAAACTAAGTTTTTAAATAATAGTGTATTACATGTTCTAAATAGAAAATGTGTTTATTGATATAATAATGAGTAGTATTAATAATAAAAAATTTAGACTAAAGTTATTGCTGACTGGCAACAGTGACAACAAGTGAACAATTTTAGTGTCATGTCTGTCAATTAATGGGAATATAAAGTATTTTAAAAAGAGACTGCTGTAGGACCTTCCATGAAGTAACAGGGAGAGACAGAAATGTACGCCCTTCCTGTCTACGGGAAGTGTCTTCCTTCCAATCCATACACACCACCTTGGCTGGTGGTCAGATTTAGGCATTTCTTCCAACTTTCTAGAATAATAAAGAGGAACACCTTTTAGCACAATGTATGTGGGAAAGAGACACACCCATGCCTGGCCCACAATTACACAGACCAAGAAGAACTTATGCACACAAAAATGATTGGTTAAACCCAAAAGTGCTGTTCCCCCATTGATTATTTCTAAAAAGTGGCGCATAAAAATAAGATATGCAACACTTAAAATGTTTAATAAAAAGGTTTAGTATAGGATGTAGCGCCCTCCCACTTTTTGGGGGTTACATAGTTACATAGTTACATCCAGTTCAACCATAAAAAAATATATATATCGTACGAAAAAAAATATATCGTACAAAAAAAAAATATATCGTACCATATGTTACTGTATGTGTTATGTGCCTAAATTTAGAGGGCTGGTCTGAGCTATTAGCCAGGCTCAGACCATTCTCATTGCTGGGTATTGCTTCTGCCTATGTGATGCTGCCTGGTGTATGGTTCCCTGTGGCCTGTAGGTGGAGCTGTCACATCAGGTCAGGGTTGAGCCAGGGGTGGCATTGCTACGCCTTGGGGTGTCCTCTCTCGGCAGCGGTGCAGTGGACGTGGTCGACCTGCTGTGCATGCCGGGAGAGGGTACTTAAGGGGCAGACGCCATAGTGGTTTTGGCTAGCGTCAGTCCCCGTCAGGGTCGGAGGAGTAGAAGTGAGACACGTACCCCACCTCCGGTGGCCCTCATGGCCGGGGGTACGTGTGGGTGCGATCAGGCCCAGGCACCTTTAGCCTAGGGCCTGCAACTCTACTAGTGGGCCTAGCACCTTTAGCTAGGGCCTACCCCCGAAAGAAGAGTCCCAGGGTGCCCTGGGAAGGGTACCCGCTCTGACCAGGAGGAAGCCAGGGGAGGATCGGTCCCATTGAGGAGATGAGTAATGGAAGATTGCTGTCTCGGGAGAGGCCTGGTGACCTGTGAGAGGGAAGGATTTGTTATTTGGAGAAGCTAACCTGTAGAGTGCCCATTGGCATCATCCTGTTCTTAAAGTCTACAGAGGTTAGAGGATTTCTAACACCCGTCCCAGGAGGGGATAGGGTGGCGGAACTGTTCGAGCTCCACACCGGCTGCTGGGACTGTGAGAGAGAACTATCCGGGTGAGCTAAGCCCACTCGGGATCGAGTGGCGACGAGATTGCTGGTTGTGCCTGGATCTATTCTTCACACTATTCCTTCTTTCATCCACCTGTCTCTATCTACTACGCAGCAAATAGAAAATAAACTCTCTGTTGGAGTTAAAGTACTTCTGGACATTGTTTTTTGGGGGAAGAAACAGAGACTTGACCCCATACTCTGGGGGAGAGAACCAGTGGGAAGGGTGACTCGCTGAAAGACCCAAAATTTATGAACACCGCTTAACCTCTTCAAACAGGAGGGTACGGGCCAGTGGCGTAACTAGAACCTTCAGAGCCCCGATGCAAGAAACCATGAAGGGCCCCCCTGAGCGCCGAACAGGGCACTTTCCTCCGAGCCCGGTGGCGGAACAACAGGACCCGGACGCAAGTGGGTGGCTGCATATAAAGAAACTGATTTCTCCATTTCCCCCCGCTTCTCCTCCTCTCCCTCCCCCAGGCATTCAGCGGCTGCAGGAGGAAAATAGAGGGATCGGTTCCTCTATGTCGGTGTTTCTTAATCTTTTTCCAGTCAGGGCACCCTTGAAGTATACCCCAAGGGGAATGGGGATGCACTGCAACCACCCTGCAACTGTATGCAGTTGCAGCATAGTGATTATGCATATAAGGGGTTAAAACAGGCGGTCAGGAGGCAACACATTGCCTCTTTACCGGATGTCAAATGTCTCTGAAAAGCAATCTGAGCATGGATCGCTTTTCAGAGGAACAGCATTTTTTTGCTGGTACTATGAACAAGCAAAAAAAATAAAAAATTGGTTCTGATTGTACACATATAGTGGGTCAGGATTAAAAGCGCATACATAAAATGTGCATACATACATGTAAACACACATACACATCTATAAACACGCATAATACTCACACATATACTGTATATACACACACACACACACACACACATATATATATATATAAATGCACATATGCACACACATATAAACCAGTGGTGGCTGCTGTCCAAAATGTTTAGAGGGGCGCAAGCAAACTGAAAAAAAAAAAAATGCAGCCTCACTGTGCCCATCAAACGCAGCCACTGTGCCCATCAAACGCAGCCACTGTGCCCATCAAAAGAAGCCACTGTGCCCATCAAACGCAGCCACTGCGCCCATCAAGCGCAGCCACTGCGCCAATCAAACGCAGCCACTGCGCCCATCAGGCACAGTGGAAACGCAGCCACTGCGCCCATCAAACGCAGCCAAAGCGCCCATCAAATGCAGCTACTGCGCCCATCAAATGCAGCCACTGCGCCCATCAGGCACAGTGGAAACGCAGCCACTGCGCCCATCGAACGCAGCCACTGCCCCCATCAAACGCAGCCACTGCGTCCATCAAACGCAGCCACTGCGCCCATCAAACGCAGCCACTGCGCCCATCAGGCACAGTGGAAACGCAGCCACTGGGCCCATCAAAAGCAGCCAAGGCGCCCATCAAACGCAGCTACTGCGCCCATCAAACGCAGCTACTGCGCCCATCAAACGCAGCCACTGCGCCCATCAGGCACAGTGGAAACGCAGCCACTGCGCCCATCGAACGCAGCCACTGCGCTCATCAAACGCAGCCACTGCGCCCATCAAACATATACACATACAATGCACACTCACATACATTCATATGCACATACACACACACATGCATATATATATGCACATATACAAATACATGCACATACACACACAAACACACATACAGTAGATAGATAGTCTCACAAAAAAACGGCAGACATTTACTTTACCCCTTCCTGCCGGGTACTGCACTGTAGGGGGAGATTAAGAGCACTGCTTTCACTTTAGGTCTCTAAGCAGTGCGACCAGCTCCCTGCACAGTGCCGACTCCCGAGCACAGTTCGGCTGAGGATCGGGGATGCTGCTCGGCCTGCTCCTCATATCAAAGTATACAGGGGGGCCTCAAGGGCCCCCCTGCAGCAAGGGGCCCAGTCGCCATGGCGACCTCAGTGACCCCTATAATTACGCCACTGTTACGGGCATATAGCACGGTGTGCCTTGACTCGCGAGTGAGCCAGGCGAGAAAAAGTTTTGTGTGCTACACGTGGGAGCTCGAGTCCGGGATTCAGCAGCCCGAAGCTGGACTTTGTGTTTTTCCCCTGGTGTGATTCTGTGGAGGTCGGCCATTTCGAGAAAGGTGAACTGCGTCACTTGTAAAAGAAATGGAGGTACAGGCCAAGACCTATGCTGAATTTTCTAACTGCGTAGTTCGTGGGCGTGTCTGAAGTTTAGAAAAGCCTGCGAGCTACGTGCAGAAAGAGAAGGAAAAGGGAAGGAGCCCCCGCCAACTTGTGTTGCACGTGACAGTTTGGCGCCAAGGGACAGTATAGCTGAACTGGTGAAGAAGCAACATGTGTGCCGCCCCATGTAGTTCTGTTTCATCGGGACCACGGATGTTCCCACCTGCCTCAGCCATGGACGTTGTTTCTTTCGCTGCCCCCCTGACGGATACAGGGATTCGGCTCAAGCCTAGGGCCCGCTTCGCACTATATACGTGTAGGGATGCGGAGGGCCTGAGCATGCTCTGTCCTAAGTGCCAAGGACTGGCGCTGCAGCTTCGGCCTTTCGGAAGATGTGCCACGTGTGGAGAGTTCCTTTTTGAGGTGGACCAGCCGACGGAGAAGCCAAAGAGTTACCGGGTCAACTGCCTTACAGGTGTCGCCACTCTTGAGGAGGAAACTAGTACTCCAACGGCGGAGCCCGCGCGCACCGCTCCGACTGCCACGGATGTGGAGGATGGAGCTCCAAACCACTGCGGAGCTTGCAACGGAGGTCATCGCGGATGCTGTCTATATGCTGTCTATATGTCTGTGTATACTGCTCCTCCACTGCTCCTGCCCATTGAAATGAATAGGCACCGCGGCTATACCACCGGCAAAGCGCCGCTGCAGCGGCGCTTTGCGGTGGTTTTAACCCTTTTGTGGCCGATAGCGCGGGGGGGGTAGAAGCGCTCCGCTTGTGGCCGAATAGCGCCGGGGGGGTAGAAGCGCCCCACTAGCGGCCGAATAGCGCCGTGAAATTGATGGTAAAGCGCCTCTAAAAATCGCGGCGCTTTACCGCAGATGCACCCACCGCCCCGGTGTGAAAGGGGCCTTAAAGCGGTTGTATACCCCTGTAGGTGATTTTTACCTACAGGTAAGCCCATAATAAGGCTTACCTGTAGGTAAAATTAATATCTCCTAACCTGTATGGTTTAGGAGATATTCACTTTGCATGCAGCCGCTGACGCTCAGAAGGTCCGGCAGACGCTGCCGGAAAATCAGAGCTCCTTGCCAGAAAAAGGACTCCCACTCACAGTGCCTTTGCCTTACAGGTTGTTGTGTTTTTTTATTGTTTTTTTGCGGGTATACAACCGCTTTAAGAGCTATGGATTTAGGACTTGTATAGACAGGTGTCACATTTCTACATTTGACTTACATTTGATTAATGCTTTAAAGTGTTACTAAACCCAGGACCCTGCATTTGCTATATCTGGTCTCCCACAGTACACAGAACATGGCAATACAATAATTTTAGTGACTATAAACTGCCAAATACTTTTTTCTCATCAGCAGTATATAGCAGTCTTGTGACTTCTTTTAGTGTCTGGTTAAAGCTTGTAGGAGGAGTTTTCATTCTCCTCTGACTGTCCTATGAGGCTGCAGGACCTCTGACTTTCTGTCTGGACAGTGCTGATTGGCTCTGTGCTGATCATTAGCACCCCCTCCCCCCCAAAAAAGAAAAAAAACTCTCTAGCAATACACACCAAACTGAGCATGTGCAGAGTGCCTCCAATGCTCTGTTCTATCATCAAATGGATTGGGGACAGTAAAAGAAGGGGAGGATCAGAGAAGACATGATCAAACAGTCTTTTTACACAATTAGGGGGATAAACCCCTTAAGTCACACACTGAGTATAACAAGCATGCTTCACTGCATATACAGAATGATTTTACTGTTGTGGGTTTAGTGACACTTTAAAGTGGTTGTAAACCCAGGTAAAAGTTTTTATTTTTTTAAAAACCACCTGTAAGAGAAAGCCATAATGAGCTATTATGACTAGCATAATAGCTCATTATGCATCACTTACCTTAGATCGGGGCCCCCGAAGCCATCCTCATCTCCCTCTCCAGCCGCATCCATCGCTGCGGCGATAGTCGTAAGATTACTTCCGGGTATCGCCGCTCCAGCCAATCACAGCGCCGCTCCGGCGCTGTGATTGGCCGGAGCGGCGAAAACGTCACTCTGCGCATGCGCGCGTGAGCCGTCAAATCCGGCTAAGCCGGATTTGTGAATGGGATTAACCCTGTAAATGCACCGTTGTCTATGGCGCGCATGCGCCGTAGACATTGGTGCATGTCTTTTATTGCAAATATCTCCTAAACCGTGTAGGTTTAGGAGATATTTCTTGCACCTACAGGTAAGCCTTAACCTAGGCTTACCTGTAGGTGCAAGTTGTCAGGGTGGGTTTACAACCACTTTAATGACAAGTCTAGTTTATTATTTACTCTTAATATGTAGTGTGGATGGCTAATCTGAGACTGCGTTTGACCTGCTTTACATTTTATTGGACACAGGAGGTCCTGTTAAGATCCATTCATGTTGCAACAAATTACTAGACATGTGCGATTAGTTTCGTACGAATCAAAAATTCGTACGAATTTCCGGAATCTCGTACATTCGTACGAATCCGAAATACGAATTTTTATGCATACGAATTCTGTACGAAATACGAAATTTCGTTTACGAATTTCGGATCCAAAAGTGAAAAATTCCTTTAGATTTCGTACCTGGGGGGTGTGTATGATATGCATGTAAACTGTCCCTGCACAAAATGTCATTTTTGACGGGAAAAAAGTCATTTAAAACAAACTCGCGGCTATTAATGAATTGTCGGCTTTTATCAATACATAGAAAAGTCATTGATAAAAAAAAAAAGCGTGGGGGTTCCCCCAAATTCAATTACCAGGCCCTTCAGGTCTGGAATGGATATTAAGGGGAACTCTTGCCAGGTGGTTGTGGGGGTCTGCGGGCAGGGGGCTTATCGGAATCTGGAAGACCCCTTTAACAAAGGGGACCCCCAGATCCCACCCCCCCCCCTATGTGAATTGGTAAGGGGTACATTGTACTCCTACCATTTTACGAAGAAAGTGTAAAAAAATGTAAATAAAAACACACAAACACCTTGGAAAAGTCCTTTATTAAAAAACAAAATAAAAAAAGAAAAACATTCCAGCGATGAAATCCAGTGTCCCGCGGCGATCCCGATGTCCAGCGCTGTCCGTCATTGGTTGAGCCTGAGCGGACCTGATGGGGAACTTCCTCCGCAGTGTTTTAAATGTATAGACCCGCCCCTAAGCGGACCAGATGCGGAACATGAGAAGGGGCGGGTCTATTCATGTATTACACAGTGAAGGAAGTTCCCCATCAGGTCCGCTCTACGACGGGGCGGACCTGATGGGAACTTCCTTCACTGTGTAATACATGAATAGACCCGCCCCTTCTAAAGTTCCCCATCAGGCCCGCTGAGCGGACCAGATGCGGAACGTGGGCGGGTCTATACACGAAGGGCGGGTCTATACATTTAAAACACTGCGGAGGAAGTTCCCCATCAGGTCCGCTCAGGCTCAACCAATGACGGACAGCGCTGGACATCGGGATCGCCGCGGGACACTGGATTTCATCGCTGGAATGTTTTTTTTTTTTTTAATAAAGGACTTTTCCAAGGTGTTTGTGTGTTTTTATTTACATTTTTTTACACTTTCTTCTTTCTTCGTGAAATGGTAGGGGTACAATGTACCCCTTACCAATTCACATAGGGGGGGCCAGGGATCTGGGGGTCTCCTTTGTTAAAGGGGTCTTCCAGATTCCGATAAGCCCCCTGCCCGCAGACCCCCACAACCACCGGGCAAGGGTTGTGGGGATGAGGCCCTTGTCCTCCCCATGTTGAGGGCATGTGGCCTGGTACGGTTCAGGAGGGGGGCGCTCTCTCGTCCCCCCCTCTTTTCCTGCGGCCGGCCAGGTTGCGTGCTCGGATAAGGGTCTGGTATGGATTTTTGGGGGGACTCCACGCCATTTTTTTTAAATTTGGGGTGGAGTTCCCCTTAATATCCATTCCAAACCTGAAGGGCCTGGTAATTGAATTTGGGGGAACCCCCACGCTTTTTTTTTTTTTTTTTTTATCAATGACTTTTCTATGTATTGATAAAAGCCGACAATTCATTAATAGCCGCGAGTGAGTTTTAAATGACTTTTTTTCCGTCAAAAATGACATTTTGTGCAGAGACAGTTCTAAGCACGGGAAACATGCGCGACGTTTAAAATTTACGATTCGTACGAAATTCGTATTTCGTACGAATCCGAATTAAATTTCTTACACTAATTACGAAATACAATTTTTTTTAATACGAAACGGAACGAAACGAAACAAATTTTTTGACGACGCCCATGTCTACAAATTACAACCCCTGCCCCCCCCCCCCCCCCACACACACACACACACATTGAGTAGTGCTACATTTGAATGCAAAATGCAGCATTTATAAATAAAGACCATCTATATGAAGTGATATCTTGAGTCACAATTCCTGGTTTTGTAGTAATCAGAGCAGTAGATTATTAAAATTCATTGAAACTTTTTTTATCAGTCACTGTGAGCTCAGGACCTTTTTTTTTTTTATGTAGATGTGGTTTGTCTCATTATTGGAAAGTGCTTTTCTTCTCTGTAGACTGTTTTACGCCACAGTTTAACTCTCATGTGTGTTACATTTTATACCTGATTTAATTGCGAATTTTGGAACAGTGTGTTGTTTTTTAAATGTTTTATTTCCTTTAGTATTATAAATACTTTGTATTAGATGTATAGCAGATAAATTAGCATATCACATATTAGTATATACCTGTATACATTTAAATAACCTAAAAGACATGTATATGTTACAAACTGTTACAAACCCTAGATACAATAGGTCAGTGGTTCTCAACTCCAGTCCTCAGGACCCACTAACAGGCCAGATTTTAAGTATTACCTTGGTGAGATGCAGACTAGAATACTGCAATCACTGAGCAGCAAATTATATCACCTGTGATGTATTTCAGTTATCTTGCAAACCTGGCCTGTTAGTGGGCCCTGAGGACAGGAGTTGAGAACCACTGCAATAGGTGCTTATATTTTGCAAGATCTGTAACTGTCTTTATCCAGGAATCATGAATATTTTAGATGTAGCACCCTGCTCCTGTTGACCAGGCGCTCGCATGTAAATTAATGGGTTATCTGTTCTGTATATAGTTCAGATTTAATATTATGGCTAAATTAGCCTCTGCTCCAGCCTTGGCTGTGTCATGTGCAGTGCCACACTGTTGCCTGTAGGTGTCGTTGTCACCACCGGCCAGTGATGGAGGGATAGCAGGCTAGGGTGTATTGGGTGTCCTTTTCCCCAGAAGCAGCCCAGTGGGAGTGGTCCCCCGCTGTGCATTCTGGGAGAGGATACTTAAGGGGCAGACGCCATTTTTCCGCTCTCTCACCTCATGGCCTGCCTGGCCTAAGGTATGTGACAACTCCTCTTCTGCCTCGGGGCCTGCTGGCCCGAGGCTACTTGACCGCAAGTAGGCCCAGAGGCTGTCTGGGGCCTACTGGTTCAGAGGTGGTTCTGTGCTGTCTGTCCTGCGGGAAGAAGCCGAGCAATTGAAAGATCCGGGGGAGGACTCATCTTGAAAAGAGAACCGAGCGCAATGCTGGTATCTCAAGAAGTGCCTGGTGACTCAATTGGAGGATGCATCCTAACCAATCTACCTCACAGTACTGCCGGATGGCTTAAAGGAACTTTGGTCCTGTTTTGCTGTGTTCGTTATTAATATCCTGTGGCAGAGGATTGTTCAACTGATACTGAATCCTGTGGCAGAGGATTGTTCAACTATTATTGTTCTCATCAAGTCTGTGGCAGAGCCTTTTGTTCCGTGCATCATGGCGGCTGCTAGGTTAGTGAGAGAGGCCTATCCGGGTGAGCAAGATCCGTTGACTAAAGTGTACTTGTCTCCAGGATCTCAAGTTCCTCAGTGATCTGCACCAGGTATCTGAACCTTCCCCTAACCCTCCATCCCTCTACTGCTCAAGTTGTTCAATAAAAAGCATTGGAAAAAAGAATTAAGTGACTGTGCATACATCTGTGGGCGCAAGGCCCAGTATAGACTCTAAGTTTCTAATCTGGTGAACTGTGGGTAGGGGTGACGGAAAAGACCCAAAATAATAACCAGCAGCTCCTACAGGGGTAGTGCTACATAGATTTTCATTAAACCTTAAAGGCAGAGTTCACATTTGGAACATGCTACATGTTTCACCCGTATTTAGGGTGGAACATGTATTATGTTCCACCCCCTGCCTCCTCTGTCCCCTGATCCCCCCTTCCTGTGACAGCAGGCAGGGGATCTTCTCCCTGCACCCGCTGTCAGAATTGTCAACCAGCACTGCCGTGTGGGGCTCTGCCCACATGGCTGCAGCTTTCATTTACAGAGATCTCTGCAGCTGACGGTTTAAAGTTCCTAATGATCTGTGAGGGTGCTGGTGAGCGCTGTCGTAGTCCATTGATTCTTCCTGCCACTTAGTAACTGTATGCCCATATTGGAGGTGCAGGCAGACAGTGTACTGAGAGCCTTTTGGATCCATGCATTGCACCTGTGATCTGCTGATAGCAGGCACAATGCCTTGCAGGCTGCAGAGTAAAGAGAATAATAAAATGCACATTTTCTTACCTGCAAAAAGATGTACATGTATTACTTTTTGTAAAAGGTGAACTTAGCCTTTAAGCTTTAAATTAGTTATAAAAGTAAAGGGTTTTTACCTTAATGCATTGTCTGTTTTCCATGTCAGCCCCCCCCCTGCCCCAAAAAATATTTACCTGAACCCAAAATTGATCCAGCGCTGTGCCCACTGTGCCCGAAGAGCACTGCTCTTCCCACCGTTTTTCTCACAGGAGACTCAGCAGCTGCAGAAGCCATTGGCTACTTCTGTTGTCAACCAAATATTGTGAGAATAAAGCGAGTTGGGGCTGTACTTTGTGTGTCAATAAACACTGTGAGGCTCAGGATCGAGCCTGCATGAGTGCCCCCATATCAAGCAGCTTACTATGTGGTCACTCAGAAGATAGGCAGATCCAGGAGCACTGGCGGAGGACCCCAAAAGAGGAGGATCGAGATCTTGTGTTCCTGCTAAGCTGGAACACGGATCACTGTGTTGTCCCAGTCAGTCCATCACCCACACAGTTAGAAAACACTCCCAGGGAGCACACTTAACCCCTTGATCGCCCCTGGTGTTAACTCCTTCCCTGCTGGTGTCATTAGTACAGCAACGGTGCATTTTTTTTAGCACTGATCACTGTAAAGATGTCACTGGTTCCAAAAAAAGTGTCAAAAGTGTCAGTTAGGTGTCCGATTTGTCCAACGCAATGTCGCCGTACTGCTAAAACTCGCTGATCGCCGCCATTACTAGTAAACAAAATCAATAAATCCAAAATTCCATAAAAATATTCAACAGTTTGTAGACGCTATAACTTTTGCGCAAACCAATCAATATAGGCTTTTTGTTATTTTCTTTTACTAAAAATATGTAGCAGAATACATATCGGCCTAAATTGATGAAGATTTTTTTTTTGGATATGTAGTATAGCAGAAAGCAAAAAAACAGAAAATTGTATCAATTACATACCGTAATTTTCCTTTCCTGACGCCAAACCATGGCAGCATACTAGTGATAGAGCTCCGCTCCACCACTCCATCAGGACCAGTGAATAGCATAAATTAAGGCATTGTTAGCCGCCACCCCTTTCTTTGTAACAAGCCACATACCGGAATGCACATGGGTGGGCTCATATGCTGCCATGGTTTGGCGTCAGGAAAGGAAAATGACGGTAAGTATTTGATACAATTTTCCGCTTTCCTGACGCCAACATGGCAGCATACTAGTGATAAATAACTAGCTGACAGGGTGGGATCTACTTGTCCAACCAATCTTCTAATTAGGATGAGACAGAGGACTGAATAGTCCTTCCTACAAAGTCCCCTGATGACAAGGCCCCCAGGTCTATTCTGTCAAGTTTGAGTAGGAATGTTGGGACGTTGAGGTATGAGGAAAAAAGAAGAATGGGGGTGGCGGCTAACCATGCCTTAATTTATGCTATTCACTGGTCCTGAGGGAGTGGTCAAGAGGCGCAGCTTTATCACTAGTATGCTGCCATGTTGGCGTCAGGAAATATTGTTTTTCTTTCAAAATTGTCGCTATGTTTTTGTATAAAGCACAAGCAATAAAAATTGCAGAGGTGATCAAATACCACCAAAAGAAAGCTCTATTTGTGGGAAAAAAAGGACGTCAATTTTATTTTGTGACAGCGTGGCACGACTGCACAATTGTCAGTTAAAGTAACGCAATGCCGTATCGCAAAAAAATGGCCTGGTCATTAAGGGGGTAAAACCTTTCCAGTCCTTAACTAGTTAATACAGAAAGCCAGCTTTTAATTTTCAGTGGGAAACCTGTTCCAATTATTAAGTTGAACTCTGTCCATGGCTATTTTCATGCAAATAACAATACTGTATATTAGACAACAAATGGTAGAAATTAAGTGATGTATACCATTTTTGATCATGAGACTGCAGTGAAAATGCTTAGATGTTAATTTGCTGAAAACCTTTTTAATTCTGCATTACCAGAGAACCAGACTGTTGTCTGGGCCTTCTGCCCACTGGATTTTGCCCAAAGAAATTGAAAAGAATATTAAAATTTCCAATATGAGTTTATACTTTACACGATACAATTCGAGAAACACATTTTGTGGCATAAAAGCATCAAGGATGCTATATAGAAAATTAGCATTTTACTTGGTCTGTTAAAACTGGAATTATTGAATACAGCATTATCACTTCCTGGGCCAGTGATTTAAATTACATTTTTTTTCAAAGGAAGGGTCATTTGACAGTTCAGTAAAGGAACATATGTCCTATCCAGCTTTTGTGACATTTTTAGGCCTGCAACACACTGCAACCTGAAAAAGCTCAGTACAGATTTTTTTTTTTTTTACTGAGCTAAATTACAGCCGATTAATTGCAGTGCCCATGCACACAGGAGCGTAAACAAGTGCTGTGCATTGTTCAAGAAAAATAAAATAGAAAAATCTGTGCAAATGCTCATTTACATACTGTGCAAAACGAGAGATGCGAGAATAAGTTTTTGCGCATTTGAACATGTTCTATTTTTCTCCGATGGAATTCCGTCTGAATTCCGATGTGCTTTTGGCCAGAGAATACTCCGACCGTGCGTACGGGGCATTAGTGTTATTAGTTGCAGTATTTTATTGTTAAAGCATATCTATGGTCAAAATGTAAAAACATATATTACTGTAAATTCTACATTGTATTTCAGTTATTTCTAGCCTACTTTTATTAACCATTTGTGGATCGCCCGCCCGCAATGTACTGCCTATGTGTGGCCTGCACAGGCAAAGCGACATACTGGTACGCCTGTCTCTGGGCCTGTCCTTGGGCTTAGCCAAGTATTTGTAGACAATGGATGTCTGTCCGTAGGTCCCGGCCAATGATCCATCCGTGAGACCTGCTGATTGACTGTGTCCAATCACAGCCCTGTGTTGACAATCTGTACAGAGGGAACAATCTCTCTGTTTCTTAAACCTTCAAAGCAGGGATAAATAGCTGGGGAGAGACCTGATCAGATGGACAATCATGGAGGCTATGGGAAAGTAAGCAAAATCCACTGATCTACATTTTACATGTGGGGGGGGGGGTGTGAGTAGTGCAGGAAGTAGGAATCAGGTAGGTCAGTGTAGGAATCAGGTAGGTTAGTGTAGTGGTAAGGTAGGTTAGTATTAGGGATCAGGTAGGTCAGTATAGGAATTGGGTAGGTTAGTGATACTCACCGCAAGTCACGGCCAGCTGTCCACCCGGAAGTTGTTCCTAAGTCACGGTGTGCAGCAAGATTCATCCATCCACCACTCGCTGTGGACTCCTCTCATTCTGCCTTCCTTTGCATCCACGGAAGTGCTGTGCCGGCATACATCGGCTCCCACTAGGATCATCTGGCCCACGTCACTGCCTTCTTACAGATAAGACTTTGATTTTTATCTACATGCTCATTTTAACGTTATGTTTGTGAGTATATATATGCTCCCCCCCTTTTTTAAACATTACATTTTATTGATTATACTGCACTTAGAGTGGCGCTTTTGTGCTTCTCCCCACAGTTCTTCCAGGATTCGCTTCATATTCTCACTGGGCTGCCTTCTAGGTGCATTAAGATAGACTAAAAAAGGACTTTTTACAGTCTTACAAGAATTATCTTTTATAATTTTCCACTCAGTGCCTTTTTAATTTTCTCCATTTTTAGTTTTCACATTGTATATTGTCTTTGACACCAGCGACAACTTTTTCCTATGTGTAGTGTGGTGGTCAGGTAGGTTAGTGTAGGGATCAGGTAGGTAAGTATAGGAATCAGGTAGGTTAGTGTAGTGGTCAGTGTAGTGAACACTCAGACCGATCTGTGTGTGATCGGCTGGATTGGAGGCACAGGAGAGATTTGACCCAATATCTCTCCATAAAGAGGACCTGTCATGACCCATGCTATTACAAGGGATGTTGTTCCTCCCTTGTAATAGCAATAACATTGATCAAAAAAAAAGTTAAAGGTACAGTTTTAAAAAATAGGAATTGGTAATTGGCATCGGCGAGTACTTGAGGAAAAGTATCGGCAACCCTAATATATTCCAAATCTGTTATCTAAAAAGAATTTATCTTACCATAAAACCAATAGAGCTGTATGTACATTTATTTTACAGCCTCTTTATAAAGCTGAGATCCAGGTATGGCCATTTTGCATAGTTACATTGGTCCAGCTTGGACCACTGAGAGTATACATGTGCCATACCTGTGGGATCCTTGTAAAAGCTGATAATCAATGTAGTAGTCACTGTTACTACAGTGATTACTGACATCTTCTGGGCCCTGTGCACAGAATGGGACCATTCACTGAATGCCTTCTCCAAAAATGCAAGGAGTTTTCTGAGTGGACGAGGTGGAGAGTTGGATAGTGACATCACAGTCTTCAACTCATTTAGTCAGAGAGCGCTTTGCATTCATTGAGAAAACTGCAAGGCATTCTGTAAATAGTGCCCATACCAAGAGAGCAACCCCTGTGTATTCATTATGCATTAGGGCAGCCACTCAGAACAGGACCCAGAAGATAGTAACAATCACTGTAGTAGCCACCAGTATTACAGTGTTTATCCACTCCCAAAGGATACTCACAGGTATGGTATATGCATAGTAGACATGTGCACTGCCAAAAAATTTGTTAGTTTTCGTTTTCGTTTCATTCGGTTTTTTTTTTTTTCGTTTTTCGGGTCATTCGTTATGATCGCAATTCGTAAATTCGTAAATTTGTACATTCGTAAATTTATACATTCGTAAATTTGTACATTCGTAAATTTGTACATTCATAAATTTGTACATTCGTAAATTTATACATTCGTAAATTTATACATTCGTAATTTCGGAAATTTGGAAATTCGATATTTTCGAAAACCCGAAAATTTGAAAATCTGAAAAAATAACTATTAAATTATAGGTATTGTAATTTCCTTTCAAATTTGGCTGTTAGTGAACGTAACGAATACAAATTTATCTGAAGTTACGCATAACCTGAAATAACAAATGCCGCATCTAAACAAATGGAACGGAACAAATTAATAATAATAATAATAAAACGTTTTTATTATTATTATTGTTATTTATTATTATTATTAATTCATTACGTTCCATTCGTTTAGATACGGCATTCATTATGTCGGAAAACAATTCGTAACTTCGTTAAGTTCACTAACAGCCAAATTTGAAAGGAAATTACAATACCTATAATTGAATAGTTAGTATAGTAATAGTTAAGTTATTAGTTAATTATTATTTCAGATTTCCGAATTTACTAATTTACGATTGTACGAATGTACAAATTTACGAATGTACGAATATTCGGAAATTCGTAAATTCAAATTTACGAATTTCCGGATAGTTGTACATTCGTAAATTCGTGCATTGGTAAATTTGTATATTCGTAAATTCGTACATTCGTAAATTTGAATTTACGAATATTCGTTAAAATTCGTTAAATGAGTTTTTCGTTAATTCGGATATTTCCGAATTAACGAATTTGTCGAAATTCATTAAAAAACGAATTCGGAACGAAACGAATTGCACATGTCTAATGCATAGTTACATTTGTCTAAGCTGGGCCAATGTAACTATGCAAAAACAAAGCAATAAAACAAAAGCTGCAGTTCAGCTTTAATTATATACAACTTCCTAATTTATTTTTAAAAATTTTAATTGCATTTCTATGAGTACCCCTGGTCCCCGTTGTTAAGAGATTTGGTATTGCAACCTGAATATAAGGAAAGTAAGACACCATAGAAGCTTGGTTGTGTGTAAAAGTATTCATAAATGAGCAGACATAGTCACAGGCTCACAATGCACAAGAGTAAAGATTATTGAAGTGTTGATTGGGCAGATTGGAAAATCCTTATGGCTATCTGCTTTTCAAGCAGAAACCTTGCTTGGATGTTGGTACTAAAATTCATTTGTCGGACACTGTACAGTGAATAAGCATGTTGGATGAAAATCAGTCCTTGATGGGTCTGAGTAAATCCATATCCAGATTTTCCATTAGACATAAGTCAACGATTTGTGTAGGGCCCTGCTAAATGTCTTGAAAAGAGAAAAAAAAAATACATTTAATTGTAATTACCAAACATTATTACCTTTCTGTTTATCAATAGAAAGCCTTTTTTTTTTACCCTTTTTCTTCTTGACATTGTCGCCATAATTTAGGATGTAAGAAGTACCTGTGAATGACCAGAATTACCACTTGCATAGATACAGCCCAGCAATAAAGTGTGCTCCTGTACAGGCATGTACTAGCCATCGGTACTACCCAGAGTTTCCTGGTGGGCCGATGGCTCAGTGGGCCGGTTTCAGTGACAGCCTGCCAAAGTAATGGCTCACGCAGCCATTAATTTAAGCGCCGCCAGGGATCGGCAAGGTGTCTGTACACGGACACTGGTGTCCGTGAGCTGTCCTTGCAGTGTCTGCAGCTGATCCAAGTGCAGACTGCAGAGTCCTTCCTGAGTCCCCTCCCTCTTCCTCCTCCTCTTGTGTATGTCACAGACATGTCACGGAGCTTGCGTTTGAATTCTTTGGTAGCGCTGTAACAGAGTCCCGTCTCCTACACCAGCTCCTCCTGTGATAGATGGTTCCGTGACACAGCGGGAGATACTTGCTGTGTGAACCAGGCACTGGTGAGTCTGCAATGGGCACAGACTGAGTGGCTCAGAGTCAACATTGATGGACACAGTCTGAGGGGCACAGAGTTAGCACTGATGGGCACAGACTGAGGGGCTCAGGATTCATGGGCAAAGACTGAGGCGCTCAGAGTCAGCATTGATGAGCATAGACTGAGGGGTTTAGGATTGATGGACACAGACTGAGGGGCTCAGAGTCAACATTGGTGGGCACAGACTGAGGGGCTCAAGATTGATGGGCACAGACTGAGGGGCTCAGAGTCAGCATTGATGGGCACAGACTGAGGGCCTCAGGGTTGATGGGCACAGACTGAGGGACTCAGAGTAAGCATTGATGGGTACAGACTTATGGTCTCAGGATTGATGGGCACAGACTGAGGGGCTACATTGACGGACACAGAGACTGATGAGCTCAGCATTGATGGGCACAGACTGAGGAGCTGCATTAATGGGCACAGACTGAGGGGCTCAGCAATAATGGGCAAAGATGCTGAGGGGCTCAGCATTGATGGGCACAGACAGAGGGGCTGCATTGATGGGCACAAACTAAGAGTCTGCATTTGATGGGCAGAGCGAGGCTGCATTGATGTGCACAGTGAGGCTTCATTTGATGGGCACAGTGAGGCTGCATTGATGGGCACAGTGAGGCTACAATTGATGGGCACTGATAAGCTGCGTTTGGTGGGAACTGATAAGGCTGCATTTGATGGGCACTGATAATGCTGAATTTGATGGGCACTTGATGGGCACTGGTAGGCTGCATTTGATGGGCACTGGTAGGCTGCACTTGATGGGCACTGGTGAGGCTGCATTTGATGGGCACTGATGAGGCTGCATTTGATGGGCACTGGTGAGGCTGCATTTGATGGGCACTGATGAGGCTACATTTGATGGGCACTGTGTTGACACTGCATTTTGTCCAGCCAGCCGGCCTGTATCAGAGAGACCTGTCATCCGCACTGCCCATCACCTCATTTCATAGTACGCAACTTGGCTCAGCCTCAGCATGAAGTTAGCCCTCCCACTTCACACAGTTATGTTAGAAGGAAGGAGGAGAAAAATACAGAGAATACGTGAAATAATAAAAGAGGTGAGTGAGGACGGAGTTAGAGTATATTTTCAGTTAACACATTTTCATACAGATAAATAAATATTGTAAAACTTGGAGGATAGATATATGTTCTGTCCTATGCCCAATACTTTTTATAGAACTTACACATGTCATTCTAAAGGCATCTGTAATGTTGGAATGCATCTTTTTCTCTAAATAAAGAGTTTTTAATTTGAAAAAAATCTCATGTACATAAGTATTCACAGCCTTTGCTCAATACTTTGTTGAAGCACCTTTGGCACCAATTACAGCTTCAAGTCTTTTTGAGTATGATGCTACAAGCTTGGCACACCTATTTTTGGGCAGTTTCTCCCATTCTTCTTTGCAGGACCTCTCAAGCTCCATAAGATTGGATGGGGAGCGTAGGTACACAGCTATTTTCAGATCTCTCCAGAGATGTTCAATCGAGTTCAAGTCTGGGCTCTGGCTGGGCAAAGACATTCACAGAGTTGTCATGTAGCCACTCCTTTGTTATCTTGGCTGTGTGCTTAGGGTCCTTGTCCTGTTTGTAGATGAACATTCGCCCCAGTGCACTTATCTTTTAAGCACAATAATAGTAGCAAGGAAGATGCAGGTCTGGAAACGAATTGCATCCTGTAAAAGACCATGTTTCCCATGTGTCATAGCCTAACAACGCCAGTGGATATATTATTTCACAAGGCAGAAGATCTCTTAGTCTAGGCTCCAAAAATATAAAGCTCACGTGATCTCAGACTAGAAAACATTTGAAATAGGTTAACAGATCTCAGAATAAGCCTAACTTGGCTCTTTACTCCAGAAAGTAATAATTAAGCAGCACTTATGTAGATCTAAGAAAATGTAAGAGGTTAGAAAAAAATTACAAAAACTGACATAGCACCATCCTAGCATAGAATGCTAGGCAAATTTCGTTTTTGGGTCCTTCTATAATCAAGGGAGCAGTGATTGTTTTGTCCTGGTCCATTCAGGGTCTCGCAGGCCGGAAGTTTGATTGCTTCTCCCAACCTTTGGAAGAAGTTTCCAGAGCATAAAGAGGGAGATGCAAATAACCAGCCTGAATATTTATCATGCTCCAGTTAGTCCCTGGGAAAAGTGTTCAGAAAGTGACTAGAATGGTGATAAATAGTCTGAAGCAGGCCCTGACTGGCCATAGGGCACACCGGGCATTTGCCCGGTGGGCCGGGGTCGCCTGGATCAACCTTGGGGCCGCGGTCCGATGCCTGTTGATGGCTGGGCCGCACAGCAGGAGGTAAGCGGCGACCGCGGCCTGGACAGGGTTAACACAGGCCAGGGTCGCCGCTCACCTCCCGCTGTGCGGCCGTGCCTGTGTCTCCTATTCAAGCTCTGCTGCCCTGCTGACGATGTCATCTATCAGCAGAGCAGGGGCAGGAGGAGCCGGAGATCTGTACATGGAACAGCGTGACTCACGCTGTGTGAGTGCAGGAATCCGTGGTTGCTAGGCAGCATGTCAGATCGCTGTCTGCGCAGGCGCACTGTGGCCAGTGATAGCTAGGCAACGGGACGCCGCCAGGGCTGGGGCCGCTGATGTCATGGAAACGGATGACGTCAGGAGACCCTGCCCACCTAGGCAGATTACTTCCATTCAAAGTGAAGGAGACAGTAATCGTGAGAAGTGAAGCCATCAGATCGGGAGACAAGAAAAAGGACACACAGAAGGAAAACTGATAAACAAGAAAAGGCAGACGAAGGAGTAATGGAGGACACAGGAAAGTGTAAATAGATAAAGATGAATGGCAAAAATTTGATAAGAAAGGGGGAAGAAGAGGGGAAGGAGGGAAGAAGAACTGATAGAAAAACGGGGGGGATATATAAATAGAAAGAGTAAAAAAAGAAAAAGAAAAAAGAGACAAAGGAAAGGAAAATAAGAGAAAAATACGAGTGAAAAATAGTAGGATTTTTAAAACAGCTTACCTGTAAAATCCTTTTCTTGGAGTACATCACGGGACACAGAGCTGCATAGTCATTACTATGTGGGTTATATAGAATTACCTTCAGGTGCTGGCACTGGCAACTTCCAAAACAGGAAGTACCCTCCCCTATATAAGCCCCTCCCATCCGGGAGTACCTCAGTTTTGTAGCAAAGCAATACGTGTCCCCAAAAGAGGGGTGGGAGCTCTGTGTCCCGTGATGTACTCCAAGAAAAGGATTTTACAGGTAAGCTGTTTTAAAAATCCTACTTTCTTGTTCATACATCACGGGACACAGAGCAGCATAGTCATTACTATGTGGGACGTCCCAAAGCAATGCCACATGAGGGGGGGGATACACCATACATAAGCTGGGCGCCATCAGGCATGAGGATCTTTTGCGGCCTGCAACACACTGCGCCCAAAGGCGACATCCTCCTGACTTCTAACGTCCACCTGGTAGAACCTAGTAAACGTGTGTACTGAAGACCATGTTGCGGCCTTACAAATTTGCGCCAGGGAGGCCTGGTGATGCACTGCCCATGAAGTTCCAACTGCTCTCGTGGAGTGCGCCCTAACTTTGAACGGAGGCGGTCTACTTCTCAAGCCATAGGCTTGTATTATGACCTGTCGAATCCACTTGGCTAAAGTAGATTTTGATGCTGCCTGACCCTTTCTGGGGCCTTCCGGCAGAACAAACAAAGAATCCGTTCTACGAATCTGAGCAGTGGCTTTTAGATAAGCTTTAACTGCTCTTACTACATCCAAAGAATGCAATAACTTTTCCTCTACCGAGCTTGGTTTGGGGAAAAAAGAAGGAAGAACCACATCCTGGTTCAAGTGAAACCTCGATACCACCTTAGGAAGAAAGGCTGGGTGAGGACGTAATACTACTCTGTCCTTATGGATAACCAGATATGGCTCTTTACAGGACATGGCGGCTAATTCCGACACTCTTCTAGCCGAGCATATAGCTACTAAAAATATCAATTTCCTGGTGAGTAGAACCAAGGAAATGTGCCGCAAAGGTTCAAATGGCTGCTTCTGCAGAACCGACAGAACCAAATTTAGATCCCATGGGCATATGGGAGCCTTAATCGGTGGAATAATACGAGTCACACCTTGCATAAAGGATTTGACAAGTGAATGCATAGCCAGGGGCCTTTGAAATAGTATTGACAAGGCCGAAACCTGGCCCTTGATAGTACTTAAGGCAAACTTCCTGTCTACAGCCCACTGCAGGAAGTCCAGAATTCTGCCTATAACGTACTTACGTGGATGCCATTTTCTGGCCTCGCACCAAGTGATGTACGCCTTCCAAACTCTATAGTAGATCTGCCTGGATACAGGCTTCCTGGCATTGATTATAGTTGATACCACAGAGTTAGAGAGACCTCTCTTCTTTAGGATGTGGGATTCAATAGCCAGGCCGTTAAACTTAGAGTTAGTAAGGAAGGGTGGTATATCGGTCCTTGCGAAAGCAGGTCCGGACGACGTGGAAGGGTCCAAGGACTCCCCACAGACATTTTGATGATCTCCGCGTACCAGGCCCTTCGGGGCCACGCTGGAGCCACCAGGATCACCGGCTTCTTCTCCAACCTGACTCTGCGAAGGAGTCGAGGCAACAATTGTAGCGGAGGGAATGCATATATCAGTCTGAACTGATCCCAAGGGAACACCAGAGCATCCGAGCCGCAAGCGAGGGGATCCCTTGTCCGGGAGACAAATCTGTCCACCTTTGCGTTGAATCTGGATGCTAGCAGATCTACATCCGGTGTTCCCCACCGCTGACATATTGCTCGGAAGACCTCGGGATGAAGGGACCATTCCCCTGGGCATAACTGTTGGCGACTCAGAAAGTCCGCCTTCCAATTCTCCACCCCTGGAATGAAGACAGCTGATATACATGGGACATGCTTTTCTGCCCATTCCAGGATGTGACTTACTTCCCTCTGGGCTGCACGACTCCTGGTGCCTCCCTGATGATTGATATATGCCACTGCTGTGGCATTGTCTGATTGAATTCTGACAGGGGACCCTTGGAGTCTGGATGTCCAGGCTACTAGGGCGTACCGGGCTGCTCGTATCTCTAAGAGATTGATGGGCAGGGTTTTTACTACATTTGACCATCTGCCCTGGAGAGACCATTGCTCCAGTACTGCCCCCCAGCCTATAAGGCTGGCATCTGTAGTGACCACCTTCCAAGATATCGGGCTGAAGGGTTTTCCCTTCTGGAGATTCTGGGGGATCAACCACCAGCAGAGACTCTTCCGAACGGAAGGGGACAAAGCCATCGGGAAGTCTAGAGCCTGAACTTTTCCGTTCCAGGCTGACAATATGGCCCTTTGTAAATTCCTTGAGTGGAATTGGGCGTATGGCACAGCTTCGAATGATGCTACCATCTTTCCTAGCAGCCTCATGCACAGGCGTATGGACGGCTGTCTTTTTGCACAAAGCAGATGGACCAAGGCCCTCAAAGAGGATACCTTGTCTAGAGGTAAGAAAATCTTCCTCTGGTCTGAATCCAGCCGTAGCCCTAGATATACCAGGTTTTTCACTGGCTGTAGGGCTGACTTGTCCAGGTTGATGACCCAACCGTGAGACTCTAGATACTTGATTGTATCGACAATTACCACTTCTAGCTTGGCAACTGAGTGGTCCATCAACAACAGGTCGTCTAGGTATGCCATTATCGTTACACCCCGTGTTCTTAGATCGGCCAACAGTGGGGCCAGATTTTTTGTGAACACTCGTGGTGCTGTGGCCAGACCGAATGGTAAGGCTCTGAACTGAAAATGGCGCCCTTCTACTGCAAAGCGTAGGAATTTTTGATGACCTGGAAAGATGGGAACATGCAAGTAAGCATCTTTGATGTCGATCGAGGCTAACCATTCCTCCCCTTGTAGGGCAGCGGTGACCGATCGGATCGACTCCATCCGGAAAGACCGGACGTTTAGAAATTTGTTTAGACTCTTTAGGTCCAATATTGGTCTTATGTCCCCGTTTGGCTTCGGGACTGTGAAAAGGTTTGAGTAGAAACCCAACCCCCACTCTTCCATAGGAACCTCCATAATTACTCCTTGGAGCAATAGTTGTTCTAACGCCAATAGGAGAGACCCTCTTTTCAGAGGGTCTCTTGGCATGCCTGACCACATAAAATGGGACGGAGGAGACTCTTTTAACTCCAACTTGTATCCCAGAGTTACTGCGGAGAGCACCCATCTGTCTTTGATCGTCTCCCGCCAGGTCTTTGCGAACAACTGAAGTCTTCCCCCCACCCGTTTGAGTGGGGGCAGCCCTTCATAGGCTTGACTTGGAGGCTGGTTTAGTACCTCTTCGGATCCAGGGCTTTTTATTACCCTGTGGCTGTCCCTGATTTTTACCTCCTGAGTTTGACCGAGGAGGCCGTCGGAACTGCTTAGTAGCAGACGTCGCAGGGATAGGAGAGGTAGTCCTCTTAAAATATGGACCCCTAGACCTCTTTTTACTCGGTAAGAGAGTACTTTTACCACTGGAAATCTTCTGGATATACTTATCCAGGTCTTCGCCAAAAAGGCGTTCCCCATGAAATGGGAAGCTAACTAAGAGCTTCTTACAGGGAGCTTCAGCAGACCAGTTTTTGAGCCACAGAAGCCTACGCATATGTACCAAAGACAGCGTGAGGCGGGAGGCCTGATGGATAGAATCCTTGATGGCGTCAACCGCAAAGCATAATGCTCTAGACAGATCAGCCAGAGCCTGGGCCTGCTGGTCTGGCAAATCCCTCAGGACCATTTTCATTTGATCCTTTAAAGCTTGGCAGACCCCAATAGCTGCCACTGCTGGCTGTGTAACAGCCCCTGCTGTGGAAAAAGCAGATTTTAATAAAGATTCCAATTTTTTATCCACTGGATCTTTGAGCATTTGAACATTATCTACTGGACATGTCAGTGATTTGTTCACAGAAGAGATGGCTGCATCCACCGTAGGAACATTCCATCTCTGGGTGAACTTTTCCTCCATGGGATAGATCACCGGAAACCTTTTAGGCGGAACAAATAGTTTATCAGGATGTTCCCAGTCCTGGTATATAAGTCCTTCCAATAATGGATGTATTGGAAAGGAGCAATTAACCTGGGGAGCTTTTAGCGACCCCAATGAGGAGACAGCAGTAGTTGATGGTTCAACAAGAGGCATTTTAAATGCAGATCGAACCATGTCAGTTAGGGTCTGGACCCACAATCTTTCAGTCTGTGATGCTGAAAATGGTTCATCTACTGTCGATTCCTCAAAAACAGAGCTAACCTCCTCCTGATCCCCTTCAGGTAGGTCGGTCCCTTCCTGGGACTGTTGCTCTGCCAACAGGCACTCTAATGGAGGTGATGGAGATCTGGCGCGCTTTCTTTCCTGTAGAGAAGAAGCGATCAATGCAGCCAATCTCTGCTCCAATCCCTCCAGAGTTGAGGAAAAAACCTCCTCTGTTATATATGCAGGAGCAGGTGGACTGAGGACAGCCGCAGTACCTGGCACTCCCGGGGGTTCCTTATGGGTATTAACCTCTGATTTCTCAGGGGAGGAGGGTGCAGATGACTGCTCCAGATCCTCAGAGCCCGATGGAGACCCCCTACACTTCCTGAGAGGTATATCTCAGAGTTTTTTAGGCGGCATATTCCTTAGTTCAAAGCTGAGGTATTCCAGCCGCAATACACCCCTTACTGAAATAGTCTAATGCAATTTGCTGCTATGTACATCAGTGGGTGTCTACTAATGCGTCTTTCTGGGGATGCCTGTATCAACCGCCCGCTGTAAGCCCCTATACCATGCTACCAGCTCCTTTTCATGCTCTGTGTCCATAGCAAGCAGCGTGGACTGAGTCCTTTTATCTTGCTGGGACGCCCGCACATGCGCAGAAGCGCTGGGCGCACAGAGCGCGTCATCCGCCAGGCTCCGCCCCCCTTTTTTGAAGCTAAACCTTATAAAAAGGAAAGCATGTGTGCGCGCGCGCGTGCACGTGTGCGCTCTTGGCGCCATGTAGGGAGAGGAGCCAGGGTCCCTGTTTCACCAGGACTCGGGGATGGAAGGAAACTACTTGGCAGCATGACAGAGGAATGCAGCTTCCCTGATAGAGAGCTCACTCATCTGCCTGGACTTTCACCATGGAAGGAATAGTCCCAAGAAAAAAGACGTTCCACAGCGGCCTCTAGTGGACAAACACAGGTACCGCACCTTTGTCTTTTTTTTTTTTTAAAACCTCCTTTATGAAAAAACATTTCCAGGTTTACAGTTTTTTTAAAACTTCCCTTATGAAAAAACATTTCTAGGATTTCTTAGGCATATACAGCTATTAGCGGGAATACCCTTTAGGTAACAGGCAGAAAGACATATTAGGCTTGGGGGTCCCCTCAATAGAACCAAGTTCCTGAGGGGCCCCCACTTACCTTTTCCCCGCCGCAGGACTTTGTTTGGTCCACAGAAGCCCAAACTTCACCTCTCACGGCAGGCATTGTACTAGACCTTCAGGGACCGGGTTCCCAAGGATTCCACTCCCCTGGACCTGTATAGCACCCTGCACAGATAGCCTCTTGGTTTTGGGTATGACCAGAGCTCTGGATCCCAGGGTCCAGCCCTCCTAAGAGAGGCATTACAGGCAAAACCCTGCTCTTCTCTGCAAGGCCCGGGTACCGACCGTTTAGCTATGAAGCTTTTTTGGTCGGATCCGGAATAGCTTGCTAAGGCCCAGAGAACCTGTACACAAGCCCAGATGAATACATGTTAACCTTGGCCAACACCTTAGACACTGGCAAAAAACTGAGGTACTCCCGGATGGGAGGGGCTTATATAGGGGAGGGTACTTCCTGTTTTGGAAGTTGCCAGTGCCAGCACCTGAAGGTAATTCTATATAACCCACATAGTAATGACTATGCTGCTCTGTGTCCCGTGATGTATGAACAAGAAATGAGAATAGTAAAAAAGAAAGTGGGAAAAATAGACAAATTAAGAGGATAAGGTGAAACTGAGAAAAATGTTGGAAAATAAACTTAAAAAAACAAGTAAAGAAAATTACCTAAGTAATAAAAAAAATAATAATAAAGTGTGAAAAAAAAATAATAATAAATATATTTAAAAAAAAAGAATAAAAAAAATATAAAATTAATAATAATAAAAATAAAAGGAAAAAAAAAAATGAAAGAACACGAAGAATAAAAAACCGGAAAAAGGGAAAAAAGAAAAATGGGAAAACCTAAAATATTATAGATGAAAAAGGAAGAGAACAAGGCCTGGGTACAGAAGGACCTAATCAATGGTAATACAGGTTCAATATATATATATATATACAGGGGAAGGTACAATTAGAATGATCACAGCATTTAAAGCCAACCCATCATTATTTGAGAGAGTGATCTACTTACATAGATCTGATATACAGAGTGCTTGAGAGAGGGGGATACTATGCGGCTATACCTGTGTGTCCTCTACTGGCTCTCCCACCCTTCCAACAATGTCATCTTATCAGCAGAGTAGGGGGCGGGAGGAGCTGCAGATCTGCACAGAGATCGGGAGTCTCCCGTAATCACCCATTTGTTAATATGATCCAGATCTACAGCTCCTCCCACCCCCTACTCTGCTGATAGGATGACATCGCTGGAAGGGTGGGAGAGTCGGTAGAGGACACACAGGTTGAATCCTGCCTCTGCCCTGCCAAAGGTAGGACTGTGCAGGGGAGGCAGGGAGTAAAGGGGGCCACTGTGATTACAGAGAAAAGAGAGCTGTGATTGGTGGGGGCACTGTGACAGGGGGCTGTGATTGGTAGGGGCACTGTGATGGGGGGCTGTGATTGGTAGGGGCACTGTGATGGGGGGCTGTTATTAGTAGGGGCACTGTGATGAAAAGGGAACTGCACTGTAAAGGGTGACTGTATTCATTACAGTGCAGTCCCCTTTATATCACAGTGCCCCATTATATTAGAGTGCG
Source organism: Rana muscosa (assembly GCA_029206835.1). NCBI lineage: Eukaryota > Metazoa > Chordata > Amphibia > Anura > Ranidae > Rana > Rana muscosa. The sequence continues at coordinate 40,457,378 of JARGYO010005626.1, forward strand.
GAGGACCGACTGTGTGATTATCCCGTCACCAACCGCCCTCGTGAACGGGCGGTTGCTGGAAAATTGTCTGCTTAGCCTAAATTGCCCAGGCCTATTTTTTGTCCCAGTCCAGGCCTGGTCTGAAGCACTGAAGAGCTGGGTTCTCCTTCCACAGGAAAGTTCCAGAACCTAAGGGACTGCTGCCTTCAGGCAGTCCATTAACTATACAACAGCTCCAGAGGCCTCAGAGGTCCCAGGACAGTGGACTTATATGGATTTGGCTCAGAGCTGATTGCAGAACCACACAACACATAATCTTGTCCAGAGAGGCACCATCTCGCTCACTGGGTAGTGTCTGCAGGAAGCTGGAAAGGGTCAGCTGTCCAGGGGACTTGTGAGTTGTGACCTAAAGTTGATTCCTGAGACTGTGTTCTGGATGCCACACTGGACACTGACAGTTGAGCAAGGTAACTAGATACCCAAAAACTTGCCCCATGGTCTTCCCCTGTGGGGCGTGGGACAGTTCTACTACAACCACTAGAAAGCACTGTCCTCTAACTACTAACTACTGCTGAGTATTCTTTGAAGTATCCCATGCCAAGCTTCCCTCCCCAGTTGCAGTTCTGCAGACAATACACTTTTAAAAGACTAGCCTAGACACATTTTTGGAGCTGGAGTGAATGGGCTGTCCCCCCCAGCACACAGCAGGTGATTGGCAGTCTATATAAAGGGGGGTGTCTTTTCCCTCCACACAGGTCTAAGGTTACACTCAGCTCCCTGCTCTATTCAGTGCAGTATGTGACATCAGATCCCTGACTCCTACCTTCTGGAGCTGAGAAATGCTGTGTAAAATGTCTGCTTTACAAGGCTTTTGAGGTGAGAGGGTTGAAGATAAACAGGTACAACATATTTAAGAGGATTTGTTTCATTTTTGTGTATCACCTGAGGCTAATCACTTCAGCTGGTCCATGTAAGGGTTTACAACCACTTTAAATTAAAATATTACTCATCCAATTTGTTTGTATGATATATGGCGAACAGAGCAATAAAAACACATAGCTGTAAAATTTTATAGAAAAGCTGCACAACAAAATAAATACTACGTACAGTACTATGATGTGGTAAAATAAGACAAAATGCCTGTTTACTTTTACTTAACTATTAGATCTGTCCAGCCATGCCTAGATTGAGTTCTGCCTCCTTGCTATGCAGACACATTCTGTAATAGAAAGTGACGGGGGTCATTAGCTGTACTTGGATTCTCCTTATCACTGATGCCATAGACAGGACAGTCACGCACTGTGGTTTCTAATGTGTCGCCATAATTGCTCAGATCTCATAGCCACAACTATGAGAATAGTAAAGCAGGTGCCACTGTGGTTAAGTAATTACATGTTAGAGATTACCCAATCTAGTGGCTTTCAGTTGTAAGGTCAGCCACTGTAGTGTGTGACAGATGGGAAAATTGGTTTGAGACCTGGATGTACAAAAATGACCTCCCTTTAAATGAACATCACATTAATGCAACTGTACCTACTTTATCATAAAGTGCAAATGGAAATATTACTTTCAATTCTCATGGTCTTTTTCAGTAGACATTTTGTAAAATGATAGAAGATACTGAAAGCAGTTACGGTAGTTGGACAGATGTTGACGTCATTCATATCTATTGGCTGCAAAGTATTACGTTGATAACATATGTTGATGATAAGTCATTATACACTTGTCTAGAAGATCTTTCTAAAACAAAATGTTTTGATACAACAAATTCATTTTGATTCATTATATTAATATAGAAAGCAATGCACAGCAAAAGCAATTGGTTTTCAAGTATGTGCAGAATTAGTTATTTTGTAGCTATGATTAAAACAAAATCCTTGTACAATTTGGATCAAAATTTTCAAGGGGAAACTATCAGCCTGAGCTTATACTTTCTACCTGGGTTTATGTTTCCTTAAAGTAGGAATAAACTCTCCCAGAAGAAAATTTGGGGGTCTGTTATAAAAGCAGTGATTCAAACATTTTAGGGCTGTTACTGATTAAAATTTTTATGTTCGATTACTCGATATTTTTTTTATCGATTGATCGACTAATTTTGATTAATTATAACACACATCCAGTTTTTACAAATGTTTTTATTTTGTACTGTAATGTCCACATCTCCCCCCATACTGTAATGTCCACATCTCCCACCATACTGTAATATACACATCTCCTCCCATACTGTAATGTCCACATCTACCCATACTGTAATATCCACATCTTCCCCCATACTGTAATGTCCACATCTCCCCCCATACTGTAATATCCACGTCTCCCCCCATACTGTAATGTCCTCATCTCCCCCCATACTGTAATATCCACATCTCCCCCATACTGTAATGTCCACATCTCCCCCCATACTGTAATATCCACATATCCCCCCATACTGTAATATCCACATCTCCCCCCATACTGTAATGTCCACATCTCCCCCCATACTGTAATGTCCACATCTCCCCCCCATACCGTAATATCCACATCTCCCCCCATACTGTAATGTCCACATCTCCCCCCATACTGTAATGTCCACATCTCCCCCCATACCGTAATATCCACATCTCCCCCCATACCGTAATGCCCACATCTCCCCCCATACCGTAATGTCCACATCTCCACCCATACCGTAATATCCACATCTCCCCCCATAACGTAATGTCCATATCTCCCCCCATACTGTAATATCCACATCTCCCCCCATACTGTAATGTCCACATCTCCCCCCATACTGTAATGTCCACATCTCCCCCCATACCGTAATATCCACATCTCCCCCCATACCGTAATGTCCACATCTCCCCCCATACCGTAATATCCACATCTCCCCCCATACCGTAATGTCCACATCTCCCCCCATACCGTAATGTCCACATCTCCCCCCATACTTTAATATCCACATCTCCGCCATACTGTAATATCCACATCTCCCCCCATACTGTAATATCCACATCTCCCCCCATACTGTAATGTCCACATCGCCCCCCATACTGTAATGTCCACATCTCCCCCCATACCGTAATGTCCACATCTACGCTCATACCGTAATATCCACATCTCCCCCCATACTGTAATATCCACATCTCCCCCCATACCGTAATATCCACATCTCCCCACATCTCCCCCCATACTGTAATGTCCACATCTCCCAACATCTCCCCCCATACTGTAATGTCCACATCTCCCCACATCTCCCCCATACTGTAATGTCCACATCTCCCCACATCTCCCCCCATACTGTAATATCCACATCTCCCCACATCTCCGATTGTCTGCTCTTACCGGAATAGACAGCAGGCAGACCCGTCCGCAGACGACACAAGCAGGCGGGTGATGATGACGTCAGCGTGCCGCTACTAGGCCACCGCCGGGTGTACCAAGATGACCGCAGCTCCGGAGCTAGGCTGAAGCTGCGGCCTTTCCTATGGGCGAGACCGCGGAGCTCAATCCGCGGATCGTCCCGATTAAAATTATTTTGATCGATCAAAGAAATTGACGATTAATCGAGCAATTAATCGTTAATTTCCGCAGCCCTAAAACATTTACTTCAGGTCAACCTTTGTGGTGCAAATGTTTTAAATGACAGCAACTGATTCACTATCAATGAATGTTTAGTGGATGTCACATTCATTGCTTTATAAAAATGCCCCCAATTTTGAAAATCATTGTAAGTTAAACGAGACTGCATTTTTCTTCTTTGGTAACAAAAGTATAAGTTGTCCTGCTTTCATAGGTGTGCACAGGAGGCATGCTAGATGTGCCCGGGCTTGCGCACCCCCCCTCCCCCGTAACTGCAGTTCTGCTGGCTTCTCTCCTTTCCTCTCCTCTCCCCCTGGCTCCTGCGAGGGATGTGGAAAGTGGGGGAAGAAGCTAATCAATATGTAATTTTCCTTTTCTAAACAAACACAGTGAACACACTCACTCACTGTGTTAAATCATATCTGAAGCATAGTAAACTGTGTGTACAACCAAAAATGTATTTTATTGAGATTTTATGTGATAAAAGTGGCACATAATTGTGAAGTGGAAGGAAAATTATTAGTTTTTTTTTACAAATAAATATGTGAAAAGTGTGGCGTGCATTTGTATTCAGCCCCCTGAGTCAATACTTTGTAGAACCACCTTTTGCTGCGAGTCTTTTTGAGTATGTCTCTACCAGCTTTGGACATCTAGAGAGTGACATTTTTGCCCATTCTTCTTTGCAAAATAGCTCAAGCTCTGTCAGATTGGAAAGAGAGTGTCTGTGAACAGCAATTTTCAAGTCTTGCCACAGATTCTCAATTGAATTTAGGTCTGGACTTTGACTGGGCCATTCTAACACATGAATATGCTATGATCTAAACTATTCCATTGTAGCTTTGACTGTATATTTAGGGTCGTTGTCCCACTAGAAGGTGGACCTCCGCCCCAGTCTCAAGTCTTTTGCAGACTCTAACAGATTTTCTTCTAAGATTGTCCTGTATTTGGCTCCATCCATCTTCCCATCAACTCTGACCAGCTTCCCTGTTACTGTTGAGGGTGATGTGCAGTGTTAATTTTCCGCCACACATAGCGTTTTGCTTTTAGGCCAAAAAGTTCAATTTTGGTCTCATCTGACCAGAGCACCTTCTTCCACATGTTTGCTATGTCCCCCACATGGCTTCTGGCAAATGGCTTTCTTTCAACAATATCTTTCTTCTTGCCACTCTTCCATAAAGGCCAGATTTGTGGCGTGCACGACTACCATGGGCCTCTTGGCTGCTTCTCTGATTAATGCTCTCCTTGCCTGGCCTTTCAGTTTAGGTGGACGGCCATGTCTTAGTAGATTTGCAGTTGTGCCATACTCTTTCCATTTTTGGATGATGGATTGAACAATGCTCCATGAGATGTTCAAAGCTTGGGATGCTGTTTCTTCACTAAGGTTATCTAACACACCTCTGAGGGCTTCACAGAACATCTGTATTTATACTAAGATTAATATACACACAGGTGGACTATATTTACTAGTTAGGTGACTTCTGAAGGCAATTGGTTCCACTAGATTTTAGTTAGGGGTATCAGAGTAAAGGAGCCTGAATACAAATGCATGCCACACTTTTCGGATGTTTATTTGAAAAAATAATTGAAAATCATTTATAATTTTCCTTCCACTTTACAATTATGTGCCCATTTGTGTTGGTTTATTATATAAAATCCCAATAAAATACATTTACGTTTTTGGTTGTAACATGACAAAATGTGGAAAATTTCAAGGGGTATGAATACAAGGCACTGTATTATATGGACCCAAACTTTAAGCAGATACATATCCTTTCTGAAGTCCAGATGATCATTAGATTGAGGGAGGACCATCCTCTGCCCCATCCACCGGCCCTGACCACTGGGCACCCATATGCATCTACCTAATGAGCACCCTTGTGTATGTGGACCGTTCTATAAATTTACTCTAAAGTTCGCATTGTACACACATATTTCCGCCAGACAACAGAACAGAATTTTTATGTATTGTATCAAAATTGTAATCCACTGCCAATTCATAGGGTGACCAATTGATCTTTCAAAACTGTTACAAAGGAAACATCTGTTATAGAGAGGAGATAAACATGCACAGCAGGAGGGAATCTTCTCCACAAATCTCCTGATAATTAATTATTGGATCAAAAACAGGGAAACATCAATGAGGATGTGCTTATTTGCACTGCCTGTATTTTGTGACCTTTTGTAGGGAAACATATTGTATGCTACATAGAGATATTCATTGATTCTCATTCTCTTTAGTACTGCCAATGATTTATGAAGGGATATGTGGCTACGATGTATACTATGAGTGAAGCTAACCATATATGGACAGATCTGACATTAGAGATAGGAAAATACTTCATGATACACTTTTGAGTTCAAGTCCCTATTCAAAAATTTCTCCCACAAAACTCTATTCTTCTGAAACCATTATAAAAAAGAAACCTATAAAATGTATGTTGTTAGAGCTTTGTAATGTTATTAATGCTCACTAGGGATGAGCTTCGTGTTCGAGTCGAACATACGTTCGACTCGAACATCGGCTGTTCGATCGTTCGACGAAGATCGAACGATTTGGGCCGTTCGCGCCAAATTCGAGTGACGCGAACGGCCCACAATGCACTACGCCATCGCAGTGTCATCCAGGCGCTGTGATTGGCCAAGCATGCACTGTGACCCCGCATGCTTGGCCAATCACAGCGCCGGCAGCGAGGAGAGCAATGATTGGCCACAGGCAGGATGCCTGTGGCCAATTATTGCTGATGGGGTTTAGTACACGCCCCACACTATAAAAGGCCGCCAGCGCGGCGGCCTTGTGTAGTGTGTTCCGGAGCAGGGAAAGAGAAGCATAGGCAGGGACAGTGTCATTGTTTTTCCTTTACTATTCCTGGATTCCTTGTGTTTAGGGACAAATAAGGATAGGTAGGGAGAGTGTCAGTGACAGTGTGCTATTCTGTGCTAATCCTTGTTTGTAGGGACAGAGAGGTACAGTGAGGGAAACTGACAGTGTGCTATTCTGTTCTAAAACTATTTTGCTGAACCATATTTTCAATCCTTGAGTTGAGGGACAGAGAGCTACAGTGAGGGAAACTGACAGTGTGCTATTCTGTTCTAAAACTATTTTGCTGAACCATATTTTCAATCCTTGAGTTGAGGGACAGAGAGCTACAGTGAGGGAAAGTGTCAGTGTGCTATTGTGTTCTAAAACTATTTTGCTGAACCATATTTTCAATCCTTGAGTTGAGGGACAGAGAGCTACAGTGAGGGAAACTGACAGTGTGCTATTCTGTTCTAAAACTATTTTGCTGAACCATATTTTCAATCCTTGAGTTGAGGAACAGAGAGGTACAGTGAGTGAAACTGACAGTGTGCTATTCTGTTCTAAAACTATTTTGCTGAACCATATTTTCAATCCTTGAGTTGAGGGACAGAGAGCTACAGTGAGGGAAACTGACAGTGTGCTATTCTGTTCTAAATCAATTTTGCTGTTCCATATTTTCAATCCTTGAGTTGAGGGACAGAGAGCTACAGTGAGGGAAACTGACAGTGTGCTATTCTGTTCTAAAACTATTTTGCTGAACCATATTTTCAATCCTTGAGTTGAGGGACAGAGAGCTACAGTGAGGGAAACTGACAGTGTGCTATTCTGTTCTAAATAAATTTTGCTGTTCCATATTTTCAATCCTTGAGTTGAGGGACAGAGAGCTACAGTGAGGGAAACTGACAGTGTGCTATTCTGCTCTAAAACTATTTTGCTGAACCATATTTTCAATCCTTGAGTTGAGGGACAGAGAGCTACAATGAGGGAAACTGACAGTGTGCTATTCTGTTCTAAATCAATTTTGCTGTTCCATATTTTCAATCCTTGAGTTGAGGGACAGAGAGCTACAGTGAGGGAAACTGACAGTGTGCTATTCTGTTCTAAAACTATTTTGCTGAACCATATTTTCAATCCTTGAGTTGAGGGACAGAGAGCTACAGTGAGGGAAACTGACAGTGTGCTATTCTGTTCTAAATCAATTTTGCTGTTCCATATTTTCAATCCTTGAGTTGAGGGACAGAGAGCTACAGTGAGGGAAACTGACAGTGTGCTATTCTGTTCTAAAACTATTTTGCTGAACCATATTTTCAATCCTTGAGTTGAGGGACAGAGAGCTACAGTGAGGGAAACTGACAGTGTGCTATTCTGTTCTAAAACTATTTTGCTGAACCATATTTTCAATCGTTGAGTTGAGGGACAGAGAGCTACAGTGAGGGAAACTGACAGTGTGCTATTCTGTTCTAAAACTATTTTGCTGAACCATATTTTCAATCCTTGAGTTGAGGGACAGAGAGCTACAGTGAGGGAAACTGACAGTGTGCTATTCTGTTCTAAATCAATTTTGCTGTTCCATATTTTCAATCCTTGAGTTGAGGGACAGAGAGCTACAGTGAGGGAAACTGACAGTGTGCTATTCTGTTCTAAATCAATTTTGCTGTTCCATATTTTCAATCCTTGAGTTGAGGGACAGAGAGCTACAGTGAGGGAAACTGACAGTGTGCTATTCTGTTCTAAAACTATTTTGCTGAACCATATTTTCAATCCTTGAGTTGAGGGACAGAGAGCTACAGTGAGGGAAACTGACAGTGTGCTATTCTGTTCTAAATCAATTTTGCTGTTCCATATTTTCAATCCTTGAGTTGAGGGACAGAGAGCTACAGTGAGGGAAACTGACAGTGTGCTATTCTGCTCTAAAACTATTTTGCTGAACCATATTTTCAATCCTTGAGTTGAGGGACAGAGAGCTACAGTGAGGGAAAGTGTCAGTGTGCTATTGTGTTCTAAAACTATTTTGCTGAACCATATTTTCAATCCTTGAGTTGAGGGACAGAGAGCTACAGTGAGGGAAACTGACAGTGTGCTATTCTGTTCTAAATCAATTTTGCTGTTCCATATTTTCAATCCTTGAGTTGAGGGACAGAGAGCTACAGTGAGGGAAACTGCCAGTGTGCTATTCTGTTCTAAATCAATTTTGCTGTTCCATATTTTCAATCCCTGAGTTGAGGGACAGAGAAGGACACTCGTAGAAATTATCAGTGTGCTATTCTGTGCTAAATCTTGTTTGTAGGGAGGGACAGAGTAGGACAGTGAGGGAAAGTGTCAGTGTGCTATTCTGTTCTAAAACTTTTTTGCTGATCCATATTTTCAATCCTTGTGTTTAGGGACAGAGAAGGATAGGCAGGGGACAGTGTCAGTGTCATTGTTGCTAAGCCTCCTGCACAATATACACCTGAAGGTAGCCCTTATTGCTGTTTTTCCCATCTCCCTGCAGGCCATCCATTAAAATGTCTGGAAGGCAACCAAGGAGAGGCAGACAGTCAGGAGGCAAAAAAAGAGGGCAAGCAGGCTCTGTGTCTGGGGGCAACAGTGCTGGTCGTGTACGCGGTGCATTGTCATCAGCACATGGCCATGGGACACGCTTGTCCTTGTTTTCGGCAGCTGGACATGTTGAGCCACATCATGCCGAAGACTTGGTAGAGTGGATGACCAAGCCCACCTCATCCTCCTCATCCTCTCTCCCCCAGGCTCAGGGTAGTGGCAAAGCAGCTGCCAAAGCGTCCTCTTCTCTGGTATCATTATCTTCATTAGTCAATCCTTCCCTAGACCCACCATGCCCTCCTCCTGAGAAGTCCCCCGAACTGTTTGAGCACAGTGTTGGGTACATGCTCCAGGAGGATGCCCAGCGTTTGGAAGGATCTGATGATGATACCCAGCTAGAGGAAGGCAGCAGTGTGAGAGCAGAGAGAGGGGATGCTCAAGAAGGACACCAATCTGGCAGTCATGTTCCAGCAGCTGCAGCATACTGCCAGATTGGCTCCAGTGATGAGGAGGGAGGGGATGATGAGGTCACTGACTCCACGTGGGTGCCTAATAGGAGAGAGGAGGAGGAGGAGGATGAGGAGGATGAGGAGGAGGCACATCTCCAACGAGGCAGGATGCCCTTGAGTGGCCAGCGTATGGGCAGCACACCGACGGAATCACACCGCAGAGCTCCTCCTGTGCAGGGCGCTGCCTCTGCCCGTCATTCAAAAAGTTCTTTGGTGTGGGCCTTTTTTGAGGCGAGTGCATCAGATCGCACAGCTGCTGTTTGCAACATATGTCTCAAGCGTATATTGCGTGGCCAAAACATCAGCCGCTTGGGCACCACATGCTTGATCAGACATATGTTGACCTGCCATGCAGCTCGTTGGCAAGCCTACCTTAAAGACCCACACCAAAGAACAAAGCTGACCTCTTCTTGCACCGCATCAGCTGGGATCTCCAACCCCACTATACCTTCACTCCTCTCTGAAACCTGCTCTGAGAGGAATGAAGGTGTAGAATTAGGTGTGTCACAGGCAAGTACTTGCGGGCACTCTGCTAGCAGTACACCAACGTCCGATTCTAGCAGGCAAATTTCCCTGCCCCAGCTGCTGGACCGTCGAAAGAAGTTCACTCCCAGCCATCCACATGCCCAGCGGTTGAATGCTAGCTTAGCTAAATTGCTAGCGCTTCAACTGCTGCCTTTTCAGTTGGTAGACTCGGCCCCCTTCCGTGAGTTTGTGCAATGTGCGGTTCCTCAGTGGCAGGTTCCCAAACGACACTTTTTCGCACGGAAGGCTATTCCGGCTCTCTACAGGCATGTGGAAGGCAATGTCTTGGCCTCGCTGGACAGGGCGGTCAGCGGTAAGGTGCATATTACCGCTGACTCATGGTCCAGCAGGCATGGACAGGGACGTTACCTTTCTTTCACGGCCCATTGGGTCACTCTTTTGGCAGCTGGGAAGGATGCAGGACAAGGTGCAGTAGTGTTGGAGGTTGTTCCACCCCCACGCCTCCAAAATGCTACTACTGGTTGTGACACACCTCTCTCCTCCACCCCCTCCTCTTCTTCTTCCTCCATGGCCTCTTCCTGTGGTTTGTCCTCGGAACCAGCGGTGCTCCGTAGGCGTTCAAGGGGCTACGCAAGTACGCAGGCAAAAAGATGCCATGCCGTGCTTGCGCTGGTGTGTTTGGGGGACAGGAGCCACACTGGGGCAGAGGTCCTGTCTGCTCTGCAGGGGCAGGCCGAGAGGTGGTTGACGCCACGCCAGCTTAAGCCAGGAATGGTGGTTTGCGACAATGGCACCAACCTCCTCTCCGCCCTCCAACAGGGACAACTGACCCATGTGCCCTGTATGGCTCACGTCCTTAACCTGGTGGTGCAGCGGTTCTTGGGCAGGTACCCGGGCTTACAGGATGTCCTGAGGCAGGCCAGGAAAGTCTGTGTGCATTTCCGCAGATCTTATAATGCCAGTGCTCGCCTGGCTGAGCTTCAAAAGGAGTTGAACCTGCCCAAGAACCGCCTTATATGTGACATGCCCACCAGGTGGAACTCAACGTTGGCCATGCTGCAGCGGCTGCACACGCAGCAGAGGGCCATCAATGAGTACCTGTGCGACTACGGCACCAGGACAGGGTCAGGGGAGCTCGGGTTTTTTTCACCACGCCAGTGGGGCATGATCAGGGATGCATGCACTGTCCTGGCACCATTTGAGGAGGCCACGAGGATGGTGAGCAGTGACAGTGCATGCATCAGTGACACTGTACCTCTTGTCCACCTGTTGGAGCACACGCTGCGTGGAATAATGGACAGGGCACTTGAGGCAGAACAGAGGCAGGAAGAGGAGGACTTCCTTGCCTCTCAAGGCCCCCTTTACCCAGACAGTGTTCCTTCTGTCCCACCCATCGCACAGGAAGAGAAGGAGGAGGAGGAGGAGGAGGATTGTGTCAGCATGGAGGTGGAGGCTGGCACTCAGCATCATCAGCAGCAGTCTTTTAGGGATGATTTACAGTCCCAAGAAACCAGTGGACTTATACGTGGCTGGGAGGAGGTGGCTGCGGATCATGTCGTCCTTAGTGACCCAGAGGACTCCGGACTGAATGCCTCAGCTAACCTACGCTGCATGGCCTCCCTGATCCTGCAAAGTCTGCGGAAGGATCCTCGTATTCTTCGGATCAAGGAGAGGGACCATTACTGGCTGGCCACTCTCCTTGATCCACGGTACAAGGGTAAGATTGCGGACCTTATCGTACCGTCGCAGACGGAGCAGAGGATGAGACAACTCCGGGAGGCCTTGCAGAAAGGTCTGTGCAACGCGTTCCCAGAGACTGGGAGGTTACAAACTCCTGGTCCTGGACAACGAGTTGCTGAGGCTTCGGGCAGTCAAAGAAGGAGCGGTGGGGAAGGTGGCCGTCTGACCGATGCGTTCAGACAATTCTTTAGTCCGCAGCCCCAAAGTATGATCGGTTCCAGCAACCATCGCCAGCGTCTGATATACATGGTGCAGGAATACCTAGGGGCAAGGTCAGACTTGGACACCTTCCCCACCGAAAATCCTCTGGCTTACTGGGTCTTGAGGATGGATCACTGGCCAGAGCTTGCACAGTATGCAATTGAGCTACTGGCCTGTCCTGCATCCAGCGTTCTTTCAGAATGCACATTCAGTGCTGCTGGAGGATTTGTCACGGATCACAGGGTGCGCCTGTCCACCGACTCGGTTGATCGACTGACTTTCATCAAGATGAACCAGTCTTGGATCACCACCAGCTACCACACACCAGATGCTGATATAACAGACTAATTGATTTTAAAATGTCACATCCCTTCAAGACTGATGCTGATGCTGAGTGCCTGTGCTGTTATGTTGTCTGGCTATCCTCCTCCTCCTCCTCAATGATACGATTAACGATGATAGCTTGGAAGATCATTTTGGTTTATGGGTGACGCCACCAGTGGCTAAGGCCCAATTTTTCAGCCCCTGTTTAACAGGGGCGTGTAATTAAAATTTTTGATGCAATACTTTGCAACAGGCCTCATTGCTGTGCTCCAAGTACAGTATCTGTGAGGGGTTGCAGTGTTGTGCCACCAGTGCCTAAGGCCCAATTTTTCAGCCCCTGTTCAACAGGGGCATGCAATTATAATTATTGATCTAATAATTCACAGCAGGGCCCATTGCTGCGCCCACCAAGAGTAACTGTCAGGCCTTACAGTGTTGTGGCACCAGCAACACCATCACCACCACCACCACCACCAAAGGCCCAGTTTTTCAGCCCCTGTTCAACAGGGGCATGCAATTATAATTATTGATCTAATAATTCACAGCAGGGACCATTGCTGCGCCCACCAAGAGTAACTGTCAGGCCTTACAGTGTTGTGGCACCAGCACCACCATCAAAGGCCCAATTTTTACTACCACTGATCAACAATTATATGTTATTACAATTCCTGATATTATACTTGACAGCAGGGCGTTCCAGCACCCACCAAGAATAACTGTGAGTGCTTTCAGTGTTGTGCCAACACCAACACCTAAGGGGCCAATTTCTGCAGAGTATATACGGAAGGTCCCTACTTTCAAACATCCAACTTACAAACTACTACTACTTGCAAACTGAAGAAGAAAACAGGAAGTGAGAGGAAATCTACCCCTTGGAAGAGGAAAATTCTCTCCTGTAAGAATTAATATGGGAGAAAGGTGTCTCCTCTCTACTGATGCTTTATCACCAATCCTTGTTTCAATACAAACACCACATTTCAAAAACAGTTGTCATTGGGACGCAAAGTGAGGTGAAATGTTCTGAACAGGGGCACAGACAGCAAAAAAAATGTGACAGGGGTGATAACCGTTCCCTATGTTTTCCAAAAAGCTAAAAAAAAGGAATTTGGCATGGAGCTACACTTAAACAATGCAGCTGTTCAAAATTACAAACAGATTCTACATAAGAACAAACCTACAGTCCCTGTCTTGTATGCACCGCCTGTATACGGCTGTTCAGAGTATATAGGGGCTTTTTTATTTTGTGTGCGGGGTTCCCCTTAATATCCATACAAGACCCAAAGGGGCTGGTAATGGGCTGGGGTGGGGGGGGGGGGGGGTTGATGGGGTAGCTATGCCATTTTTCCTAAAGATTTTCATCCATATTACCGGGACCAGACATTGCATTAAAGCCGCAAGCAGTTTTAAATGGCTTTTTTTCCTTTAGAAATGTTATTTTGTGCAGGGACAGTTCTAAACACGGGAAACACGTGGCACTTCACAGGCATACTTTAGACACCCCCCAGGTACAATATTTAAAGGAATATTTGACTTTTTTTTTTCACTTTATGCATCATTAAAATGACTGCTCCCGGAAAACGTCCGTTTTTAAAACTTCTTTTTGCATTGATACATGTCCCCTGGTGCAGAACCCGGGTTCCCAAACTCTGTTTCGGACAATAACATGGATAATAGTCGTTATAATTAGCACTTTAGAATCCGAACGTTCGCATCCATTGTATTTAATAGGGTTCTAATGTTCGCGCGAACTTTCGGTCCGTTCGCGGGTTCTGGTGCGAACCGAACCCGGGGGTGTTCGGCTCATCACTAATGCTCACCATTGCTTGTTTGTCATTCCTTTATACCCCAGTACCTGCTCAAATATCACAAACCTGTTGCATTGTCTATAAAGGTTCTCATGATATAGCTTAAAATTAGTCATAATTATCGTATTTATCTGCGTATAACACGCACAGGCGTATAACACGCACCCCAACTTTAAGAGGGAAGTTTCAGGAAAAAAACTTTCCACAGCCCCCTGCGTATAACACGCGGGCACAGTTTACCCTCTATTTTCAGGGTAAAAAAGTGAGTGTTATACGCCAATAAAAACAGTAACTGGTCTTGTTCTGTAATGCTAAAGACTTTTTCTATGCATCTAAGCAACTTTTTCAGTTCTGAGTGTCAGAAACATACAAACAAAAACACAAAAAGACAGACAAAACCCAAGCTCAACTTACCAACCAATCAGCAACCAACCACAATCACCTGTCTAATGGTGCATTTAAAAACAGGGGTTTAGTTGCACGCATTTGCAAATACATGTGTAAGCTACAGGCCTCGTCAAGGCTCCCTGTGTACTGCAGACCTAACTCTAAAATGTAAAGTCTTCTCAGTGGAAGCACATGTATGCTGATGAATAGATAAAGGGCAGATAACTGGAGGGGGCCCACCCTCCTTTAACCACTTGACAACTGGGCACTTAAACCCCCTTCCTAACCAGACGAATTTTCAGCTTTCGGTGCTCTCACATTTTGAATGACAATTACTCAGTCATACAACACTGTACCCATATGAAATTTTTGTCCTTTTTTTCCACACAAATAGAGCTTTCTTTTGGTGGTATTTAATCACTATTGGGTTTTTTATTTTTTGCGCTAGAAGAGAAAAAAGACTGAAAATTTTGTCAAAAAATGAATTTTTCTTTGTTTCCGTTATAAAATTTTGCAAATTAGTATTTTTTCTTCATAAATTTTGGCCAAAATTTATACTGCTACATATCTTTGGTAAAAATAAGTACAATTGGTGTATATTATTTGGTCTTTGTGAAAGTTAGAGTCCACAAGCTATGGTGCCAATATCTGAAAATTGATCACACCTGAAGTACTGACGGCCTATCTCATTTCTTGAGACCCTAACATGCCAGAAAAGTACAAATACCCCCCAAATGACCCCTTTTTGGAAAGAAGACATTCCAAGGTATTTAGAAAGAGTCATTGTGAGTTTTTTGAAGTTGTCATTTTTTCCCACAATTCTTTGCAAAAATCAAGATTTTTTTTTCTTTTTTTTTTTTTAACAAAACTGTCATATTAGCAGGTTATTTCTCACACACAGCATATGCATACCACAAATTACACCCCAAAACACATTCTGCTATTCCTCACGAGTATGGCGATACCACATGTGTGACTTTTACACAGCGTGGCCACATACAGAGGCCCGACATGCAGGGAGCACCTTCAGGCGTTCTGGAGCACCGAGGCCAATTCTGACATTTCTCTCCTACATGTAAAAATCATCATTTGTTTGCTAGAAAATTACATAGAACCCCAAAACATTTTATATGTTTTTTTAGCAAAGACCTTAAAGAATATAATGGTGGTCATTGCAACTTTTTATCTTGCACGGTATTTGCGCAGAAATTTTTCTAACGCGTTTTTTACGGAAAAAAAAAGTTTTGTGCTTAAAAGAAAAAAAAACAGTAAGGTTAGCCCAATGTTTTTACATAATGTGAAAGATGAAGTTACGCCGAGTAAATAGATACCTAACATGTCACCCTTCAAAATTGCACACGCTCGTGGAATGGAGCCAAACTTCGCTACTTAAAAATCCCCATAGGCAACGCTTTAAATATTTTTACTGGTTACATGTTTTGAGTTACAGAGGAGGTCTAGGGCCAAAATTATTGCTCTCGCTCTAACGTTCGCAACGATACCTCACATGTGTGGTTTGAACACCGTTTTCATATGTGGGCGGGGCTTACGTATGCGTTCACTTCTGCATGCGAGCTCGCGGGGGCAGGGGCGCTTTAAAAAATATATATATATTTTATTGTTCATTTTACTTTATTTATTTTAGTTTGACATGTTTTTCCGCCCCAAATTTTTTTTTTGATCACTTTTATTCCTATTACAAGGAATGTAAACATCCCTTGTAATAGGAATATGGCATGAAAGGTCCTCTCTACAGTGAGATATGGGGTCAATAAGACCCCACATCTCACCTCTAGGCTGGGAAGCCTGAAAAAAAAACAATCCTGGCTTTGATCGTAGCGGTGAGTCGGTAGAAGCACTGGAGGGCAGCGGGGGGGGCATCCCCTCTCACCTTCCGTAAGAGCGATCAAGCGGTGGAACAGCCGCTATGATCATTCTTATGGTGCAGGGAATCGCCAGCTGAAAAAGCGAATATCTGAATGATGCCTGTAGCTGCTCCCATCATTCAGATATACCCGCACAAAGTCAAGGACGTCATATGACGGCCGGCGGGCGGGAAGTGGTTATTGCGGAGTATTGCCGGGTATTGAGGAGTATTGCTGGGTATTGAGGAGTATTGCAGGGTATTGAGGGGTATTGCGGAGTATTGCCGGGTTTTGCGGAGTATTGCGGAGTATTGCCGGGTATTGCGGAGTATTGCCGGGTATTGTGGAGTATTGCCGGGTATTGCGGAGTATTGCCGGGTATTGCAGAGTATTGCCGGGTATTGCGGAGTATTGCCGGGTATTGTGGAGTATTGCCGGGTATTGTGGAGTATTGCCGAGTATTGAGGGGTATTGCAGGGTATTGAGGAGTATTGCAGGGTATTGAGGAGTATTGCGGAGTATGGCAGGGTATTGCGGAATATGGCAGAGTATTGCGGAATATGGCAGAGTATTGCACAGTATGGCAGGGTATTGCAGGGTATTGCACAGTATGGGCAGGGTATTGCAGAGTATTGGCAGGGTATTGCAGAGTATTGCACAGGGTATTGCAGAGTATTGCACAGGGTATTGCAGAGTATTGCACAGGGTATTGCAGAGTATTGCACAGGGTATTGCAGAGTATTGGCAGGGTGTATTGCAGAGTATTGGCAGGGTATTGCACATGGATGGCTGAGCAGGGATGGATGGATGGCTGGATCTGTGACTGCAATTGTCACAGATCCAGCCCACAGCGCTGCTGCCTTGATCTGCTCCCTCCCCTCTCCTCTCACACTGTACCGATCGGTACAGAGAGGGGAGGGAGGAACCGGCGTCATCACATGACGCCGGTCTGTTTACAAGTGATCGCTCCGTCATTTGACGGAGCGATCACGTGGTAAACGGCCGCGATTAGCGGCCATCTACCGTGATCCGTAATGCGCCGGGTCTTCCGGACCCGGCGGTCACGGACATATCCTGGAGCGCGCCCCAGGGGGTGCGCGGGAGCAAGATTCTGTGAGGACGTCCCTGGGACGTCCACTCAGGATAACTCGACCGCGCTGTGGACGTCTTTTGTACATGGCGTGGTCGGCAAGTGGTTAAAGGGGCAAGAGCACACTAGGCACCCAGTGCATAGAAGCAAAAAATGCCAACATTACAACAAACAAATGTCACTGCCCTTATCTATGACTGGTCTTCACAGCAAGGAGCACTGGGGTGGGCGAATCGCATATAAACAAAAACACAAAAAGACAGACAAAACCCAAGCTCAACTTACCAACCAATCAGCAACCAACCAAAATCACCTGTCTAATAGCGCGTTTAAAAACAGGGGTTTAATTCCACGCATTTGCAAATACATGTGTAAGCTGCAGGCCTCGTCAAGGCTCCCTGTGTACTGCAGACCTAACTCTAAAATTTAAAGGGCCCCCTCCAGTTATTTGCCCTTTATCTATCCATCAGCATACATGTGCTTCCACTGAGAAGACTTTAAATTTTAGAGTTAGGTCTGCAGTACACAGGGAGCCTTGACGAGGCCTGCAGCTTACACATGTATTTGCAAATGCGTGCAACTAAACCCCTGTTTTTAAACGCACTATTAGACAGGTGATTTTGGTTGGTTGCTGATTGGTTGGTAAGTTGAGCTTGGGTTTTGTCTGTCTTTTTGTCTTTTTGTTTATATGCGATTCGCCCACCCCAGTGCTCCTTGCTGTGAAGACCAGTCATAGATAAGGGCAGTGACATTTGTTTGTTGTAATGTCAGGAACATACCCCAACATTTATAGCCACATGTGTAATACCTTGTCATTGTCACGACAGATGGTGATTGTCCAAAAACATGATGGTTGCTGAGAAAGTTTGTGAAACCACCCTGTTCTATTTGCATAATCCAATCACCAAAGCACCATGAGATCTGCTCATTCTTAGACAATTAGCATATGCTTTGCCAGATTTCCTAATGACTGAATTAGGGTGACTGGGTTAATACGTGGCTATAAATGCTGGCTATAGGCATAACACAGAAAAACACAGAAAACCCTGCCATGCAGCTCCGTGACACTCTGCAGAGAGCCAGCTGCCAAGAGGGTGCTGCAGCACAACTTTTGGCCTTTGCCAGGCACTTAGGCAGAGGAGAATAATTTCACCATCTGCCCATACATTGGAGGGGTCCTTTGAGGAAATGCACAGCAGCAAGGTAAATCATACAAAAAAGAGACAGGACAGCCTTCAGACTAGCCTCCTTTCGCTGGGTTCACTAGGCAACATGTCTCCTTCGAATGAAAGAGACACTTAAACTGAGGTAAGGGCTTGAGGACCTCTTCTTAACCTCTGACCTGGCAATGTGTTTCCTATCCCGGTGGGAGGAGCTCTATGTCTCATAGGCTGTCCTGGAAGATGATTGGGGGAAACCTTGGTTTATTTATACGGTATACAGTAATAGCAACAGCATTTTCATTGTCATCTTGAGAAAGTGATCCCTGCATACTGTATCTCCAAAATACTGTTAGTGTTATCTCTGACTGGTTCTCTGTTCTACCATGACTCTCTTAACTGCTCATTCTCATCTGACACACTTGTTCGTAGACTAAATACCTTTTACACCCATATGACTTAAGAGTTAGCAAGCTACCACTTTATAATGATGCACAGTAGTTAAGCCACAACAACTTGGTGGTAAATTATTTAAATGTACTAAGGCAATTCAATGCAACAGGGTGTAACTCAACAAACAGATAGACATGTAGATATGAGGGGTATGAATACAAGGCACTATAACAGAAAAGTGAGTAACATAGATAGAGATACAACTAGGGTTTCTGTAATGGCTTCAACTAATTCAAAATAGTCTGTGGTCCATGTGTACACACTGCATATAACTTCCACAGCGGGTGTGGTTATGCGTTCCTAATGTATGGGGTACCTCTTTAGGTGTCTGGAAGTATCTGGTGTCTGATAGTTAACATTGGTCTTCGGTGGGGCCCTTCTTTAAATGGTGCACATGGACTGTCCTTTTAAGAGTTTTGGCGGTAAATGTGTATGAACAGCTGGGTAAAAGCAGTCTCTACTGCCTTTAATGTGTAGGATGTGAAGTTCAGCTCAACACTCCTGGCAGAAAACTAGCTTAGTCCCAATGGTTTGACAATCAGCAGTTTCAAGACGTCAGGTTCCAGATCCTTATGCAGGACGCAGTCTCTCAGCTCCAAGGCACAGCAACTCTCTGCCTTAAGTCCAGTCTCTGGGGCAGCTTGGCAGACTCAGAAGCATGTCTGTTTTCTCTTTCTCTTACTGGTGTAGATAGACAGGCACAGCAGTGGGTCCGCTAGCTCCTCTACTCAGCTCTGGTCCAACAGATGTGTAATACAGACCCCAACCATAGATCTGTATTTTTTGCTCTCCCCTCTAGACTGACTCACTCTCTGCAGATTTACCCAGGAAAAAGGTAAAGCTCTCCTCCTCTAGACCCAAGGAATTGTGGCTCCTATAGTTTGGCAGCCATTCAATTATATTATACAATGCCACTTTAAGACTATGTAGCGATACCCTCAACTAAGAGGGCCGCAGATTTGGCTTGGGCCCTGAATACAGCTCCGCCAACCCCCGGCAATCTACTCAACCCTTTCTGGCACAGTTAGTCTAGGGGTATACACATTTAATACTTATACTCTATGAGAGACTCAGACACAGAACAGTTGTAAAGGAATAACAGATTTTACTTTCGGCTATGCAAAGAGAATGAACAGTGATGACAACTTAACCTCTAGATTATATGCAGAGCCCTGCAATATCAGTCACACTACACCATAGAGAAGGGGGGGGTGGATAAGGAAACGCCATGTGGGGCGACCGTTAACTAGGCGCCCTGTGGCGCAATAACTAAACTAGGTACCTAATGAATCAGGCCTGATTCCTAATCCTAGAACTCAGTCCTGTATGGATGATGGATTCTTCACCGGCAATCTGTAGAGGTGGTGCACATAAGAATAAACAACATTTGTAATCCAAGGAAGGGGAAAGTTGATAACTGGCAACACTTCACTGGAGATCCTCTGGATCAGTCCTGCTGTGGATCTCCAGTGAGAGTCTTTAACATGAGGTAGTAGGCCTCGGCAGTCTATAGCCACAGTACTATCAAACAGGTTATAGAATGAGCTTACGCTCGCTCACCCGCCGGACGCGATCTCAGTCCGGGACTTCCACCGGCTGTGTCTTCACTCGCACACAGCCGTCGCTGCGATCGGGTCCCCGATCCAATCTAGGCTGTAGGTAGAGATGTCAGATGCCACCCAGGCTCGCAGTGGGGCGGAAGGCTCTTTGGTCCGCTCCGGAAGGCCTCAGGCTTCGGGCCTTACCCAGCGCAGGTCCGCACAGGTGTATCAGTCTCTGCCGTCCCGTGTCCAAAGAGGCCGAGCCAGGCCTCGCCCCTTCCTTATATCTCCGCACCCATGAGTCTCTGGGGCAGAAGCAAAACATCCTGGGAACCAGTGGGGTTCTGGGA
Source organism: Rana muscosa (assembly GCA_029206835.1). Lineage (NCBI taxonomy): Eukaryota > Metazoa > Chordata > Amphibia > Anura > Ranidae > Rana > Rana muscosa. The sequence continues at coordinate 40,478,161 of JARGYO010005626.1, forward strand.
ACAGTAGTTCAAGAGTCTTTAAAGGAACCCCGCTACACACTCCCCCCACTTAAACTCTTTGGTCCCCAAAGATAAACTTCAACAAATGCTATGTACAATTTTGGACAGTGTCGAGTATGATGTTGGCATAGGGAATTCCCACCAGAATTTTGGGATGGAACTCTCTTGCCCACAGGTCACACTACCATGAGTGGCCTGCCTAACTGTGCCAGAGAGTGAGCTGGGGTTGCCCTCCACCAAATGGACAGTGGAGGGATCAGGATGCTCAACACTTCTCCTAGCCGTTACAACAGAGTCCTCTGAGCTCGTCCCCATTTGGGGGTAAGTTAGTTTCTTGGGAGGCCTGATAACTCTGCGAGCCCTCTGCTCTCTTGGGGCTTCTGGCGCCACAGGCTCTTCTTCAGGAGTAAGTTCATTGCTGGTTCTGGAACCTCTGATTCAGAAGTTGACTGATAATTGGAATCTCTAGGATCCTCCTCTGAACAAGTATCAGGAACATCTTCCCAGTAATCAGCTGAGGGACTGAAGGGTATGAATTCAGTGGCCTCCAGATTCAGCGTTGCATCTGGAGTATCCCTTGTATTTGGGGGATCTATGGCGGACGTCCCCGGAGTAGAGGAAGGCCACAGCCAGTCCAGTTCTCCTCCTTCATCTGTACTCAGTTGAGAGGCCTCCCCATCTTCAGCTCGAGAGGTCTAAACCCGAGTGCTCGGCCTGGGAATATCCAGGATAGAGACTGATTCCGGGGGATCCCTTGCTGGGGGTATCCTGACTGCTTCAGCAAGTGGGAGCAGGTGGTTTCGATGCCACGTCTTCAGGGGTCCCACCTTCCCCTCTGGCTTTAGTTTGTAAACAGGCAAACCGGGCAACTTCCTACAGACGACATAGGGCTCCGATCTCCATCTGTCTGCAAGCTTGTGTTTTCCAGGGACCCCCAGATTGCGTAGCAGTACTTGGTCCCCGGGCTGCAGATCCTGCACTCGAACCTTCAGATCGAAATTTCTCTTGTTGCGGGCTCCCCTTTGATCCGAGACCGCCTGGGCCTGTTCATAGGCCACCTGCAAGCTGCGTCTAAGTCTGCCCACGTATCCCTTGTGAGATGTAGCTGAGGTATGATCTGAAGAAGTGCCAAAGGCCAGATCCACGGGCAGCCTTGCTTCTCTCCCAAACATGAGTCGATAAGGGGAGTAGCCAGTAGCATCACTTGTGGTACAGTTATAGGCATGCACTAGGGCGGATATATGTTGGCTCCAGTGTTGCTTCTTCTCTGTTTCTAAAGTTCCCAACATGTTAAGCAGGGTCCGGTTAAACCTCTCCGGCTGAGCATCTCCTTGTGGGTGGTAAGGTGTGGTTCTGGTCTTCTTTATTCCCAATGAGTCCAAAAGTTTCCGGATCAACCGACTCTCAAAGTCCCTTCCTTGATCTGAGTGAAGTCTCTGTGGTAGTCCGTAATGGACAAAATACTTCTCCATAAGTATCTTGGCCACGGTGGATGCCTTCTGATCTTTGGTTGGGAAAGCCTGGGCATAGCGGGTGAAATGGTCGGTTATTACCAGAACATTCCCCAATCCACTCAGGTCGGGTTCGAGGCAGAGAAAATCAATGCATACCAGATCCATTGGGCCTTGACTCTGTAAGTGGCCCATTGGGGCAGCTTGATGGGGTAGAGTCTTTCTCTGAATGCATCGTGCACAGGAATGGCAATACTCCTCTACTTCTGCCCTCATGCAGGGCCAATAGAACCGACTTCTGACAAGCTGGAAGGTCCTTTCTGCCCCTAGGTGACCATGATGGTCATGCAGAGCAATTAGTACAGTCTCTCGGTGCTTCTCTGGGAGGAACAACTGCCACTTATCTTCTGAGTCATCAGAGGGGCCCCTTCGGTAGACTACTCCCTGATGCACCTGCAGCCTGTCCCATTCCTTCCTCAACAGGCGGGCCTCCTTTGAGGGGTGATGTAAGAGTTTGTTGGGATCCTGATTCTCCAGGGCTTCGAGGACCAATCTCCCCATGGGGTCTTCCAGTTGGTCACATCTCAACTCCCTCTTGGATAGCTTCGGCAGGTTATCTTCTTCTAGCTGCGTTACTCCACAATAGTGTTTAGGGACTCCTACCATTGTAACTCCTATCTCCTCTGCCCTGGAGCCTCCTCTGGCTTGAAATTCAGCTCCTTGACAAAGGGCCCGTACTCCCTTGGGTGCTACTTGGGTCCAGTCTTCCCAGCCGTTGGTCATGGCATGAGATCTCCGGGACAGGGCATCTGCATCCCTATTTCCAGCCCCTGGTCTGTACTTCAGACTGAAGTTGAATCCAGACAAGGCAGCCAACCACCTGTGTCCGGTTGCATCTAGTTTTGCGGTGGTGAAGAGGTAGGTCAGGGGGTTGTTATCTGTCTTCACAGTAAACTCCGCCCCATAGAGGTAGTCTTTTAGCTTGTCTACTACTGCCCATTTGAGAGCCAGGAATTCCAGCTTATGAGTGGGGTAGTTATTTTCTGAGGGGGTCAGGCTCCTGCTCACATAGGCCACTGGTCGCAGTTGTCCTTCATGTCCTTGGTAGAGCACTCCGCCTAGGCCCTCATGGCTGGCATCCACATGTAATTCATAGGGTCTGGTAGGGTCGGCGTAGGCCAGGACTGGGGCAGTGGTTAAGCTCCTCTTCAGGGCCTGGAAGGCCTCTTCACACCTTGAGTTCCACTGATCTTGAACTGACTCACCAGGCCTCCTGGGCCCTGAGTCATCCTCTTCCCCTTCTGCCTTTAGTAATTCATTCAACGGGCGGGCAATCCGAGCGAACCCCTCCACAAACCTCCTATAATAGGAGCAGAACCCCAGGAAGGATCGGAGCTCTGTTACTGTGGTGGGTCGTGGCCAGGAGGTGACTGCTTCCAACTTCTCGGGATCTGTGGCCACCCCTTCTTCAGACACTATGTGCCCCAGATAGTTCACAGAAGACTGGTAGAACCGACACTTCTCAGGAGAAAGCATAAGTCCCTCCTCACTGAGTCTTCTCAATACTTTCTCCAGCCTGGCTTCATGTTCTTCCAAGGTTCTCCCGAAGACAATGACATCGTCCAAGTACACAAGGACTTCTATAAGATTCATGTCTCCAACAGTCTTCTCCATAAGGCATTGAAAGGTAGCAGGAGCTCCAGACAGACCCTGAGGCATCCTATTGAACTCGAAGAATCCCACCGGGATTTGATAGTACCCACTGTTGAGGTCCATCACACTGAACCATTTGGCTCCAGACAGACTCTGTAAGGCATCTTCTATCCTTGGCGTGGTGTATTGGTCAGGGATGGTTCTCCTGTTGAGGGTCCTGTAATCGATACAAAGCCTCAACGATCCATTCTTCTTTCTGACCACCACTATTGGGGAGGCATAGGGGCTTCTAGACTCCCGGATCACACCAGTCTTCTTCAGTTCTGCAAGTTGTTCCCTCAGATCCTCCAGATCTGCCAGGGGAACCCGCCTGACCCTCTCTCGGAAGGGCTTATCTTCTTGGAGGCGGATTCGATGGGTGGCACTTCTTGCACACCCCACATCGAATTCATCTTCGGAAAAGATCTTCTCCCATCTAGTCAGCTGGGCCTTGGCTCTTTCTTTCCAAGCCCTGGGTAGGTTCGGGTTTTCCATGGACAGCTTCTCCCAAACATCTTCTCCATAACCCGTCCCCTTGACTTCTGACAGAGTGACCGGGGCAGCAGGGCTCACCTGGCCCAGCAACATTCTGGCAGGGATCTCCATGGGCCCTCCCGTAGTGTTCCTCACACTCACCGGAACTCTGCCATGGGCCTTCTTCAGGGCCTTGAGCGGGATCACTTCTGGTATCACTTCCAGGCCTGAGGACTCTTCCCTTGGGTCGGATTCCAGCATAACAAAGGGGCCAGGTTGTTCCCACGTAAGCTTCACAGTGGCCCTAAGACAGGTTACTTCTCCGGGCTGCAGCACTACTCCTTCTCTGCCAAGTCTCCACACCTTCCCTATCCCCTCTCCCGGGGACTTCTGCTCTAAGACCAGTCGTTGGTAGGCCGTCTTTAGCATGGGATGGATTTTGGTGGCTGAATGGTTTCTCTCTTTCACTAGAGGGGTCAGGAGTCTCCGGACTAGATCCGTGTTTGTCCCTATAATCAGGGAAGTCTTGCTGGCTCCAGGCGGCCGAGAACACACAACTGCCAGGGTGTCAAACACTTCAGCCTTCCCAGCTACGGATGGGTCGAAAGTCATCTTTATGGGCAGGTACCCATCGTAAGGGAAACTCTGGGTTCCAAGTCCCCATATCTCCAGCTCTTCTATCTTCTGGATAGGCAGATGACTCAAGTGCCTATCATAGAAGTCTCGGTATAGTAAAGTCACCTGTGCTCCGGTGTCCAAAAGAGCTTTAGTATAGACTCCTTCCACTTGAATAGGCACAGTAGGAGATGGGCCCACCAGTTCCTCTGGATATGGCCGGACTGGGGTCACCTTCTTTTTTGGACTTTTCCTCGCCCAGCTCCTTTTGGACTTTATTCTTTCCTGAGCCTGGTATGCATTGATCTTCCCCCTCTCAATGGGGGTACAAAACCGCTGAGGGATGTTATTGTTCCTCTGAGGTGAATGTTCCTTCTTTGGGGTGCTGTATTTCCACTGAGGGGTCTTGCCCCCTCCCTCTGGGGTATATCCTGGTGGGGGGGTACTATATCTCCTCCTAGGAGTTTTGTCTCCTCCATTCTTGGCCTTTTTATTCAGTTTGGAGCGCACTGAAGATGATGGGCACCCGGTTGACTCCTTCACCGGGGCCCTTTGGAGTTTCCCGCCGGCTTGTAATTATCTGTTCTCTTCTTCTTTGGACTGGAGCATACGTTAGCAAAGTGGCCACTCCCTCCGCAGTTATAGCAAATCATCTCTTCTCGGTCCTGTAAGGAGGCCAGTGCTGAGGTGTTCGGAAACAACGCCTTTCTTGGACTTGGTTTCTCTGGTCTTCTTTGATCTTTCTCCATCAAAGAGGTCAGCATCTCCAACACTTGGGCCATTTGCGATTTCAAAGTGTCAACCTCTGCATCTCTTTCCGGGCTCTTGACCGAATTAACCAACACTGGCACAGGGGTGACATTCGCCCTGGCCACCTGCTGATCTTTCTGCAGCGCCTCTTCATCTCTAATAATTTTTATTAGATCAGAGTAGGTTAGTAACATTCCTCCTCCTGAGGTTTTCAGGTGCAGCCAAACCGGGTCTGAGCGCCACGCTCCCTTCATGATCTGCTTCATTCGTGCTTCATCTGCATCTTTGGGCAGCATTCCCTTCTTCAGAACAATCTTGCATAACAGCCTGTTCAGCCTTCTAACATATTCTGACAGTTTCTCATTCGGCTGCTGGAAAGTGTGTTCAAATTGATAGATCATCTCTGTCACCTTCTCCAGCTGACCAAACTCTTCCTGCAGCATGGCCAGACAATCTTGAGCTGTACAGTTTTCATTTCCAAACCGGAAGCTCTTCACCGCTTCTGCCGCGGCACCTTTCAGACTTTCCAAGACTCGCTGTCTCTTCTGTGCCTCAGGCACCTCCCATGCCTCTACTGCCTGTAATGCCTGTTCCACCCAAGTGTCAAAATCTTCCTCCCCCGCAGGGACGGGAAGCTTCCCCGAGAATGTCTTTAGTCTCCGGTAGCTAGTCTCTACATGCACCGTGCTTGTCTTCTGACAGTTTGTTAGTAGGTCCCCTAACACCTTTATCAATTCGGGTGATATGGCCGTGGCCGGTGCAGGCGTCACCGGAGGTGTCGCTCCGTCTTTCCTCTCTGGTGAGGTACGGGCCTCAGTCTGCGGTGGTCCCGTTTGTGGTGGTCCCGTTTGTGGTGGCTCTTTCTTAATAGCGTGCGCCAGACTATAAGATCTGTTATCCGACGTCTGCGTATATTTGCGCTTGCAAGCCTCTGGCTTCCCATCTGAATACTCCACTAGCGCATACTGTGGTGAGGTGTCTGGGTCTAACTTTGTTCCCATCACCCACGGTGTACAATCTGGAGTCACTGACTTCATTAATCCTTCCACCGTTTCGGTCGACCATTCCTGACCCGGCATGCTAATGACCACTGACTGGCTTGGATCTGTCTTAGCTACTCCACACCACGTTCTGATGTCTTTCGGGTCCATGCCGGTACCTCTTGGCGGGTTTTCCCGCTGTATCAGGATCCCGGACGAGCCCCCATGTGTAGCGATACCCTCAACTAAGAGGGCCGCAGATTTGGCTTGGGCCCTGAATACAGCTCCGCCAACCCCCGGCAATCTACTCAACCCTTTCTGGCACAGTTAGTCTAGGGGTATACACATTTAATACTTATACTCTATGAGAGACTCAGACACAGAATAGTTGTAAAGGAATAACAGATTTTACTTTCGGCTATGCAAAGAGAATGAACAGTGATGACAACTTAACCTCTAGATTATATGCAGAGCCCTGCAATATCAGTCACACTACACCATAGAGAAGGGGGGGTGGATAAGGAAACGCCACGTGGGGCGACCGTTAACTAGGCGCCCTGTGGCGCAATAACTAAACTAGGTACCTAATGAATCAGGCCTGATTCCTAATCCTAGAACTCAGTCCTGTATGGATGATGGATTCTTCACCGGTAATCTGTAGAGGTGGTGCACATAAGAATAAACAACATTTGTAATCCAAGAAAATGGAAAGTTGATAACTGGCAACACTTCACTGGAGATCCTCTGGATCAGTCCTGCTGTGGATCTCCAGTGAGAGTCTTTAACATGAGGTAGTAGGCCTCGGCAGTCTATAGGCACAGTACTATCAAACAGGTTATGGAATGAGCTTACGCTCGCTCACCCGCCGGACGCGATCTCAGTCCGGGACTTCCACCGGCTGTGTCTTCACTCGCACACAGCCGTCACTGCGATCGGGTCCCTGATCCAATCTAGGCTGTAGGTAGAGATGTCGGATGCCACCCAGGCTCGCAGTGGGGCGGATGGCTCTTTGGTCCGCTCCGGAAGGCCTCAGGCTTCGTGCCTTACCCAGCGCAGGTCCGCACAGGTGTATCAGTCTCTGCCGTCCCGTGTCCAAAGAGGCCGAGCCAGGCCTCGCCCCTTCCTTATATCTCCGCACCCATGAGTCTCTGGGGCAGAAGCAAAACATCCTGGGAACCAGTGGGGTTCTGGGAACAGTAGTTCAAGAGTCTTTAAAGGAACCCCGCTACAACTACATTTCCCAACATCCTCTGGTGTCTGCATGCAAATCCTCTCCCTGCCTCTGATTGGTCCCAACTCTCCTGCTCCCTGATTGGCTCAAGTCCATGCCAGGAGGAGGGGAGGGAGCAGGTTTGGGGAATTTCACACAGATCCTGCCTGTCAGCTACAATGAGAGTGGAAAGAGAAGCTGGCTGCAGCACCAGCTACACCTTACAAGTCAACCAATGTGTTATTTGTATCTTGCTTTGGAGTGTTGGCTTTCTATTTTGTCGTCTGGATCGGTGGTGCCTTCACTGCCATGCACCCTCCTCTAGTTTCATACCGTAGAGATTGTATGTGTCTGTGAATGGACTCTATTTGACTCCCACTGTAAATGTGGGTATACTATCTTCATACTCATTTGAGCTGAGGAGGCTTGAAAAATCTTCAGCATCAAGGAACAAGTCTAGTTGAATGTAACTAACTATTATTAGCTGTCTGTTATATTACTTGTGAACACCTAAAATTATATTGCTAAGGAAAATAATTTATATATGGAAAATAATATGTTGAAACCAAGAATGAATATATATTATAATGCATTTTAGTTTACTGCATAACCACCGCCATTAAGACCTCTATGACAGCAATTGGAGATTAGAAAAACTTCTACATTTATTCTCCCTGCAACCACGAGGGCTAGGAATAAGGGACTATGATTGGAATTCACAGTGTTTCTGAAGCTATTTTCCTATCAAAGCTCAGCTGTAGCTCCAAAGACATCCACGATTTCACCAATGTTGCCTAAAACTGGAATACTTAGCCATGTTTTCTGTGAGAAACGAAACAAATCACCAAAAAAAATAAAAAAAATGCAAAGAACTGGTTGGTGAAAAAATATACGGTGGTTTAGTGTACATTAGATAGATCTGGATCTGCCATGTAAGGTCGATCTAAATATGCATTGTTTCCAGCATGCTTGCTAGATGCCCTTTGTGAGAATGCTGTATTCTCTATACAGAAACTAATGCATTGTGATGTTTAACTAGAACCAGCATCCCAAATAACTAATTAAAACTGATGCGCTTATTTAGTCCCCAATTCATCACAGGTGGACTTGTGTTAATGTGAAAATGAAAGTAAATTGCCACAATTTGGCATTCTCGCCATGTGTCATTCTCATTAATAATGGGTGCTGCATTTTCTTTTTTTTTTTATAAACAGTCTGCAGTGCAGTGTCAGACAAACTAATTTTTCAATAAAAGTCTAGTAAATATTTTTCCTGTATTTTCTGTTCTGCCTTCAGGATTGTGATTTATGTTGTATTTTTGCCAAATGCTACACCTTTTCCTATGCCAACCCAATTTTATAATTACAGCATTTTAGGATTTATGTTTTTGAGTATTAGCAACATAAAATTATTGAATTATTATTATTATTATAGTATTAGTAACCTGATAAGGTTGAAAAAAGATAAACCTTTTTATTATAACGCTAATACTATTTTCATACAGTTGACCCAGAAAAAGTGAGAAAAAAATCAAAAGGGACAGCTTCTAATTTACTATTACGTTAATATGAAAAAAAATTGGCCCCGTCAGTGATAGTGTCATAAGTTTCTCTACCAATGTCAGTTAGTAGATAAACTACAATGTATTTGAGGCCTCAAAGCAAATGTGTGGACTTCTCACATTTACTGAGACAGATAATAAAGCATAAGATAAGCAGGCATCTACAAGGGCCATCACAAATGCCTCTACCAATGTCAGGAAGCCGATAATCTACAATGTAATTGAGTCCTCAAAGTAATCCCACAGACTTTTCACATTTACTGAAAAGCTCAAGACAGTTGACAAAGCTGAGGATAAGCAGGTCTTGACATTTTTGTTTTATTTCCAGAGTACCTTAGAACTGTATTCTGTAAACAGAAACAGCTCTCATGGTCACCTTCTGCTCTTCCCCCTACTGGTCCCTTCGACTCCACTTTGTCCAATAAGAAGACAAAGGGAGCACAAATGGTAGGGTTCTGCCAACTACATCTCCCTATCATTTCTATACAGATTTCCATTGGCTCAGTGCAAATCACAATTGAGATTGCAAAGCAGGACATGTCAGGACTGGCCAGGACATGTGAGTATATTTAACACAACACCCAAACTTCCAGAAAGTCTACCAATCTACACCTTGTACAGGTTGTAAATCCTGATGCCCCGTACACACGGTTGGATTTTTTGACAAGAAAAGTCCGATGTGAGCTTTTGGTCGGAAATTCCGACCGTGTGTACAGTAGGCTCCATCGGACTTTTCCAACAAAAATTTGAGAGCTGGTTCTCAAATTTTATGCCAGAAAAAATTCTAATCGGAAACTCCGATCGTTTGTAGCAATTCTGACGCGCAAAAATTCGAAGCATGTTCGGAAACAATTCGACGCATGCTCGGAAGCATTGAACTTCATTTTCTCGGCTCGTCGTAGTGTTGTACGTCACCGCGTTCTTGACGGTCGAAAGTTCTGAGAACTTTTGTGTGACCGTGTGTATGCAAGCCAAGCTTGAGCGGAATTCCGTCGGAAAAACCTTGGATGGAAAATCCGATCGTGTGTACGTGGCATTAGAGACATCTTTCTATTTTAAAATTAAATCAGTTGTTACTGCTACGAAACATGAAGAAGGCAGTGGATGGTGTCAGTTAGTAGAGTAGTGGACAGTATCAGTAGGGCAGTGGACTTTGTCAGTAGGGCAGGGAACAGTGTCAGTAGAGCAGAGGTTGGTGTCAGTAGGGCAGTGGACAGTTTCAGACGTTTTTATTTTTATTTTATTTACAATTTTTTTGTTTAAGTACTTTTTTTAGCTTCCCTGTTGGGGGGTTTTGGTGAAATATCAGAGGTTTAAACAAACCCCTGATGTCTCACTTTAAGGACAGGGAAAGAAGATTGAGGACACAGTCCTCAATCTCCATTTCTACAGCCTCAGCTGCACAGCATGAATGAACAGGAATTGCTCTGCATAGTCTCCCTGTTCATTCACAAGTGGAAGAATAATGTACACAGTTTACTATGCCTCAGGTATGAATGAACACAGTGAGTTATCGGTACCGATTACTCACTGTGTTCTTTCAGAAAAGGAAGGGGCCCATAAATGACATTTACTGGACCCTTCCCCCAATCTCTATCCAAAAATGATCCAGGGGGACCCAGGGAAGCACTTTGGAGGGCATGGGCAGCAGTAGGATACAGAACCTGAACAGGATGCAGGGGCGGCATTTACTGGAACCGATCCCCTGTATGTTCCTCCTGTAACAGCTAAATGCCAACAGTAGGGAGAGGAGTAGAAGCTGGCTTTCAGGTGCTGCAGGAGGAAAATACAGACCAGTTCCAGAAAATGGTACCCCTGTTCCCGTCCAGGTTCCAGGGGTCAGCAGGGAAGGGATGCAATCTGCCCATTGCCTGCCCACGACAGATGGGTAGATTGTGATTGACGAGTTGTCAACCCCTGCTTTCGAATCTTAATAAATGGTATAAGTCGTGCAAATAAATAAATCAATTACTAAAAGTGGCAAATAAATCCTCATTAACCACTAGCCTACCTCTCGCCATCATATGACGGCGGGAAGATGAGGCTCTCGTTCTGGGCAGATGTCATATGATGTCTTCGCCTTCCCGAGCCTTTAGGGGGCGGCGTGCGCACGCTCCCGCCGCGTCGCTGGGGACCCGATGCGCGTTCCCAGCGGCCGCGATGTCCGCCGGGCACCCGCGATTGCCCAGTCACTGAGCAGGACCGTGGATCTGTGTGTGTAAACACACAGATCCACGTCCTGTCAGGGAGAGGAGACCGATGGTGTGTCTCTTGTACATAGGGACACCGATCGGTCACCTCCCCCAGTCAGTCCCCTCCCCCCACAGTTATAATAACTCCCTAGGGAACACATTTAACCCCTTGATCGCCCCCTAGTGTTAACCCCTTCCCTGCCAGTCATATTTATACAGTAATCAATGGATTTTTACAGCATGGATCGCTGTATAAATGTGAATGGTCCCAAAAATGTGTCAAAAGTGTCTGATGTGTCCGCCGCAATATCGCAGTCACAATAAAAATCGCAGATCGCCGCCATTACTAGTAAAAAAAATAATAATAAAAATGCTATAAATGTATCCCCTATTTTGTAGCCGCTATAACTTTTGCGCAAACCAATCAATATACGCTTAATGCAATTTTGTTTACCAAGAATATGTAGAAGAAAACATATCGGCCTAAACTGAGGAAAAAATTAGTTTTAAAAAAAAATTGATATTTATTATAGCAAAAAGTTAAAAATATTGTGTTTTTTCAAACTTGTCCCTCTTCTTTTGTTTATAGCGCAAGAAATAAAAAACACAGAGGTGATCAAATACCACCAATACAAAGCTCTATTTGTGGGGAAAAAATTATAAAAATTTCATTTGGGTACAGTGTTGCCTGACCGTGTAATTGTCATTCAAATTGTGACAGCGCTGAAAGCTGAAAAAGGGCTTGGGCAGGAAGGGGGTGAAAGTGCCCTGTATTGAGGTGGTTAAATCATATAAACTATACTTATTAATCAATCATTGCATATACTGGTGAAATGCATTTATATAACATACAATAAAATTGTGTTCAGTGCAAACAAAATCATTTGTGCAAGAATCCAATTCCAGAAATCCAACAGCCGTGACAAGTCTGCTGGTATTGTGTTTCTCCACCACCGCAAACAGCATGCCTCTTACCAGATCACAAGACCTCTTAACTATAGGAGGACTAAAGCCCTGTCCCCAAATTGGTAAAGATGTAGTGGCCAATTCTGGCAGTAATCTTGCCCATTCCATCTCTACTGCCTCAGACCATATTTGATAGTAACATCAAGAAGAAAGAAAATTCCACATACAGTAATACAGTAAGGTTCAAAAGATTTATTGAAAAGCATATATACTTCACTGATTACTGAGCGCTGAAACAAAGACCACTGTTGGATTGAAGTCATTGACAGCTTCCCCCATGATATCAGGATGCTGTATAAGCTCTGAATGCAGAGTCCAGTCATTACAAATGTAGCGCAGGGCAGGGGTGCAGTTCTGTAGTATCAGGAAGTTGACTGCTCTATCAACTGGTTAAAGTTATGCATTAACAGAATTGGCAAGCATTGCAATGGCAGTTGGAAAGCATTGGCTACTTCCATTGAAATCCTCCGTATTCTCAAATAACACACAACCAAGTCTAGAAAATACATAATATTTCAGCTCAGACTGTGGCAAGCAAGAGCAACCCAGCCTAAGAAATTCAATGAAATGCAATGGGTTTTAGAGGCTGAGCTGTGTTGTTGTGTAGGAAGCTGGCCAGCTGCTGACTAATGTGGTGGCTTGGCAATGTTGCTAAAACGGCTGATCTCTGGTTAATGGCACACAAGGGCAATGTAACAGGGTCTTCCATTTTCTGCTGGAAAGTGGGAAATTCTTTAAAGTGGAACTAAACACATTATGGCGGTAGGGAGCTCTTGCAATAACTGCAGTTTAGTTCACTGACTGAGTTTTTTGTAGTTATACTATATGCCTTTTGAAATTTCCATTGCTCATATTATCTAATATGAAAACGGTTTCCCTCTGCAGTAGTTTTCTCCAATCTACTGTAGAATTTTATAGCCGTTTTTCCTTTTACATGTGTGCTTGCTATTAGTGCAGTCTCTGTTCAGCCCTTCACTAACACTGTGTCTTCTGCCATGTCTTGGTTGACATCTTCCAAAAAGTGTAGTGAACTAGAACTCATTTCCTAGTAACATGACAAATTACACAGCTGTCAGTATCAAAAAGCATGTCTATATATTTATCATTGTCTGTGGCTCTTTGACTTCTAAATACTTTTTGTAATTATACTTATAATCTTTTTATGGTGACTACCTCCCTGCATACAGTATTATTTGCTCATGAATCCATTTATTTCCAGTTTCTCAGATTAATGCCAATTGACCATGAATGATTACCATTTCCTTTTTATGTCTCATAGCCACAATATGTTGAAATGTACAAATTATTAGTATTCACAGTATTTTTTTTTATGTTATTATATGTCTTTTTCTAATATTTAAGTACTGTATGATGATATACGAGGTTATCCTTGTTTTAACATATATCTTAAGCATCAGTTTTTTGATGCAATTTATTTTTGCATCAGAAGTTTGAGCAATGTATGTTGTGTTCTATCTATTTATGCATATTTAGATGTGGCATGTCTGAAGCCTCGTACACACGACCGGTTTTCTCGGCAAGAAAACTGCTGGGAGAGCTTTTTGCAGAGAAAACCGTTCGTGTGTATGGTTTCTCGTCGAGAAAACTGCTGGGAATCTCAACGAGAAAAATAGAGAACCTGCTCTCTATTTTCTCGTCGGGATTCTCGTTGGCCTGTTTCCCGACGAGAAAACCGTGTGTGTGTGTATGCTTACCTGTCTCCAGGTAAACCCGAGCATGCTCGATGAGACTTCAACGCATGCACGGTAGCTTACAAGGGTAGTGTAGGGTGAAGCAAGATGGAGGCAGCGGCATGGAATGTGACGAGCGTATGCTCGTCGTAGTCGATGACGTCTCTGCATTCTTGCCATTCAAAAGAACGGCGGTTCTTTTGAATGTGCGTGTGTACACAGGGCTTGGCAAGAAAATCTTGCCAGGAATCCCGTCGAGAAAACCAATGTTTTTTTTCTACGGGATTCTCGCCCGTGTGTGCAGGGCTTGAATGTTACTTCTGGTTAATAATACACTCAATGTTAAATATACAGTGCTTTTCCTGATATTTGAAGTGCATGACTATGTAATACAAGAACTATCCTACTCTCTCTGTTTTACAAAACACACATAATTCTAGAAAGAGAGAGAGATTAAAATGTATGGGCAGGTGAAACCTTTTATTTTTTTAGTTTTAGATAAAGTGGTAAGCATTTTAATATTGCTGTTTGTGTCTCTGCTAGAAATTCACCCTCTCTGTACTGTATGTGCTGGTGATCACTGTTACTTGGACAGAAAGTGAGAGAAAATCTGAGATTTTGAGTTGTCACCAAAACAGAAAAAGAAAGAAATGATTTTATTAATGAAACACCAGGGATGAGCCGAACACCCCCCTGTTCGGTTCGCACCAGAACCTGCGAACAGACAGAATGTTTGTGTGAACTTTAGAACCCTATTAAATACAATGGACTCGAACGTTCGAAATCTAAAGTGCTAATTATAAAGGCTAATATGCAATTTATTGTCCTAAAAAGTGTTTGGGGACCCGGGTCCTGCCCCAGGGGACATGTATCAATGCAAAAAAAGGTTTAAAAATAGACGTTTTTACGGGAGCAGTGATTTTAATAATGCTTAAAATTAAAAAATAAAAGTGAAATATTCCTTTAAATTTCGTACCTGGGGGGTGTGTATGATATGCATGTAAAGTGGCGCATGTTTCCCGTGCTTAGAACTGTCCCTGCACAAAGTGTCATTTTTGAAGGATAAAAAGTCATTTAAAACTCACTCGCGGCTATTAATGAATTGTCGGCTTTTATCAATACATAGAAAAGTCATTGATAAAAAAAAAAAAAAAATGGCGTGGGGTTCCCCCTAAATATCCATACCAGGCCCTTGAGATCTGTCATGGATTTTAAGGGGAACTCCACCCCAAATTTTTAGACCCTTATCCGAGCACGCAACCTGGCCGGCTGCAGGGGAAGAGGGGGGGATGAGAGAGCGGCCCCCCTCCCTCCTGAACCGTACCAGGCCACATGCCCTCAACATGGGGAGGATGTCCCCATGTTGATGGGGACAAGGGCCTCATCCCCACAACCCTTGCCCGGTGGTTGTGTGGGTCTGCGGGCAATACAGTGTCCCAGGCCAATCTGATGCCCCCAAAAAAGGCCGCCACGTGACTGCTTTACTCACTGACAGTACTTGTCCTGGCCGGGAATGCCTGGAGGAGCACAATCCCCGCCCCCTGCTTGTGATTGGAGAAATCATAAATCCCGCCTTTTGTGTCCAATCACTGTGCTGTGATTCGTTACAGAACAAGCTGATTTTTGGGAAGGGAGGGTGTCCCTGAATGGTAGTTTGGAAATGTGGTCACCCTAGCCCCTTCCTGCACAGAGTATTGTGTAGCACCACAAAAGCTCCCCCCTTTCTCTCCACTGCCACCGACCAGCTACGCTCTGATCCCAGCTCAGTGATGCAACATGCTTCAACAACAGTGCTGCAGTGGCGGCTAGGGTGACCACATTTCCAAACTGCCATTCAGAGATACCCCCCTTCCTTCCCAAAAGAAGATGGGGGGGGGTGTAGTCTCGCTGACAGGGAATTTGGCAGTGGGTGATTTTTCGGGCAAATAGCTGGTGTTAGCACATAAATCATCCTAACATTATGCTTGATATGGTGTCAGGATGATCAAATCACATTTATATTACTACATTGTAATATATAATGAAATAGTTTAACTCACCAGATGCAGCCTGCCAGTTGCCACTTATGCCTGTCACCAGATGCAGCCTGTCACTTGTCACCGATGCCTGTCACCAGACGCAGCCTGTCACTTGTCACCGATGCCTGTCACCAGATGCAGCCTGTCACTTGTCACCGATGCCTGTCACTTGTCACCGATGCCTGTCACCAGACGCAGCCTGTCACTTGTCACCGATGCCTGTCACCAGATGCAGCCTGTCACTTGTCGCCATTGCCTGTCACCAGATGCAGCCTGTCACTTGTCACCGATGCCTGTCACCAGACGCAGCCTGTCACTTGTCACCGATGCCTGTCACCAGATGCAGCCTGTCACTTGTCGCCATTGCCTGTCACCAGACGCAGCCTATCACTTGTCACCGATGCCTGTCACCAGATGCAGCCTGTCACTTGTCGCCATTGCCTGTCACCAGATGCAGCCTGTCACTTGTCACCGATGCCTGTCACTTGTCACCGATGCCTGTCACCAGACGCAGCCTGTCACTTGTCACCGATGCCTGTCACCAGATGCAGCCTGTCACTTGTCACCATTGACTGTCACCAGATGCAGCCTGTCACTTATCACCGATGCCTGTCACCAGATGCAGCCTGTCACTTGTCACTTATGCCTGTCACCAGATGCAGCCTGTCACTTATCACCGATGCCTGTCACCAGATGCAGCCTGTCACTTGTCACTTATGCCTGTCACCAGACGCAGCCTGTCACTTGTCACCAATGCCTGTCACCAGATGCAGCCTGTCACTTGTCACCAATGCCTGTCACCAGATGCAGCCTGTCACTTGTCACCATTGACTGTCACCAGATGCAGCCTGTCACTCAGCCTGGCTCTCTCTCTCTCCCTCCCCTTCAGCTTGGCATGCTGGGGGCTGCAGTTTTCCCCCTAGAATTGCAATGGGCCAGCCAGTTATTTGCACTACATATCCCATAATCCTCTTTTCTCCTTTTTGTTTTTTTCCCTGGCCTAATGGGAGAAAAAGGGGGAAGAAACATAGCGGTGGCTGTCCTGGGAACAGCAGCATGAGGAGGAGAAGGAGGGGGGAGAAGAGCCCGCAGCTGCTCTCTCTCCACACACACAGCCGCTCCGATCTCATGCTGTTCTGCTGCCCGCTAATAGAAGGGGGAATGGGCAGGAAATAACAGAGAGGGGGGAGGAGGCAGGCAGCACTGATCCTCGCACCACACGCCGCTCCTATCTTTCTGAGGGGAACATACAGGGAGGAGGTGGGTGGAGCTAGCGGAGGAGGAGGAAGTTAAATCCTCCTCCGCAATGAATGGTGGGCCTCTCTCTCCTGACGTCACTGGTTGCTAGACACAAAGCGGTCCGCAGCTAGCAACCAGTTTGGGCAGGGAAGCAGGGGCCGCTGGTGAGACCCTTGAAGTGGGTCTTGCCACTGCGGCCAGTGACAGCGGCGCCGGCGATGCAGTACAAGTATGACACTGCACACTAGATGGAGGGAAACCCAGGTCCTCAGGCAGTGCGCCCCTGTTGCCGCCTCTCTTAAAGTGCCGCCTGGGACCATGGTCCCATGGTAGGGCCGGCCCTGACTTTAGGGAGACTTATTTTCTTTCTCTACTTCTTTTTTGTAAACTTTTAACTATCCCTTACTCCAGGGGTCTCCAAACTTTCTAAACAAAGGGCCAGTTTACTGTCCTTCAGATTTTAGGGGGGCCAGACTGTGGCCATTGGGATTAGAAAAGGTCCTGACATCAGTGAGAAAAAAAATAACGCCCCACCGTTTGTCTCAGTGGGAGTAATTGTGCCTCATCATTTGTGTCACTGGGAGGAATTTTGCCCCGTCCTTGGTGTCACTAGGAGGAATTGTGCCCCGTGCTTGGTGTCATTGGACCCCATTATTGCTGTCATTGGAAGAAATTATACCCCATCGTTGTTGTCATTGGGAAAAATTGTGCCCCATCATTGGTGTCATTGGGGAGGAATAGTGCCCCATCATTGGTGTAACTGGGAGGAATTGTGTCCCTTCATTGGTGTGAGTCGGGGGGAATTATGTCCCATTGTTTGCATCAGTGGATGAAACAGTGCCCCAAGGGCCGCATAAAAGCAAGAAAAGGGCCTCATCTGGCCCCGGGCCACAGTTTGGACCCCCTGCCTTACTTTATCTGCAAAAAAAATAAATTGGCTTTAGATATATTCTTTTAAAAAATGGATCCCAGTATTAACCGCTTCAGACCATTTTGGTGGTCAAAGACCAGGCCAATTTTTGTGATTCGGCACTGCATCGCTTTAACTGACAATTGCGAGGTCGTGCGACGTGGCTCCCAAACAAAATTGACGTCCTTTTTTTCCCAGAAATAGAGCTTTCTTTTGGTGGTATTTGATCACCTCTGCGTTTTTTATTTTTTGCGCTATAAACAAAAAAAGAGCGACAATTTTGAAAAAAATTCAATATTATTTACTTTTTGCTATAATAAATATCCCCAAAAAATATATAAAAAAACATATTTTTTCCACAGTTTAGTCCGATACGTATTCTTCTATATATTTTTGGTAAAAAAATCGCAATAAGCGTTTATTGATTGGTTTGCGCAAAAGTTATAGCTTCTACAAAATAGGGGACTGTATTATGGCATTTTTATTAATATTTATTTTTTTACTAGTTATGGCGGCGATCAGCGAGTTTTATCGTGACTGCGACATTATGGCAGACACATTGGACACTTTTGACACCATTTTGGGACCATTGTCATTTTTACAGCGATCAGTGCTATAAAAATGCACTGATTACTGTAAAAATTACACTGGCAGTGAAGGGGTTAACCACTAGGTGGAGCTGCAGGGGTTAAGTGTTTCCTAGAGATTGATTCTTACTGTTAGGGGGCGTGGCTACACGTGACACGTCACTGATGACCGTTTCCGATCAAGGGGAACAATCATCATGGACATTGTCACTAGGCAGAATAGGGGAATGCCTTGTTTACAAAGGCATTCCCCTGTTCTGCTCTTGCTGACCGCAATCGCGGGCTGCCACGGGAACATTGAGTTCCTGGGACCCGTGGACGCACTCGCGAGGCACACGGCGGGCGTGAGCCCGCGCCCCTGGTGGCGCACGCGCACCCTCTGGGTGGCAAATTTAAAGGGACGTACCTGTACGCCAATGTGCCTGCCGTGCCATTTTGTCAACGTACATCGGCGCACAGCGGTCGGCAAGTGGTTAAACTAAGCCAGAGTCCCTTAAAACCAAAAGAAAAAAGAAGGTACCACACGTAACCTCAGAAAAACACACAACCTTAGAAAATTCAAGAGTTTTTTATTCACATCATTGTTGGGTAAAAGAAAACTCATAACAACAAGTATATGAATATAAAATTATTATATAATGATCCATGAGAGAGCATTAATCCTGCCAAACCCCATCTCACATATATGTTGTGTTCAAAGCTGTACACATACTGTATTACAACAGTAAATGGTAGGGCAGAACTGCAGGAAAGTGTTCATAGGTTCTGATGCATTTCGTGATTTAATTGCTTCACCAGGAGACCCTAATACATCAAGGGGTAGACCACAATTAATGCATTTTATATGCATATAAATCAACAACACATTTACCTTTTCTGTGGTTATCTTTGGCACCTTAAAGTCCCTCATTTTTTCTTCTATTGGTTTTCAAGTGTTAAATCATTCAATAGGAAAATGGTCTTTTCAGGCAGCTTAAAGAGTAACATTGAAAACACAAAAAACTAAATTCAAATTACATGCATCAGCAACACCATATCGTGGCATCACATAAATTATATGCGTAATCAGTTATTTACTTTAACATTATTCATTGGCTTACAACCAGCAACCCAATATGACTGATTTAAAGAACAGGTAGGTAGTTTAGGTCGTTTTTTTCAAAGACAGTGATTGTTTCATGCAGCAGTGAGAGACCATAATTAAGTGCTCAAAGCAGCATGGACAATATATCTAAAATCTATCACAAAGTATATGCTTTGAAACAATATAAAGCTAACACTATCAACTCCAAACAGTGTCAAAACAAGTAACAAAGCATAATATGGTACTGTATACCCGCGCTTAGGAAAAATGAAATAGTGAGAGTAGAAATAAACAAAGTGAGAAATAAAGTCGCCTCTAGACGACGTCCTATGACGAAACGCGCAAGACGGAGCTACGCAATACGCACACCACGCTACTCTTACCCGGAAGTTCAGCTGGAACGCAGCCGGAACGCACGCTGCGAACACCAGCCTTTACCTATCGCGGGTACATACGCGATATAGGGACTGTTCCTTTCTTTCCTTTTTTGTATAGTTTTTGTAATTTTAATAAAGCCCATTTTTTACCGCACTATGGGAGCATCTCTGTGTTTATATCACTGAGGCAACTGGAAGCTCCATCCATGATATCTGAACCCCCTTGGGAAGCTGGAGTGAGGTCAAATTGGGTGATACTGCTGACATCTTTCCCTGCATCTGTGGAAGCTCCTGGACACCGACTCGATAATACACCTTTTCACGCTGTTTACCCCTGCAGGGGTGAAGGGAGCTGGTGAGTGGGGACCAGGGGCCCCAGCAGAGGGCAGCAGAGGGCAGCAGCTGCTTGGGGCCCCGACTTGTCCTGGGGCCCCAGCAGAGGGCAGCACAGCCCCTTCCGCGAACGGCATCAATTTCGACCCCCCCCCACTCAACAATGTCCCGTGGCACAACCACCCCCCCCCCCCCCGCTTCTCAACTTTAAAATTCCTTCAAACGGCCCTGATGGGGACTCATGTGGGGGATGAACTGTCTGCAATAGTTTAAGATCAGATGTCAAACTTGCCATCACTGACTAACACATGAAGAGGATTGACTAATTCACTATCAAGTTCCAATTATACATCTGACATCATAGACTTTCTTTTATATGTATGCCAGTGGTTTAGTCACTTAGATTGCTTTTTTACACATAGTGTTTCTGTCTGGAGGCACTGCACATTGTACTGTCACTTTTAGCCTGTCACTTTGTAGACTTATGAAGCTACAAATTTATTGTGATGCACGAGATGAGATTTTTGGATACTAATGTGGTGGCTACTGACACCGCACACTATTCACGGTCTTGATCATTTTTATCATTTTTTGGTTACCCCATACTCAGCTGGGACACACTCCTATTACTATTTTCTAGGGGTGGCACGATTGTATATGGTCTGACATCCCGTCATAACATATTACTTTGGAACCTTTACATATTGCTGGTCCTATATAGGATTAGTGAGCAGCACCATACCCCATTTATCTACTTCAAGTAACAAAGCATAGCTTGTGATCTTCTTTTCAGAACCACTGTATTGTTTGCAAAGTTTAACAAAATGTTAGACAAGAGTGCATCAAAACATCTCAAAACCACAAACCCACATTCCAGAGATGAGGCAGTTGTTAAGGCGAACTAAAAAAATTACAGTGTCATGTTTCAGGGACAACGGTCAAACGTATGGCATAGTGGCAGAAGAATATGAGAGCAGTTTGACTTGCAGCACTAGGGTCTAGACATGTGCACTGCAAAAAAAGTCTTAATTTTCGTTTCATTCGTTTTTGTTTTGTTTTTCGGGTCATTCGTTTTGATCGAAATACATTATTTTGAATAAATTTGGAAATTCGAAAATTCAGATATTCGAAAATCTGAAAATTCAAAAATAAGAAAATTCGAAAATCCAAAAATAAGAAAGAAAACCTGAAAATAAGAAAGAAAATCTGAAAATCTGAAAAAAGTCAGAAAATATGAAAATTTGAAAATCCAAAATAATAACTAACTAACTGACTAATAATAACTAACTATTAAATTATAGGTATTGGAATTTCCTTTCAAATTTGGCTGTTAGTGAACATAACAAATACGAATTTATCCAAAGTTACGAATTATCCAAAATAACGAATGCTGCATCTAAACGAATGGAACGTAGCAAATTAATAATAATAAATAATAATAATAAAACGTTTTAATTATTATTATAATTATTTATTATTATTAATTTGTTACGTTCTATTCGTTTAGATGCGGCATGCGTTATTTCAGATAATTCGTAACTTCGGATAAATTTGTATTCATTATGTTCACTAACAGCTCAAAAAAAAATTTAACAACAGAAAGAGAACTAACAGCTAAATTTGAAAGGAAATTCCAATACCTATAATTTAATAGTTAGTAATAGTTATTATTAGTTAGTTAGTTATTTCAGATTTTTGAATGTTCGGGTTTTCCAAATTTTCAGATTTTCGTTCTTATTTTCGGATTGTCATTCTTTAGAATTTTCGTTCTTTTTTTTGGATTTTCAAATTTCCAAATTTCCAAATTTTCAAATTTCCGAATGTTCGAATTTCCAAATTTTCGATTTTCGAATTTTCGAATGTTCATATTTTTGAATTTCGGAAAAATTTGTGAACTGGTTTTCGTTAATTTGAATATTTCTGAATTTGTCGAATTTCGTCGAAAAACTAATTTGGAACTAAACGAACTGCACGTGTCTAGTAGGGTCATTGGTTTAAATCTAAAACCACAACTCTACCTGCATGCAGGGCTGGTGCAAGGATTTTTGACACCCTAGGGGAAACCTCATTTTGCCACCACCCTTGTCTCTGCCCCTGATTCCACCCCCCTTGCCCTGCCCATGTATATGGTGAAGGTGGCGAGGGTTGAGAAATTTGCGGTGCCTCTCCATCTATTTCTTCAGTCGTGGTCTACATGCCCGCCCCTGCGCCTCTGGACCCGACCTGAAGAAAAATAGTGGCGGCACTGGCTTGCTTCCTCATTCTAGCCGTGGTCTGCAGGTATAGGGATGGGCTAGGGTACTATATGGACAGGTTATGGTAGTATATGGATAGGCTAGGGTAGTATATAGGCAGGCTAGGGTAGTAAATAGACAGGCTAGGGTAGTATATGGACAGGCTAGGGTAGTATATAGACAGGCTAGGGTAGTATATAGACAGACTAAGGTAGTATATTGACAGGCTTGGGTAGTAAATAGACAAGCTAGGGTAGTATATTTACAGGCTAGGGTAGTAAATAGGCAGGCTAGGGTAGTATATGGAGAGGCTAGGTTAAATGGCTCATGTCTAAATTGGCCCTGGTGGTATGTATATGTATGCATGTGAGGAAAGGACCTTAGATTGTAAGCTCTTCTAGAGCAGAAACTCAATTGAATGTACAATATATCTAAAGCAGCCGTTGTTATATGTAACTAAATTAGAGTAAAATTCTCCAGACCCACAAGCAAGAAAAATAGAACTGATTTCTTGTGCAGTAAGAGTATGTTGAAGGGAAAGAACATGCAGATTTCATCTTGATTAAACAAATAATAGTGTTTTTTTTTTTTAGACTGAAGCCTCAAAAATAGTGCATAGAAAAGTTGCACTGATTTGAAGCACACCTTTAAAGCCTTTCTATGATATGCTGCGATAAGCACTCCAATAATACGAATACACTGTTCCAGGTTGGTCCACCTATACTTTGGCCCTCAAATCCACACAAAATGTGCTGAACCGGCTCACAACCATAGAAATTTCAAAAAGAGAGGTGGACGACAGCACACTAAGGCATGGAAAATCCACAAGCTTTATTAAAGTAATCCAAAAGTAAAAAACATCACTTCCCCACAAGACAAGGAACAAACTTTGATGCATTCCAAGCTAAGAACGCCTAATCATAGTTACATAGTTACATAGTTGGCTAGTTTGAAAAAAGTCCATCAAGTCCAACCTATGTGTGTGATTTTATGTCAGTATTACATTGCATATCCCTGTATGTTGTGGTCGTTCAGGTGCTTACCTAATAGTTTTTTGAAATTATCGGCGCTCCCCGCTAAACCACTGCCTGTGGAAGAGAATTCCACATCCTAACCGCTCTTACAGTAAAGAACCCTCTACGCAGTTTAAGGCTAAACCACTTTTCTTCTATTTTTAGTGAATGGCCATGTGTCTTATGAAATTTTCCACATTTTGTCATGTTACAGCCAAAAACGTAAATGTATTTTATTGGGATTTTATGTGATAGACCAACACAAAGTGGTACATAATTGTAAAATAGAAGGAAAATTATAAATGGTTTTCAAATATTTTTATATTTTAAAGTGTGGTGTTTGCAATTACAGCTGCAAGAATTTTTGGGGATGTCTCTACCAGCTTTGCCCATTGAGAGAGTGACATGTTTGCCCATTCTTCTTTGCAAATGAAGCTCCATCCAAGCTCTGTCAGATTGGATGGAGAGAGTCTGTGAACAGCAATTTTCAAGTCTTGCCACAGAATCTCAATTGTATTTAGGTCTGGAATTTGACTGGGCCATTCTAACACATGAATATGCTTTGATCTAAACCATTGCATTGTAGCTCAGGCTGTATGTTTAGGGTCATTGTCCTGCTGGAAGGTGAACCTCTCCCCAATCTCAAGTCTTTTGCAGACTCTAACAGGTTTTCTTCTATGATTTCCCTGTATTTGGTTACATCCATCTTCCCATCAACTCTGGCCAGCTTCCCTGTTCCTGTTCCTGCTGAAGAAAAGCATCCCCACAACATGATGCTGCCACAACATGATGCTGCCACCACTTTGTTTCACAGTGGGGATGGTGTGTTCAGGGTGATGTGCAGTGTTATTTTTCCGCCACCCATAGCGTTTTGCTTTTAGGCAAAAAAGTTCAATTTTGGCCTCAGCTGACCAGAGCACCATCTTCCACATGTCTGCCGTGTCCCCAAAATGGCTTCGCACAAACTGCACATGGGACTTCTTTTGGCTTTCCTTCACCAATGGCTTTCATTCTGCCACTCTTCCATAAAGGCCGGATTTGTGGAGTGCACGACTAATAGTTGTCCTGTGGACAGATTCTCCCACCTGAGCTGTGGATCTTAGCAGCTTCTCCAGCGTTACCATAGGCCTCTTGGCTGCTTCTCTGATGAATGCTCTCCTTGCCCAGGCCTGTCAGTTTAGGTGGACAGCCATGTCTTGGTAGGTTTGCAGATGTGCCATACTCCATGTGCCATGTTTCCATTTTTCGATGATAGATTGAACAGTGCTTTGTGAGATGTTCAAAATGTGGGTTATTTTTTTATAATCTAACCCTGCTTTAAACTTCTCCACAACTTTATCCCTGACATATCTGGGACATACTGTATGTGTGTGTATACATTTTCTCTTATGTCAGAAGGAGACAAAAAGTGTAAAAATCTGCTTCCAAAATGTATAATATATTTCTTGGCCACAAAATTCAGAGTTCGGTACTGAGAAGGGTTGGTTTCTACCTAAAGAATTACACTATTTAAAGAGCCTAATTCCAGTTTATAAAAAAAAAAGGCATAAATACATGGTAAAATGTCATTCACATACATGCGAGGCGACAGGCATGTGTAAGCTAAGTGTGGGACCACCACGCGAGAGTCCAGTCCATGCTGATGCCGCAGGTGTCAAAGCCGCTGTGGGAAGCAGTGCAGGAATCTGGTCAGATCACAAGGAGCCCCAATGGAAAGATAGCTGTAAGGAGCTGTCAAACAACCTGCCAAATCCTGGAACTCTGTAGCCAATGGGGACGCATTTCGGAGGCCAAACCACGCCTCCTTCCTCAGCCTAGCTGGATTATTTAATCGCTTCCTACAGCGACTTTGACACCCAGATCTGAACCCAGAGCCCTGCCTGATCTCTTGGACAATTTTACTTTCGGTTTCTGGTGAACCTTGCTCCCCCCATGAACTTCCTATTTAAGCCATGCTTTGCACTTCCTGTTTGCTAGATTATTGTGATCTTCTCCAGCCATCTACTTCCTCCTCACACTCCTGCCCTTGTCCGTATCTTCATTACCACTCATTACCGACCTTTGGCTTATTTCTTGACCTCTGCTTGATCCCAACCTACATCCACATTTTACCAACCTTTGGCTTGTTTACTTATTATGCTTCTGCTTGATCCCTACATACTATATCTGCTACCGGACCCCTGGCTTGGGGGCAGTCCTGAGGACCATGACCATCAGGAGCTCTTGTGAAGACTGGCTAATGCATAGACCCCATGCAGGTGAGAATGTGTCACCAGCCAGGGGGGCCTGATTGTGCATTATCCTGCTGGTTTTTGTGTGAACCTTTACTGCTATAGCTACTGGTCTCCGAGCTGGACCACTGAATGTGACACAATGTTTCCTGTGAATGGCTGAGCAGTTTTTTTCCAAGAACACAGCTGATGCTACATACAGTTTATACAGCACTCCCAGTGGGTGCACCTGTGAAGTGAATAGTTTGTTTGGACCAGTATGGTCCCAAAGAACTATTTAAAGTCACAAGAAACCTGAAGTTATACTTTTTTTTTTTTTTTACTTTAAGATTTTTATTAAGTATCAAAGAATACATATACAAATATAGCAGTTGTATATTCATATCAATACATTTTACAGTAAGCAAAGTAATCATAACTGAGTACACGTGCCTACAGTATTAGTCGGTTCCGTAATCCTCATCGTGGTTCCTGATGTAACAGGTTGGTGAGGAATTATTAGCAGGAAAACCCCATCACCCCTATTGGGCGCATACTGTGAGCAGGCTAGTCAGGTGCATTCTCAGGAACTGTAGGTGCGGCCCAGCAGTTGGTCGCTAAAATTGGTCTTTGTCGACTAATCTATATAGTGATACCAAGACCAAGTAGTACTAAACTTGATGCTAATGCTAATCAGAATGTAGTGATTGTGGTTCATCTTTATAAACACAAGTAGAAACTAAATCATAGAAACAATTATAACATGTCATCACTGGTTGTTTCCCATCTCATTGCACTGTTTTCCCTGTATCACCTTTAGACGTGATCAAGTTTCCAATATGCAGGTATCGCAGTTAACAACTCTAGGGGCTGTTTTGGAGCGACAGCCAAATATCCCAAAATTTGTGGTATGTGTGTGTGCACCCTTCCTTCTTTGTATGCTAGCATTCTGAAGTTATAATTTTAAGAGTGTGTATCCAAAATAATTCTGGATTGTGCCAGTGTGCTCAAGTAGAGCCAAAAGATCAATACAGACAGCATAATATAGTCTGCATGAAAGCCAAACAATTTTGAATCTGAGTAGAACATGTTGTCCATTTTTAATGATGTTTGATACTCCATAATGAAAGGTAAACATTAATGGTCAACGCATCGTTAAGAAGCTATGTCATCACAGACTGGTACTGCGGACATATACAGGTATACTATGCCTCGTTCCTAATATCAGAATATTGAGAAAAATGGAGAAAGTTTGTGAATTTACTGGCACCACACTGAAGATAAATATTGTTTAAAAATATGTTTTTATTGAAACTGTTTTAAAACAAGAAATGTGTAGACATCTTATATATACAACATGTTTATATTATGTTAATAAAACTAGATAACCGGGCTGATATCACCAGTGACCCTCAGAATATAGGTAGGGAGCCTCCAATTAAGTACAACATATGAGAGATATAGTACACAACCATGATCTCCTATTGGCCAGATGTCCAATGATACTTGCTCGAGGGATGGTGTTGTCCAGTTACAAAGGTTGCTCATTGTGCAATATGTTTTTCTTCAGGAGTTTAAGGGTTAAAATGTACATTGAGTCTATGATAGCATAAAAAATAAAGTAGTCAACACATCATATTTAGTACAATGCAGGTAGTATAATCACAATGGATGTAAAAACACTTACAAAAACAAGACTAGATCACAATGAGAAGAGGGCGGTACTGGTAGTCCAAACCACCCTGAAGGTAGATATGGGGACACACCTAACGACAACAGTACAAGCCAATATAAGAAGGGATAATAATCCTATAAACTCCATAATAGGGTAAAAATACACAGCGACACACTTACTAGGGTGATGGTAGTGTGCCAACCCAAGGGTAGAGGTATAGATATTTTAGCTAATTCCCAGCTTGGAGTACATTATCCTAAAATAAACATCAAGTTTCAAATAAATCCAGAGGCTCACATACATGTCATTCAACTAGGTCAAACTACAAATGTTCCATTCCTAAATAGGGAGTATATAGTAATTGCTTGTCCTTACCTTAGGCAGCATATAGCAGCTTAAGCTCAATGCTACACGAATAACTGGTATCAGTCCTCCTTTGCACAGAATGTGTGCCACTTTATCCTATAAGGTGTTTTAATATGCTGTAGTAAAGTAGGTTGTGGCCAGGATCCTCCATCTATGGATATCAAACACACATATGTATTGATGTACTAGTAGCCAAAGATTAGGGTCATTACAAGGTGGCCACAGAGTCCATGGGGTCTATTTAATGATAAAGAGTAAACCAAGAAAAACTGCACTCAGACCAAACAAACAGATATAAAAAACAAAACAAAGGCAGCAGCACTAGTGGGATAAGCACAAACA
The DNA here is from genome assembly GCA_029206835.1 of Rana muscosa. Lineage (NCBI taxonomy): Eukaryota > Metazoa > Chordata > Amphibia > Anura > Ranidae > Rana > Rana muscosa. Next base: position 40,506,131 of record JARGYO010005626.1, read on the forward strand.
AAGAACTAAAAAATGGAGAGCTGCGCCAATAAGGCAATTCACATTAAAGGATTGGCATCCAGAGGCTGGTATGCAAAAAACGGTACAGAATTGTCAACTAAACAAAAAAATCATATTGCAAAAAAGTGGCCTGGATTCACAATAATGTCCGCATTGAATGAAAATCAGAGTCCAGATATGTGCATTGCATATAGAGGTTAGTATGCAAAACTCAAACCCCAAAAGTCTAAATTGATGTTGCACAAACTTTAGACAGTACTATCCAGATAGGTAGTATAGGATGATGGATATGCAGATAATGAAATCCTAATATGCAGACAGTTCAAATGCACATCACCCGGTGATTCACAAAAAACGAAAGGTGCCCACCACCATAATAAGTTGTCCGCTTACCAGAGGCAAGCCCAAGAGAATTTATTGGGACATTAATTCACTTTCTGAATATGTGGCACTTTCACGTATTCCCCGGGGCCTCAGAATTAAGAAATTCCCCACGTCTGACCTTCTGAATGATGCTTTAAAGCAGGAATGGACTGATACACTCAGCTCATGCTCTCTTAAATTAATGGAGATACTCCTTAAATCAAAGAATCAAGAAATAAGCATCATACAATCAGAAATGGCAGATATTCAGAATAGTCTCACGGAATTACAGACACATTCTGAGTTTGCGGAGCTAGACGGCCGCCTGAATAAAAAACTAGACAAATTGGAAAGGCATGTCATCTCCACCAAAACAAGTAAAATGACCCGAGATAAGGTCGACTACGAAAGCGGGAATGTATACACATGGAAGAAGATGCAATTCCAATCTGGCCGATCACGAAAGAACCGACCCAAGAAAGTCAGCTTTTCCGATTTAGAACATGACCTGGGCAATGACACCATGGCTACATCTGCGTCGGATTCCTCACCTGAACGTCTGCTGAGGTCTCCCATTCGGACTCATTCACAGGATGGAATCCAATCTGGAAACCCTCGGGGACCTTACAAGAAAGCCAAACAGAAAAGCGCAACAAGAAAACACGGAGAGGAGGGAAAAGACACTCGTACACCAAAGAAAACCCCATATACCTTGCGGGGGAGAAAAAAGTAGATGTCACCAATATTATCAACATCTCGAGCAGAATTTTAAGCGATGAAGAGAAATGCATTTTATCCAAGGGACTTAATTTTTGCCCCACCAGGCATTTTGACCTTTTTAATACCCTATTGGACGTTAATAAATTCTTCGTAGCTTAACGCTCAAGAAACACTACTTTGATCTCCCTATGGAAGCAGAGGACACCTCCTCCGGTGATCAGGATATGGGTGAGTGTCCTTCTTCTCCAGTGTTGTTTTCTGAAGTGTGTGCTCTTCAAGAGCTTATGGATTTGGCTACTGAGTCCAGTCCTTGCCCCTTCGACCCCACTGATGTCCCTAACAGTATTTCATTCAAACTTAGATCGGACTTTTATCCGGTGGGGTCGCGGGGCAAGGATCTCGACCTCTTTCAAAGTATGGTCGAGAAGGATCTCACCCATTTGGCTTGTGATTGCCGTAGGAGGTCTGTTTCCCATAATTTGTCTCCATCAGAACACAAAGCTCTTAAGCATTTAGAAATGGATAATAACATTGTCATTCGCAATGCGGACAAGGGTGGGTTGGTGGTGGTCCTCAATTCTGACACCTATAAAGGTGAAGCTTTACGTCAGTTGTCTGACAGCAATACCTATACTTCACTCAAGGGTGATCCCACCATCCCTTTTTCTGCTAAACTTTCCTCCTTGTTGGACACAGCAGTCCATGCGGGAATTTTTTCAGATAAAGAGAAATTGTTATTTATCCCCATTAATCCCGTGATGCCGGTGTTCCATCACCTGCCAAAAATTCACAAGGGCCTGGACCCACTTATGGGCAGGCCCATAGTGGCAGGTATCGGATCCCTTAACGAGCGCCTGGGAGAGTGGGTTGACGGCCAACTTCAGCCATTGGTTGTCAACCTCCCAGGGTATCTACGCGATACCAAACAACTGCTTATAAAACTCAGGGATTTTCAGTGGAAAGCAGAGTACAGGTGGATTACATGCGATGTGACTAGCCTCTACTCGAGTATTCCTCACGACTTGGGGGTTTTGGCTGTGTCCACTTTACTCAAAGAATCTGGAAAGTATTCGTTAGTGTTACAGGAGTTTATCTTGCTGTCATTGGACTATTTACTTACATATAATTTCTTTATGTTCGACGGGGGCTATTATCTCCAAAGGTGCGGGGCCTCTATGGGAGCGAAATTTTCGCCTTCCCTGGCTAATCTCTATATGGGATTTTGGGAGAGGTCCCGCATTTTTGGACATGATAGCTCCCGTCGTTTAGACACAATTTTCTTTTGTAGGTTCATTGACGACCTCCTGTTTGTTTCCTCCAACGAGGATACAAATTTACAGGATTGGTTGGATCACCTTAACGATAATTCCATGAATTTTCGCTTTACGGGAAAACTTGGCATTACCTCCATAGATTTTTTGGATGTCAAGTTGTTGGCTGTAAATGATGTAGTAGTCACAGGCATCTATAGAAAACCCACAGCTGGCAATGCCCTTCTTAGAGCGGACTCGGGTCACCCCAGCCACACCATTCGTGGGGTCCCGGTCGGACAATTCCTCAGGCTCCGACGTTTGTGCAGCAGACCTGAGGATTTTGTCACCGAAGCTGCAAATATGACCCAACGATTCATTAACAGGGGTTATGCTCCCAATATAATAAAAAGAGCCTTCAAAACCGCGAGTGCTATCCCAAGAGAGACCTTACTTCAGAATCGTTCGAATAAACGTAAGAACAAAGCGGCACTGTCTTTCAGTGGAATACCGGTGTTCTCTACTCCCTATAGTTTTGAATTCGGTAAAATAAAATCTACTATTGAGAAATACCTTCCTATTCTACTGAACGACCCTGCCTACCATGAAATACTCTCTAGGGGAGTTAAATCAGTGTCCCGCAGAGCCCCTACCTTGGGTAGTCGCCTTTCACCTAGCCTTTTTTCAAGCATACTTTCGGCATCAAACTGGTTGCATTTTCAGGGCACCTTTAGATGCGGAATGCCTCACTGCAACTACTGTAGACACATAAAAACAGGTGACACAGTTCAGTCAAGCACCAATCACAATTCTTTTGATATCAAGCAGTTCATTAATTGCAATACCAAGTTTTTGGTATATGTGATTAAATGTGAACTGTGCAATATCCAATATGTCGGGAAGAACGACTAGGAGACTCAAAGACAGACTGTATGATCACCTGTATGATATACAGAAAGACAGGAACACGAATGTTGCCAGGCATTGGGTATCAGTACATCAGAAAAATGTCTCATGCCTCTCCATACAAGGTATAGAAAAGATTAGTTCACCTTTAAGAGGGGGAGACAAATTCAGGACACTGTGCAGGCATGAGGTCTATTGGATTTTTTCATTGCATACCATGATACCGGCAGGCCTTAACTTCGAATGGGATATATCCCATTATTATGATTAGTCCTCGCGTCCTGCACAGTGTCCTTTCTAGTTTCTAGTGTCTGGTGTCTTTTCCAATGTTTCTAACATTTGTTACCCATGCATGTTAACTGAGGTTCAGATTGCAATCTTGTCCTCCTCTACTACATGTCCATGGGCATATATGCATATACCCGGATTCTTGTCAGGAGTTTTTCATTTCATTTTGTTTTATCTAGTTACCATGATATTGATTGCTTTTTGCATGTTTAAACCTTTATGGTCTCTGTATTATCACCTATAAAACATTTGGAACATGATAGTTCTACTATTCTATTGGGACCATTTTCTTTTCTTTTTCTTCCCTTTTTTCTTTCAGTCACGAACCATTATTCACCTGGTTTGGAAGAAATTGTATGGACTTGGTCTCTTTCTTTTGCACAAATCATCAATTAGTGGTAGATCGTAACGATCAGATCGTTTTATTATATATGTGTCACACATTCATTTGTGTGTTTTATAGTCTCTTTATTCCTTTTTTAACTTATGTTGGTTTTGGTCATGTCATTCTTGACAGTATGAACTGTCTTGGGCACATATAGAGTTAATTCTGTATACGGAAACGACATATAGAGTTTTATCCCGGAAGCCAATGTATACACAAGATTTATGGCCCATATTTCATCTGTATGTAAATTGTATTGTAAATGTAATATTACATTGGCATTCATTGAGCGCATATGTCTATGTGGGCATCATGGTATGTTTATACTAAGTCAGGATCCAACCCAAAGGTTTTGTCATTTGTTAGTATTTTCATTTTTAATTTTTTCACATAGACTCTCGTTCCCGTGCGAATTGTCCCCATAGAATTACTTGTACATCTTTCAATTGAACGGATGGTTTTCCATCGAGATGTCTATGGTTGGATGCGCATCCCAGTTAATGCGCACATTTTCGGAGCCACTATATATATACACATACATTTTTACATTGGGCTCCTTATGTGTGCGCATTCAGCTGAATACCTGCATTCACACGGGGGCACTTCCTTATTTAACTTTTTCACATAGACATTTGTCTCGATGTGAATCGTTCACAAAGAACAATCTTGTAGATATTTTGATTGGATGGATCGCTTTCCATCGAGATGTCTATGGTTGGATGGATTGGATGGATCGTTTTCCATCGAGATGTCTATGGTTGGACGTGTATTTCAGTTAATGCACACATTTTTGGAGCCACTATATATATACACATATATTTTTACATTGGGCTCTTTATGTGTGCGTACTGAGCTGTATGCCTATATGTACACAGGGGTACATCCTTAATTAACCCTTCACATAGACATTTGTCTCGATGTGAATCGTTCACATAGAACAATCTTGTAGATATTTCGATTGGATGGATCGTTTTCCATCGAGATGTCTATGGTTGGACGTGTATTTCAGTTAATGCACACATTTTTGGAGCCACTATATATATACACATATATTTTTACATTGGGCTCTTTATGTGTGCGTACTGAGCTGTATGCCTATATGTACACAGGGGTACATCCTTAATTAACCCTTCACATAGACATTTGTCTCGATGTGAATCGTTCACATAGAACAATCTTGTAGATATTTCGATTGGATGGATCGTTTTCCATCGAGATGTTTATGGTTGGACGTGCGTCCCAGTTGATGCGCGCATTTTCGGAGCCATTATATATACACACATATATTTTTTCATTGGGCTCCCCATGAGTGTGCACTTAGCTGTATGCCTGTGTATACATATGGGTACATCCTTGTCTTAGATTCACATACATGGTGTCTTGAAACACATTTGTACATATATGCTTCTACTGCATGTTTATACAATAGCTCATCTTCATGCATAATACACCCCCTGGAATGACTTCCATCCCAATAGACATATAGACTGATGCGTTTTTAAAAGAGACATATACTCACATATAAATACAATCTGCTCAGATATCAGTTCAATCAGAACATCTGTTCTTTTATTCACATTAAGTTCACTGTATAAATAATCAATAATAATAATAAAATTCAAAAAATAAATATCAAAAGAGACATGCACATATCAGTATGGACTAATCAATATTAATGCTAGCACTTCACAATGCACCTAATTAATTTATAAGGTTGCTTTGCATTTTCATCTATATACGTCCAAATTTTGTATATATGCACATATTTTTCTCTCTTGTATTCACACACATGGTTACACATGTTTTGGATGCACATTTATATCACACTACCCTTACAATTGGTAGTAATCTCATCCTTATTTATTATTTTTTATCATTTTATTTTTATAATTATTTTTATTGTTATTTTTCGTTCCACCTTCACACCACTTCACACCATATCACCTGTCTTTTATATATATTACATATTCTTTATATATATTTGTATAGATTGTATATATGGTGAGGTATTTCTATCCTCTTTTATCATTGTGGTCAGTGAACCACACCCATTTCACTTGAATCACCTCACGTTTAATCAATCTTCAATTAACCAATTATTTTCACCTTGGGGTTGGATCACATGACTTCCCCTGTTTAGGGTATATCTTGGGTAATATTTGTGTAATAACCAGCTATGAGTGAGCACTTTAATAGTGTGAAACGCGTTAGCCAGATGTGATCAGTTTGCTGTGTTGTGCAGTGTGTTTTGGTTTCTGAACCTTTTTTTGGAATAAAGGCTTTTTAACCGGAGTGCTGCGTCCAGAAGACTTTTCTTTCTTCAAGCCCAAGAGAGCAGTCGGCTGTAACCCAGCCACGGTCTTTGGCTTGTGTGTGGAGACACCAGAACTACACCAGGAATTAGGATAATCCCGAAAGGCAGAAGACCAGTTTGATTGTGTTCCACCCGATCATAAAGTATGTGCAGCCATTGTATTAAACCAACTGCAATCAACAGGTGGCCTGGAGCAGACCAAAAAAAAAAGAACCAAAGAAAAAGCCCACTTTTTTGCAATATGATTTTTTGGTTTGGTTGACAATTGTGTACCATTTTTTGCATACCAGCCTCTGGATGCCAATCCTTTAATGTGAATTGCCTTATTTGCGCAGCTTTCCATTTGTTAATGATAAAGAGTGCTGCTTACATTGGATGTCTAGATGAAGAGCGTGCCTCTACCCTCTTGCTGGTGTCAGCACCGTGTCAATCAGATGCACCTGCCGGTCTCTCTGAGTCCCAGCTGGTCCTCTCTCAATTTAAGCACATCCCAACCGAGGCGTCCATTGAGGGCGGGCGCCCGGGTATGACGCCACTCGGCCAGGCCAGAGATGCATGCCCCCGGACGCGGTCGTGCCGTGAATGCGTGGTTGGCATTGCGTGGCCGTGAACAGAGAGAGCTGCTGAAACCCAGGACCACAGGAGGAGCAGAAGCACCTCCCAGTGGTGCCTGGGTGCGCCGCACACCACAACACAATGGGCAGCAAGGGAGCCCACCTCCGGGTAAATGATGACAGCACTACCAGCCGCATATCTACCACCCCACTAGTGGGGAAGTGGGGTTTGTTAAGGACCATCCAAAAGGACTGCACCACCCTGCCCTCAAACGATCTATAGAGAAAAAAATAGGTACATTCATTAAACCATACAACTGAAAAATTAGTAATTGGCTATAGTTAACATTTGGCCAGTAAATTCATAATATACACATCATGGTATCAGGGCATTGAAGAGTATATAACTGTCACATTTGGACTTTAGTGTAATTGGACTTCATCACAGGTAGGGATGGGCCAAACCCCCCCCCCCCCCCCCGGGTTTGGTTCGGTTCGCACCAGAACACCTCGAACAGGCAAAAAGTTCTAGTGAACATGCAAACCCTATTAAAGTCTATGGAACATGAAAAATCAAAATACCTAATCTTAAAGGCTTATATGCAAGTTATAGCCATAAAAATTGTATGGAGACCTGGGTACTGCCCCAGGGGACATCAATGCAAAAATTTGTTTTAAAACAATCGTTTTTAAAGGAGCAGTGATTTTAACGATGCTTAAAGCGAAACAATAAAAATGAAATATTCCTTTAAATATCGTGCCTGGGGTGTCCCCTTAGTCTGCCTGTAAAGTGGCGCATCTGTGCGATGTGGAGAACATGCCACAGCAATAATGACATTTCTAAAGGAAAAAATGTAATTTAAACTTGCTCACGGCTATAATGTATTGCCACCTCCCGGCAATATAGATGAAAATGTTTTTAAAAACAGCATGGGGTTCCCCCCAATATCAATACCAGACCCTTATCCGAGCATCCAGCCTGGCAGGTCAGGAAAAGAGGGGGGGACAAGCGAGCTGAACCGTACCAGGCTACATGCCCTCAACATGGGGTGGTGGGTGTTTTGGGGCAGGGGGGCTCTGCGCCCCCCATCCCAAAGAATCTTGTCCCCATGTTAATGGGGACAAGGACCTCTTCCTGACAAAAACAACAGCAACTTACTAACACACGCAAAGAAGGAGTCTTAAAAAGGACTGTTGGGTCTTAATAAAGCCCAGTGAATGCAGACAGACTTATACTCTACTCTCCTTAAACACACAAACTGCAATTCACTGCAAAATATCAATGACAATATACAGCACTGAATATAGTGCTGTATACTGTATAGCACGGTAAAGCTGTAGTATGATACTACACTGGCAGTTCACTTTCCCTACAATACTGCCATCGCTCTCACTAAATTCCCACAAACTGACAAAAGGCTGCTGGGGCAGCAACTTTGTACAAAGTCCTTATCGGCGAAAGTCTTCCACCTAACCAACTCTTTTCAATGTATTATGGAACATTCTGTAGAGCAATTCTCACCAAACATCCCAAAAAGTTCAGATTTTGTCTGAACAGCCGAAATTCAGTCTGAACTTGGTTCAGAGCATACTGTTAGATCATTCCTATTACTCAGTCACTGTTTGTTTTCTTATTAAGGATTACCAGTCTTTAATTGTTACACTTGTATGTATGAGGCTAAAAGGTCATAATGAAAGTATACATTTTTCATTCTCTGTTAAAATTAAAAGCTAGAAGTCAAATTTATTTGGATAATTACAAAAGTGTAGCAGAAACGCCTATAATGAAAGTTGGCCGATTCTTTATTTCGTGCAAGACATTCCCAAAGTTTTGGTTAAAATGGGTCATTACTTTCCTAATATGCTCAATGTTGGACTGAATTTTGAGCAGTTTTTAGGCTGCATACTGTTTTCTTCCAGATAATTTGCCGGATTAAAATTAGCAGTGTGAAAAGCTGTAGAGAAATATAAATGCCTGCCAAATCAAAGAAATAATCAGATTTTTATGAATATTTAATATCATAGTCATGGCAAATAAGGCAAGTAATTAGTACTTACCATAAATTTGCAAAGTATTATTTTATGTAAATGATACATTTTACTTGTTTGAGATGAATAATTCATTGCATTATAGGGAGATGACACAAACCAGTAAACATGTAGATATATGTGTAATTTGTTGCCTTACACATGGTTTTATTGATTTGTTTTATACATGTATATCTACACAGCTATACAGCTAAAATTGTAATATTACATTTAAATATTCAATATTAATATTAAATATTTCCCAGCTCCAGCCAAATAATTTTTTCGGTTTTGGGTGCAGTGGAAAAGGTTAGAAAATCTGTCAGGTTTTAAATTCCTCATTAAGGAATAATTTTTAATTCTGCCTGTGTCCCTATAAAAGATTTCTTTCTACCTGTTTGTTCTGACAGGTATCACCTGGACAGGAAGTTACCTCATGAGAAATTAGATTTACCTGTGCTCAAATCCCAATAGCTTATACCTATTCATAAACCATCAGGTGCTAAAAGGGTGTGACCACATGTTAACATTAAAAATTCTGGATGAATCCTCTGCACATTCTTTCCAGCAAACTTTGTACAAAAAAGTAGGATTTTTTGTTCACATGCATTGCAATATATGATTAAACTGGCCAACTGAGTCAAAGTAATCCCTCTCTACTCAAGTGAATAGAGTGCTAATAAGGTGCAAATTGACACAGTTAAAACTTATTTCTGGTCAGTGACCAGACCTGAACCTTGTAGCTCTCCTACAACTTGTCTATATTTGCCCCATATTGGCACTATATCCACAGGTATACCCAGGTATATTTTATTTATATTGTAGTGCAGGTCAGTGACCAGATTTCTCCAGTGACCAGATCCTGAACCTTGTAACATCCCTACATTTTGCGTTTATTTGTCCCATATTGGTACTATATCTACTGGAGCATTTGCATTTTGCAGAGCAGAGTAGGGACTGGGGAGAGAGGGATTATTTTGACACAGTTTGTTATTTTGACACAGTTTGTGAACTTAAAAACTTATTGCAATGTATGTGAACAAAAAAACCCTGTTTCTCTGCAATGTTTGCAATGTTTGCTAGAAAGGGTATATAGCAGTATGCAGAGCGTTCATCCAAAATCTCCATCATGGGGAAACAGGCAGCGGAAATCCCCATTACAGAGGTTTAAAGCCACCTTTACTTCCTAATACGTGTGACAGCTGTCAAATAAGGTGGGGATTTTTTAGTACACAAGAACACAGAGGAAGTAAGTGGAAATCTACCAAATGGGGATAAAAGCTGACAGTACAAACTGTATGCAGCATCGGCTGCAAACAATATACAGCGCTGTGTACCCAAAACAAAATCAAGTTGGGCTGCATGCTGCTCAGCCATTCAGAGGAAGCCATTAATTATGGAATTATGAATGAGTACAAGGCTTCCACTGATGCCTGAGGTAGAGACTGTGCCCTCATCTGCCTGTATCTCCACCTCAGCCATTCAGAGGAAGCCTTGTACTCATTCATAAAATATCAGGCTTTCTGTGAATTGCTGAGCAGCACTAAGCCTGATCTGTGATCAAGGCTTGTAAGCCGGAACGTGTGAGCCCCTGTATATTTTTACTCACTTTCTTTTATGCACCAATAAAGAAGCAACAAGGACGATTGGAGTTGCTGGCACTATTCTTTGTATTTAAGCCTGATCTGTGCCAGGAGCCCAGGACACAGCATTGCATATTGCATTGCTGATGCTACATACAATAATAGAAAAAGCAACCATACATATTCCTTGCTCCCCCAGCAGACAACACTTTTTATCTCTCTAGGACACCTTGAGTTATGGGCGAGCCATTGGTGTCCTCACTTATAATATAGTGCTGCTGGTCCTGCACTGTACGTCAGAGTGTCTGAGATTGAGAGAATGTAAACAGAAACAACTTCAGGGGACTGGTCTTGAAGCTGGACAGAAGTCTGCAGGAGCAGAGAATAAGGTAATTGAGGATAAAGTTTCGGTTCACCACTACAATGTATTTGAGGCAAATCCTCTGAGTTTGAGATTCCACAGTCTGAGAATTTTTTTTAAATCATAGTGCACTGCATAGCCTTCGAATCATGGCCAGCAGGCTTAGGAGAGACAATAATTGTCTTTGGATAAGCTAGCCCCCTCACTGTAAAGGCGGGCACAGAGCAGCCATAGCGTCAGTGCATTTGAAGCTGTTGTGGAGAAAGCTGACAAACTGCATAGGGAGAGATTAGGGTCAGTTAAAAAAGTGTACTTTAATTCAAACTGCTAGTTCTTTGAGCAATCAACCCCTTTTATGCACCTTTTTTTGTTCTTGCTTTTAATTTTTTTGGTCTTTCACTTTATATTGTGGTTGATTTGATGCCAGTCATCACTTTTAGCTGCTAGGGTAGAGAAAAAAGAAGTGCCACCTAAGTGCAGTATTAAAAGATTATTTGAATGACACAAATATCAATCACACTTACAGGAAAGGAAGCAAAGGAAGGCTCATCTGTAAAGATCATATAGTCCTCGTCCCGGGTCCATGGGCTGCACAGGTGTAAAAGATGCAGAGTCTGTTTTCCTCAGGCTTGTCCTGTGGCCATCAGGATTAGGCCTGGTCCAGCGTGGAACGCACGTGAGGTCACGGGTCACGTGACTACTTCCGGGGAACACTTCCGGGAGGGGGGGTCACACAGGAGAAGCAAGGGGTTGATTGGGCTACGCGCTCAGAGCCACTGCTTCTTCTATTGGCCTGATGTTAACATAGTGTGTTGTAAACTCTTTTGAATAGGCTTCCTATAATATTAGCTTACTGCTTTATGTAAGTATATTGTTCCTATTGTGTCCTCTATAATAGTCTAATAATGGTGATTTTAAACATTTTTATATATTTTAACCACTTAAGCCCCGGATCAATACGCAGCTTAATGACCAGAAGTGTTTTTTACAATTTGGCACTGCGCTGCTTTAACTGGAAATTGTGCTGACATGCAATGTTGTACCCAAACAAAATTTGTGTCCTTTTCTTCCCACAAATAGAGCTTTCTTGTAATGGTATTTGATTGCCTCTGCGATTATTATTTTTTTGCGATATAAACGGAAAAAGACTGAAAATTTTGAAAAAATAATGATATTTTCTACTTTTTGTTATAAGAAGAATCGAATAAACTCAATTCTAGTCATACATTTAGGCCAAAATGTATTCAGCCACATGTCTTTAGTAAAAAAAAGTCAATAAGCGTATATTTATTGGTTTGCGCAAAAGTTATAGTGTCTACAAACTAGGGTATATTTTCTGGGATTTACACAGCTTTTAATTTATGACTGCCCATCTCATTTCTTGAGGTGCTAAAATGGCAGGGCAGTACAACCCCCCCCCAAATGACCCCATTTTGGAAAGTAGACACCCCAAGGAAATTGCTGAGAGACATGTTGAGCCCATTGAATATTTTTATTTTTTTGTCCCAAGTGATTGAATAATGACAAAAAAAAAAATTACAAAAAGTTGTCACTAAATGATATATTACTCACACATGCCATGGTTATATGTGGAATTGCACCCCAAAATACATTTTGCTTCTTCTCCTGAGTACGGGGATACCACATGTGTGGGACTTTTTAGGAGCCTAGCCGTGTACGGGACCCCGAAAACGAAGCACCGCCTTCAGGATTTCTAAGGGCGCAAATTTTTGATTTCACTCCTCACTACCTATCACAGTTTTGAAGGCCATAAAATGCCAAAATAGCACAAAACACCCCCAAATGACACCATTTTAGAAAGTAGACACCCCAAGGAAATTGCTGAGAGGCATGTTGAGCCCATTGAATATTTTTTTTTTTTGTCCCAAGTGATTGAATAATGACAAAAAAAAAAAAAAATTACAAAAAGTTGTCACTAAATGATATATTGCTCACAAATGCCATGGTTATATGTGGAATTGCACCCCAAAATACATTTTGCTGCTTCTCCTGAGTACGGGGATACCACATGTGTGGGACTTTTTAGGAGCCTAGTCGCGTACGGGACCCCGAAAAGCAAGCACCGCCTTCAGGATTTCTAAGGGTACAAATTTTTGATTTCACTTCTCACTGCCTATCACAGTTTCGAAGGCCATAAAATGCCAAAATAGCACAAAACCCCACCAAATGACGCCATTTTGGAAAGTAGACACCCCAAGCTATTTGCTGAGAGGCATGGTGAGTATTTTAAAGCTCTCATTTGTTTTTGAAAATGAAGAAAGAAAATATATATATATTTTTTTCAATTTTCAAAACTTTGTGACAAAAAGCGAGATCTGCAAAATGCTCACCATACCTCTCAGCAAATAGCTTGGGGTGTCTACTTTCCAAAATGGGGTCATTTGTGGGGGTTTTGTGGCATCTGTTCATTCCATCGCCCCAAACTGTGATAGGCAGTGAGGAGTGAAATCACAAATTTACACCCTTAGAAAGCCTGAAGGCGGTGCTTGGTTTTTGGGGTCCCGTACGCAGCTGGGCTCCCAAAAAGTCTCACACATGTGGTATCCCCGTACTCAGGAGAAGCAACAGAATGTATTTTGGGGTGTAATTCCACATATTCCCATGGCATGTTTGAGCAATATATCATTTAGTGACAACCTTGTGCAAAAAAAATTAAAAAAAAATTGTCTTTTTTCCGCAACTTGTGTCAACATATAAAATATTCCATGAACTCGACATGCCTCTCAGTATATAGCTTGGGGTGTCTACTTTCTAAAATGGGGTCATTTGGGGGGGTTTTGAACTGTCCTGGCATTTTATACACAACATTAGGAAGCTTGCATCCACTCTTCTAACCACTTGAATACAAAGCCCTTTCTGACACTTTTTGTTTACATGAAAACATATTTTTTTCTTGCAAGAAAATTATGTTGAAACCCCAAACATTACATATTTTTTTAAAGCAAAGGCCCTACAGATTAAAATGGTGGGTGTTGCATTTTTTTTTCCACACAGTATTTGCGCAGCGATTTTTCAAATGCATTTTTTGGGGAAAAAATACACTTATTTTAATTTTAATGCACTAAAAAACACTATATTGCCCAAATGTTTGATGAAATAAAAAAGATGATCTTAGGCCGAGTACATAGATACCAAACACGACATGCTTTAAAATTTCGCACAAACGCGCAGTGGCGACAAACTATATACATTTTTAAAAGCCTTTAAAAGCCTTTACAGGTTACCACGTTAGATTTACAGAGGAGGTCTACTGCTAAAATGACTGCCATCGATCTAACCTTCACGGTGATACCTCACATGCATGATGCAATTGCTGTTTACATATGACGCCAGACCGACGCTTGTGTTCGTCATTGCGCAAGAGCAGGGCGGGACAGGGGTGCTTTTTTTTTTTTTTTTTTATTAATTTTGCTTTTTTTTTTTTTTTTAAACTGTTCCTTCCATATTTATTTTTTTTTATAATTTTTATTGTTATCTCAGGGAATGTAAATATCCCATATGATAGCAATAGGTAGTGACAGGTACTCTTTTTTTGAAAAAACTGGGGTCTATTAGACCCTAGATCTTTCCTCTGCCCTCAAAGCATCTGACCACACCAAGATCGGTGTAATAAAATGCTTTCCCAATTTCCCAATGGCGCTTTTTATATCCGGGGGGGGGGACATTCCCTCCCACTGCTTGTAAAAGCAGTCCAGAGGCTAATTAGCCACTAGGATTGCTTTTACATGAAAGCCGGCCGCTGGCTGAAAAGAATGATACCAAGATGATACCTAAACCCGCAGGCATCAATCTGGTATAACCATTCAAAATCCAGCAACATACCAGTACGTTGCTGGTCCTTGTTGGACATGTATTGTAATCTTTTTTTTCATGCAGCCTGTTGGCTGAACGAAAAAAAAAGAGATTGATCGGTGGGTATGCCCACCATTAGAATACCTCCCTTCATCCACCCACTTCTAATGATGGGCATACATGCACCATTTATATATGCCGAAGCATGGGGGCATCCTCCCGCAAAAATTATGCCGCGTACACACGGTCAGACTTTTCCACGGGCAAGCCTCCGTCGGAATTTTGACCGTATGTAGTCGGCATTAGGAGCAAAATCGCTCCTCCGCTCCTCCGCCCCTGCTTCCCCCATGCTTCAGGATATATGCTTTTTTTTTTAACTGTGGTGGTGAAATAACCTCCTACAGCACTGGAGTCACAGGGATCAGGCCTGTCTCTGCGAACGCTGCAGTTATGTGTGTTGTGTTTTGTAAGTAACAGTGATCGATCGATACTGCACTTGGGTGGCCTGGGCTGGACGGAGGGGCAAAATGCAGGTGCTAGCAGGTATCTGGGCTGATCCCGCTAACACTGCGTTTTTGGGAACCCTAAACTGCTGGGAACGCTAGTATAGATCTGATCAGATCAGATATTGATCTGTTCAGATACTATACCACTAAGGGAGGTGTATGCTTCGCGCGTGGGTGTTAGCGTTACTGGCACTAACCTGACGCTGCCTGGGGTGTGACGCAGACCCTCTCTGAGGCTAAAACCTAATTGATATCACCCGCCGGGCGATTAGGGGGTTAAACCTTTATTGGGTTATATACAGCGGGTGCCCTGACACTATAAAAAGCAAACTAACTAACCAGCGTCACCCGTAACACTTATATGGTGATCACTGGTGAAAGGGTTAACTAGGGGCAATCAGGGGGTTAAACCTTTATTAGGTATTATATGGGGGTACCTGACGCTATATAAAAACCTGACGGGGAGCCTAAATAACAAAATAACTAACTGGCTAACCAGTGTCACCAGTAACACTTATATGGTGATCACTGGTGAAAGGGTTAATTGGGGCAATTAGGGGGTTAAAACCTTTATTAGATAATATATGAGGGTACCTGACGCTATAAAAACCTGCGGCGAATCTAAAAAAAATAACTGACTACCTAGCGGCACCAGCATAACTAATACAGCGATCAGAAAAACGATCGCTTAGTGACACTGGCAAAAGGGAGTGAAAGGGTTACCTGGGGGGCGATCAAGGGGTTAAACCTTTATTAGGTAATATATGGGGGTACTTGACGCTATAAAAACCTGCGGCGAACCTAAAAAAAAATAACTGGCTACCTAGCGGCACCACCGTCACTAAGACAGCGATCAGAAAAACGATCGCTTAGTGACACTGGCAAAATGGGGTGAAAGGGTTACCTGGGGGGCGATCAAGGGGTTAAACCTTTATTAGGTAATATAAGGGGGTCCCTGACGCTATAAAAACCTGCGGCGAACCTAAAAAAAATAACTGGCTACCTATCGGCACCAGCGACACTAAGACAGCGATCAGAAAAACGATTGCTTAGTGACAGCGGTGCTAGGGGGTGAAAGGGTTACCTGAGGGACGATCAAGGGGTTAAACCTTTATTAGGGGGGAGTTAGGGGGCAACACTGGACCTAAAACTAACTGCCCTGACACTTTTACAGTCACAAATGTCGCTGATTGCAGTGATCAGTAAATAAAAGGTCACTGCAATCAGTGACACTGTGACTGGGGGCTGGGGGGTGATCTGGGGGTGTCTGGGGGGGCCTGGGGGGGCGATTGTGTGCCTATGTGTGCTGGTGTCAGTGTGCTGTTTAGTGCACTAACCTGTGTGTCTTCTCTCCACGGCGCTGCAGGAGAGATGACATCACTTCCTCCTGCCTGTGTAAACATTACACAGGCAGAGGAAGCTTTTCGTTCGCCGGGAGCGATCGCGAGGGGGTGGCCAGAAACGAATGGCGGCCCCCTCATCACGGATCGCTCCCGAAGCGATCCCGGCCGCTCACTGTACCGGAGGGGGGTTCGATGGGACCCCCCACCCATACGAAGGCAAGCACGTACAGGTACGTGAGTTTGCCTGTCCGTGCCATTCTGCCGACGTATATGTACAGTGAGCAGTCGTTAAGGGGTTAAACATATTTATTGTATACATATTTGTAGTCCTTTTATATCCCAGTGTTTTTACCAATATGCCCCTTCATATTATTGTATTTAGTTTACATTCCTTGTCAGTCCACCTATTTATCTATTTATTTAGTCTCTTGCTGCTTTTTGGTCCGCGCTGGGACCCGTAGTCACACGGTGCCAGCACAGGCTTAAAAGCACCAGTCCTTTCAGTTTCCAATCAGGCCAATAGAAGGAGCAGTGGCTCAGAGCGCGTAGCCCAATCAACCCCTTGCTTCTCCTGTGTGACCCCCCTCCCGGAAGTGTTACCCGGAAGTAGTCACGTGACCCGTGACGTCACGTGCGTTCCACGCTGGACCAGGCCTCATCCTGATGGCCACAGGACAAGCCTGAGGAAAACAGACTCTACACCTGTGCAGCCCATGGACCCAGGACGAGGACTACAGGATCTTTACAGATGAGCCTTTCTTTGCTTCCTTTCCTGTAAGTGTGATTGATATTTGTGTCAATAAAATAATCTTTTAATACTGCACTTAGGTGGCGCTTCTTTTTTCTCTACCCTTTCTTGTTTACTACAGAGTCAGCACTCTGAGGACAGCAGCCGCCATCCACCAGCCATATTATCTGCTTTTTAACCCTTGAACTGCCTGTTTCTATTATTATTTTAAACAGACTCATTGCTATATCCCCATTTACTTATGCACTTTGTGTTTGCGCTAACAGTTACCTTTTTCATTGTATCACTTTTAGCTGCTGTCCGTCCATAGCAAACTTTTTTTTTTACCTGTCGCCAGGCTTTTATTTCATTGGGTGGAAGCTTTTATTTCATTGGGTGGAATTTTGGGGTTTTCATTTATTTTGAGGGTATATTTGCATATTAGATAAATGTTTTATGGTGGAATGGGAAGAGTAGTTGATTTTTAAAGATAGGAAAATAGAATAAATATTTTATAAACAATTTATTGATCATGCATTAAAGGATAAGTTCACCTTTGTAAAAAATAAAATAAAATAAAAATTTGCAGTTAAAAAAAAAGGGCATTTATAATTTGTCTTACTAGGAGCCTGCAAAGCATTGCACGTGCAATCAGCAGATCACGGGTGCAAACCAGGACTCCTGCAGACTACCAGTGTAAGCTGTCTGCTCGTACCTCATACGAGCAGGCAATTACACAATGACAGGAAGAAACAATGTACTACCTAGAGCGATCAACAGCGCCCTGGTAGTTCATTGAGAACTACAAGTTGACAGCCACAAAGCCTGTCGATACTTATAGTTCTCACATTCACAGAACTCTGTGAATGAATGACACGGCAGGGCGGGCAGTGATTGTTTTCCTTTTTCCTTTTCTTTTTTTTTTTCTTTTTAACATAGATGACTGTCAATAATAACATTATCAATAAAGTAAAGAAACAGTTACATTTCTGGATGTAAATGTATTTGTGAATCAAGAAGTATTATGTATGAAGGTACATATTAAGGAAACTGTCAAGAATTGTTACTTGGCAAAACTAATTGTCATCACCCAGTTTGGCTTAAAGTGTATTTCCACTTTTGGAGCTAAACTGTGATAACACATACTTTATATTTGTTACATGTTCCCATTCACATAGCATAATGAAAAAAATAATAATAAAAATTGCTGCTTACATTCTCCTTGCTCTTTTCTGAAAACTGAAGTTTTCCTCTGCTAAGAAGGGGGCCTGGGAGGTAATGTTTACTATATGCACCCTGTCTGTACTGTACTGGCAGATCTCCATATCAGTTGTAAACTGTACGTGAACAATGTCTAACAAAAGTTGGCTTCTGCATTGTTTGTTAATGAGGGGAAACATTGTCTGGGATAGACTCACTTTGAAATTGTTCACAGTAGCTTACAGTCTGCCCAAAGATTTACTGCTGAGAAACATCTAAAAGATAAGAAACAAGTTTTAGAACATCATTTTTAGGTATGCTGCGTGAATAAGTACACATAGCAAGTGTAGCACCCTCTAGTTAGGTAGGTGCTAGAGTGAGGATTTTTCTGGAGAGTAGGAATATTTAGACAGTCCTAGCTGGTGGTTAGGCCTGTTTGTTTCATTCTGGGCTTGGAGTGGCTCAGAGCAGCAGCTGGTGACTCACCGGCAGCATCACCGTCACCTCCCTCTTCCTTCTAGAATGTCCTAGAAGGAGAGGAGGGGAGGAGAGGTGGAGCTTCCTGGGGTATCTTAACCTCCCTGGCGGTATGATTCTGTCTGGAATTATGTACCAAAAGCGGTACAATTATTTTGCATGGAAATTTGGCGTTATGTACTGTAGGCCTGCAATTCTCAGTTACTTACTTACTTACTTAAACCTGACCAAACAAGACTCTAGTAGACATCCCAGATGTGATAAATTTGAAACACAAAATCATGAATTATAATCTAATAAGTAATATAATTTTATTCAATAATGCAGAAGAAAATAATGACATTTGTCAAACAAAGAAAATTCAATACACATCCTGACTGTGATACATTTTAAAGCATGGAACTAGACAAAGTCCAACGTCGCAATCTGGACAATGGTATCTTGTTTATTTTCTGACTTTTTTTCCATTGCCATCTCTCTTGGAACAGCAGACCACGCACATCCTGGTAGGTGCTTGCTTTTTTGCGGTTGGCGGTATATAGTCCAAAAAATGACGTCCAGTCAGGTGTTCTGGGTTGACAACGCCAACAGCACGTCGTCCGGGTCTGTTCACAGCTACTGATGGCATCTGGTGGTTGACAAAAATCTACTCAGCCACCTTCCAGATAAAGTCGGAATGAACAAGAGGCATGCCACTCTTTGCTTTGTATAGGATATACGCATTCCAAAGGCATTGTTCCAAAAGATGCCTGAAAATCTTTTTATAATATTTTTTCTGCTGTTTGCGCATAGCCGGGTAAAATGTCATTGCCTGATCGGCTCTGTCGACACCTCCCATTGTGTTATTGTAGTCCATCACAACTTGCGGCTTCAACAGATCTTTCCCACCTCTTGTGTGGACCATGGCAGTGGCGGTATTATGCATAGTACTCATGAGACACACGTCCTTGTCTCGCCATCGCATTGCCATCATCTTACCCTTCTGCCAGGCAACCATTTCTCCTGTTTTTAGTTTTTTCTTGCCAAACATAGATGGCATGCCACGTCGGTTAGGCCTAACGGTACCATACCCATCAGTTTTATTTTGTAGCAAAACCTCAAAAAGTTCCAGAGATGTATAGAAGTTGTCCGTGGTCACACAATATCCCTGGTTCAGCAATGGCTCCAGCAGTGTAAGGACAGATGATGTGGCCATCCCATAGCCGCTGTACCTGGGGTTGAACTTCGTGCCTTTACCGGTGTAAATGACCGAATTCCATATGTATCTGGTGGATGACCCGCAGAGCATAAAGAATTTGATGCCAAACCGCGCTCTTTTGGATGCAATGTACTGTATCCAGCTTAGGCGTCCCTTGTAGGCCATCAGACTTTCATCCACGCTGACGTCCCTGTCTGGCACGTAGGTCCGCTGGAAATTTGCCACGATCATTTGGCATACCTCCCAGATTTTCTTTAGCTTGGGCGCAGGATGCGTGGCCTCATCAAACTCCTCATTGTTCGTGAAGTGGAAATATTTCATGATGAGGGAAAAACGATATTCAGACATCACGGTGCTAAAAAACGGAGTGGCCAGTAGCTTATTGGTGGTCCAGTACCATTTCTGGAGCGTTTTCCCCACCACCCCCTGAAGAATGATGAGTCCCAGAAAGTGCCAGATGTCCTCTTTCGTCACCGGTTCCCACTTTCTGCTTCGGGAAAATCTGGCATGCAGCGTAGCAGATTGCTGATCGTGGTAACGATTTGTCTCTGTGACAATTTTTTCAATTACCTCTTCAGTGAGAAATAATTGCAGGTATGCCAGAGGGTTGTCACACTCCACATCTACCTTCATCCCAGGTGATCCAGTGAAGGGAAATCTTGGGGGCGCTACCTGGTCCGTATCGGAGTCTATAGGGCACCAAGTGCGCGCATCGCTGAGGTCACAGAGGTCAGGTGCAGGATCATCGCCGTTGTCACTTGCCAGATCCGTGTCGGTGTCAGTGTCGCTATCGCTCTCTTCTGCAAGCAACTCCGTGTCGCTGCCGCTGTCACTCATCTGCTCCAAAAGCGCAGTTTTGGTAAAGCGCTTTTTTGATGCCATATTTTTATGGGCACAGATGACAGGCAAGGGGGCACTGTACAGGGCACTGTATGGTGATCAGAGATGATACAGTGTAATACAGTGTAATCAGATACAATATAACTGCTTTAATTTCTGTGTTTGTGTTGTGTGAACTTTTGAACTTTTTAAATTTGCCGCCCAGTTCCGCTCCCATGCGACGCTGCGGCTCGCAGGGAACGGAACCAGGAAGCGCCGACACTCGCCGGAGGTCTCGCTGGCGATCACAGCAGAGGACATCATCGCTGGATCGCCAGGAGAAGGTAAGAAACCTCTGCTGCGGGCTCTGCAATGTTACCCTGAGCGTGACTCGGGGTTACCGATCCTAGCTAAAAAAAACAACCCCGAGTCACGCTCGGGATTACTGCCAGGGAGGTTAAGGAGCCTTGACCAATCCCCAACTTGGATTGGCAGGGGGCAGGCCTCTTTAAATACCTGGGTTCAGCACTGCTGGGGAGGAGCTGTTGGGTGGAGGAGCTGGAGTGAGAGAGTGTGGAGGCTGTCAGGGCCCACGGGGAGCTCCCCAGTCTGGGGCTCGGGTGCATCCAGGAGGAGTGACGAGTTCCTAGAAGGAGAGGCCCATGAGAGAGCAAGTAGAGGACAGCAGGAGAGAACACTTTTAAGAGTCTCAGGGGAGGACTACTGGTCACAGCCGGGAGGGCTGGTGAGTGAGCACAGTCAGGAGGATTGGGGAGGCACGCCTGAGAGAACTGGGAAGTTGCAGTTTGGGATGGGTGCAGAACCAGAACAGAGGATTGTGGGAAGGGCAGCGGAAAGAGGTCTCTGCAGCCAGGCTGGTTGGCAGGGCCTGAGGAGAGCTATCTGGGTGGGGTAGCTGAATAGAGGACAGCTAGCACCTGAACTAATCTACACCACAGGGGCCCAAGGTCCCTACCTGCAAAATGCAGCTCATTGAGGCCTGACTGAAGTAGTGTCAGGCCTACCCATGTGGTGCTTGCTAGTCTGGAGAAGAAAAAGTCTGCAGCAAGGGAAGTGCTGGTGGAGTAACAGTCTGCAGAAAGTGAAGTGCTGGAGGAGGAATGGTGAGCAGCAAGTTAAGTGCTGGAGAGAAGAGTTGAGTGTATATACTGGAGTATATATAGAAGTTCTGAGAAAGTTTGCACTGAATATTCCTGAGCATCCCATAATTCCCAACTTCCCATCCAAATTTAATTCCCTAAATAAAAAAACAAAAACAAAGCTATGAACTGGTCTATGTCTCTGAGTGACTGGGAGATGGATGTCTGGCTCTGGCAGGGTGTGAGGTGAACCACTACATTTAGCAACCCCTAAGGGGCATGGCTACACAAACATACAGTGAGATTTGCTCAAATTTGACTGCAAAATTAAAAATACTCTTTAAGAATATTCCTTCAGGCCAAATAAAGATGATAATGTGCAACTGTACAAAGGAACACGACTTTTACATTTGTTGAAAAGGGATACAAAAAAGGAGAATATTAAAAGAGAAATTGATAAAATGAATAAAATGCAAGTAACTCTAGAAGGGATTACAATAGATGAAAACGAAAGAAAAAGTGGGAAGCTAACAAAGGGACTGAAACTGCCTTTATCATGAGTTTTAACACACAAAATAGGGAGGTGGCAAAAAACTTTTAAAAAGTATTCTGAAGAAAGATCACATATCTAGTACAAGCCTTCCAAAAAAACTAAATGTATTTATATAAAGGCTCCTACTGTTAGGAATAGGGTGGTAAAAAAGGTTACTGACCATCCAGCTAAAAAACAATTCATCTTTTTTCAGTGAAAATTAGATTTTTTTTGCTAGTGGGAAATGTAGAGGATGTAAAGAGATTAAGAATAATAACAGGAAAAAAATGTTGACATTGGTGACAACTGTTAAAGATTTACAATAAAAAGTTATTGTTTGTGTGATACCACACGTCCTGTGTATATGTTGGAGTGCTCCTGAGGACTGCAGTATGTAGGCCATACTAAAAGGTGTCTGAAAAACAG
Source organism: Rana muscosa (assembly GCA_029206835.1). Taxonomy (NCBI): domain Eukaryota; kingdom Metazoa; phylum Chordata; class Amphibia; order Anura; family Ranidae; genus Rana; species Rana muscosa. The sequence goes on from JARGYO010005626.1 coordinate 40,529,024, forward strand.
GGTAACTGAACACATTCACAACATTAATATAGGGTATAAGAACCATGGTGTTTCACTCCACTTCACTAGAGTGATAGTAATATAGTTAAAGAATTATCAAAGAAGATTAAATAGATTTTTGAGACAGATTGCCTGTACCTTAATGGACTGAATATAAAGCTAGATATTAATTGCTATATTAGAAATACATAGAATTGTGTTGGTTAACTTATGAGTCTCTGGACTCTTGCTTTTATTTTAATGTAATGTTTTAGTTTCTGTCTGATATTTTTAAAATTAAAGTGTGCATTTATAGGTTTCAGTTGATTAACATGTAGTGTGTTACCTATTGGCGAATTGCAAATATATTACTTGTATTTTTGTAGTACATGTATAGGTAATATAGAGTTATTATAATATAATATAGGTTTACATTCTGGCTCTAGTGAGGTTCAGTATTTCATGCTTTTTTTTGTAAAATATTTGCCTGTAAAACACTTACCCACACACTATGTAATTATAATTTCAAAGGAAAAAATAAGTGCAAGAACAATGTGCACCAAAACCCCCTCACATTATACTCACATTCAATGTGCCCCCTATCACCATAGATAAAAAAAAAAGTTGGGTGTACATCCCTTGCTGTTTAAAATTGTCCTGCTGCTGGCAAATTTTACATTACTGTGTCATCTGCAGTCTTTTAATTCTTATAATAAAACACCTGCATTTATTCTTTTTCTGTAGTACATTTTGGCCTCATGAAAATTGGCCTGCAGCAGCACAGTTTTCTATCAGTGAGAACAGGGACAGCCACAGACAGCAAATTATTAGCCCATTTCTCTCTGCCAAGCAAAGCAGCCGATTACTGTTTGATGAAAAAGCATGTATGTTGCAGCTAAAGCTACCTGGAAAAAAGTATTTTTTTCAAGCTTTAATAAGTCAGATTTAGGTGCTGTTGGTGTATTCAATTGTGAATGAAAAGAAAAATATTCAGAGGCAATTTGCTGCCCCTTGGACAGTTATACATGCAATCACACTGTTGAGTAACATCATGCACAGCTGAAAAACATCCCCCAATATTGTTACTTAAAGTATTTGTGTATATTTAATGCTGCCCTCAAAGCCCCATGAAAAGCCCCACTCCCGTATGTTGTTTTTGTTTGCACTGGTACATGCCCCTTCCCCATGACAGCTGTAAATTTCTCATAGCTTATTTTGACAGCAGACTGGCCAGAATTTAACAATGAGATTTGAACATTGCCCCCCAAAACAGTCAGTACATCTTTCAGCTTTTTAGCAGCCTGATGCACTACCAGTAAGTACAATATTACAATATTTCTACAAAAAGTCCAGTTCATCCCATTTAGGGTTCTAAGATTCCATCTCTAGCCCCATAAAAGCTAAATGTAATGACGTGGCAGAAGTTTAACAACCAGATAGATGCCAGAAATGGGGTTACTTAGTACCCCAAAAACTGGACATGCTGTCTAGCTTTTTCTATATAACAACCAAATCAGAAAGGACTCATATCATAACTAAATATTATAATGTCTATATCCATTTTCTAGCCATAATTTATTAAAACAGCAAGAATATTGAAATGAATGACTATTAAATTTGATGGTATACTTAATGTAAGTGAGAATCAAGGATTTAAAAATATTTGATGAAGAAATAAAACTACCACAGAGTGACCTTGAGAATGCATACTTGAAAGACAGTTTAAAAAAAAAAAGAATCAAACTAAAACTTAATGTAATGAAAGTGACACATATAGGTATATTTTACGTATTTTGATTAAATAATGTTATGAAGCAATACTTATTCTGGAATAAAGGGGGTGTAAAACTGATTAGTGAGACCTGAGAGGCTATTATTAATATTATTAATTTTTATAGCACCAGCATCTTCGGCAGCAAATTAAGAAATACAGGTGCTATAGCTAGCAATGCATTAAAAATCACAAAATTCATTCCACTGGCAGGAGGGGATTTGGCGCTTACTAAACAATTTGGTGATCCCAAATTCAGTTCCTGATAGATAGTTTGAAACTTCCTGTGAGGGTACAAACAAATGGCCACTGCCCCGCCTATAACTGGCCTTTGCAGCAAGGAGCACATGGAAGGAGCATGTGGTGTCCTAATAAGGAAGAATTCTCTTTTACCAGTTTATAATGGTGGATTACTTCACCCAGAAAAAAATATTTATTCATCCAAAAGAATCTACTTACCACAGACCAGCCCAAACTAGTGTGAATTCTGGTTTAGGCTGAGCCAGTATATAGTATTCTATTTCCTAGCTATAGCAAAAAGGCTGAGACATACACAAGGAATAGGGACATACCCAGAAAAATTGGCATCAGTTGTATTTAAATAATAGTTTGCTGGTGGGAAAAGGTAATATAAAGTAAATGGAAAAGGGATTTTGTTAATCAAAGTAATGTACACTACCTTTCTGAAAATATTAATTTTGACAGTGTAAGTGGCATTAAACTCTGCTTGCTGACTTTTACCTACAGGTAAGCTTATAATAAAGCTTACCTGAAGGTAGAAAGGAATATCTCCTGAATGTGCACCATTTAGGAGATATTTGCTACTTCTGCAGCTAGTGACGTCACCGTCCCAAGCACACTGCACTCTGAAGGGACAACATGTCATCCATTCAAAGTACTGTGCCGTTCCGCAATGCATACTAGTAAATTAATTAGCTTGCAGAGGAAAATTTTACTACCACTTTACAACTGTGGAATATCAACTGGCATGTAGAAGTTTGTCCAAGAGAGGAGTTAAAGCTTTACCCTAGAGGGGTAAATGAGAAGTGGTGACCAAGGGGGAAGTTTGGGAACAAAAATTTATTTTTGTCTGGTATGGCTTTTTAGGGGGACTTCGCACATTTTGTTTTGTTTTTGGGGGAGGGGGTTTTGTGTTGAGTACCCCTTAAAATTTGGTCTGATATTAATTTCTTCAGGGACCTCGCACATTTTTTGTGTGTGTGAGGTACCCCCTTAAAATCCATGCCAGGCTCAAAGAGTCTGGTATGTATTATGGGAGGGGGGTACTTTCACTCTTGCTATAGGATGTGTTATAGCAAGAATGACATGTACAAAGAAAAACCTTTAACAGTTTAAATTGCCAACAAATGACATTCATTGACAGTTTTTTTGTAAACAGTACACAAACCCCTCCAAAGGTCCCCCAAAATACATAGTAGACCATTGCAGAGGTCTGTGTTCTATTTTGTTTTTGTTTTTTGTCATTTGCCAGCAATTTTAAAACTTTTTCCCTTTATAAATACAGAAGAGATGCATCCCCCATGCATGTTATTTAAAGGAATTAGACATTATTGATGTTTCACTTTCAGCATATAAAAATAATCACTGCTCGAAAAGATTTAAAACATTTTTTTGCATTGGTACAGGCCAGTGCCCACCCCATGCTGTTTTTTGATGCCCATTTGCCAAGAAAATAGGCATTTTTAATTTGACACAATAGGTTCCCATTGATTTCAATAGGGTTTGAGTTTGGCCTCTGAACTTCTTTGAAGTTTGCTAAACTCTGCTTGAAGTGAACCCAGGGCAGTCCAGCTCATCACTACTAGGGATGAGCTTCGTGTTCGAGTCGAACATACGTTCGACTCGAACATCGGCTGTTCGATCGTTCGACGAAGATCGAACGATTTGGGCCGTTCGCGCCAAATTCGAGTGACGCGAACGGCCCACAATGCACTACGCCATCGCAGTGTCATCCAGGCGCTGTGATTTGCCAAGCATGCACTGTGACCCCGCATGCTTGGCCAATCACAGCGCCGGCAGCGAGGAGAGCAATGATTGGCCACAGGCAGGATGCCTGTGGCCAATTATTGCTGAGGGTGTTTAGTACACGCCCCACACTATAAAAGGCCGCCAGCACGGCGGCCTAGTGTAGTGTGTTCCGGAGCAGGGATAGAGCAGCATAGGCAGGGACAGTGACTTTTATTTCTTTCTTGCTTAACCTGGATTCCTTTAGTTTAGGGAAAGAGAAGGATAGGTAGGGAGAGTGTCAGTGTGTTTTGTGCTTGTGCTATAGTGTGCTTAAAAAAAACATTTTTTTCTAGGGACAGAAAACTGTAGGTAGGGAGAGTGTCAGTTTCTTTCACTGTGCAAGTCCTTGTTTCTAGGGACCTGGAAGGACAGTGAGTGAATTCTCCTTGTGCTATATTGTGCTTAAAAAAAACATTTTTTCTAGGGACAGAAAACTGTAGGTAGGGAGAGTGTCAGTTTCTTTCACTGTGCAAGTCCTTGTTTCCAGGGACCTGGAAGGACAGTGAGTGAATTCTCCTTGTGCTATATTGTGCTTAAAAAAAACATTTTTTCTAGGGACAGAAAACTGTAGGTAGGGAGAGTGTCAGTTTCTTTCACTGTGCAAGTCCTTGTTTCTAGGGACCTGGAAGGACAGTGAGTGAATTCTCCTTGTGCTATATTGTGCTTAAAAAAAACATTTTTTCTAGGGACAGAAAACTGTAGGTAGGGAGAGTGTCAGTTTCTTTCACTGTGCAAGTCCTTGTTTCCAGGGACCTGGAAGGACAGTGAGTGAATTCTCCTTGTGCTATATTGTGCTTAAAAAAAACATTTTTTCTAGGGACAGAAAACTGTAGGTAGGGAGAGTGTCAGTTTCTTTCACTGTGCAAGTCCTTGTTTCTAGGGACCTGGAAGGACAGTGAGTGAATTCTCCTTGTGCTATATTGTGCTTAAAAAAAACATTTTTTCTAGGGACAGAAAACTGTAGGTAGGGAGAGTGTCAGTTTCTTTCACTGTGCAAGTCCTTGTTTCCAGGGACCTGGAAGGACAGTGAGTGAATTCTCCTTGTGCTATATTGTGCTTAAAAAAAACATTTTTTCTAGGGACAGAAAACTGTAGGTAGGGAGAGTGTCAGTTTCTTTCACTGTGCAAGTCCTTGTTTCTAGGGACCTGGAAGGACAGTGAGTGAATTCTCCTTGTGCTATATTGTGCTTAAAAAAAACATTTTTCCTAGGGACAGAAAACTGTAGGTAGGGAGAGTGTCAGTTTCTTTCACTGTGCAAGTCCCTGTTTCCAGGGACCTGGAAGGACAGTGAGTGAATTCTCCTTGTGCTATAGTGTGCTTAAAAAAAACATTTTTTCTAGGGACAGAAAACTGTAGGTAGGGAGAGTGTCAGTTTCTTTCACTGTGCAAGTCCTTGTTTCTAGGGACCTGGAAGGACAGTGAGTGAATTCTCCTTGTGCTATATTGTGCTTAAAAAAAACATTTTTTCTAGGGACAGAAAACTGTAGGTAGGGAGAGTGTCAGTTTCTTTCACTGTGCAAGTCCTTGTTTCCAGGGACCTGGAAGGACAGTGAGTGAATTCTCCTTGTGCTATATTGTGCTTAAAAAAAACATTTTTTCTAGGGACAGAAAACTGTAGGTAGGGAGAGTGTCAGTTTCTTTCACTGTGCAAGTCCTTGTTTCTAGGGACCTGGAAGGACAGTGAGTGAATTCTCCTTGTGCTATATTGTGCTTAAAAAAAACATTTTTTCTAGGGACAGAAAACTGTAGGTAGGGAGAGTGTCAGTTTCTTTCACTGTGCAAGTCCTTGTTTCCAGGGACCTGGAAGGACAGTGAGTGAATTCTCCTTGTGCTATATTGTGCTTAAAAAAAACATTTTTTCTAGGGACAGAAAACTGTAGGTAGGGAGAGTGTCAGTTTCTTTCACTGTGCAAGTCCTTGTTTCCAGGGACTTGGAAGGACAGTGAGTGAATTCTCCTTGTGCTATATTGTGCTTAAAAAAAACATTTTTTCTAGGGACAGAAAACTGTAGGTAGGGAGAGTGTCAGTTTCTTTCACTGTGCAAGTCCTTGTTTCTAGGGACCTGGAAGGACAGTGAGTGAATTCTCCTTGTGCTATATTGTGCTTAAAAAAAACATTTTTTCTAGGGACAGAAAACTGTAGGTAGGGAGAGTGTCAGTTTCTTTCACTGTGCAAGTCCTTGTTTCCAGGGACCTGGAAGGACAGTGAGTGAATTCTCCTTGTGCTATATTGTGCTTAAAAAAAACATTTTTTCTAGGGACAGAAAACTGTAGGTAGGGAGAGTGTCAGTTTCTTTCACTGTGCAAGTCCTTGTTTCAAGGGACAGAGAAGGACACCTGAAGGTAGCCCTTATTGCTTTTTTCCCATCTCCCTGCAGGCCATCTATTAGAATGTCTGGAAGGCAAACAAGGAGAGGCAGACAGTCAGGAGGCAATAAAAGAGGGCAAGCAGGCTCTGTGTCTGGGGGCAACAGTGCTGGTCGTGGACGCGGTGCATTGTCATCAGCACATGGCCATGGGACACGCTTGTCCTTCTTTTCGGCAGCTGGACATGTTGAGCCACATCATGCCGAAGACTTGGTAGAGTGGATGACCAAGCCCTCCTCCTCCTCCTCATCCTCTCTCACCCAGGCTCAGGGTACTGGCAAAGCAGCTGCCAAAGCGTCCTCTTCCCTGGTATCAATGTCAGACTCATCATCAGTCACTCCTTCCCTAGACCCACCATGTCCTCCTCCTGAGGAGTCCCCCGAACTGTTTGAGCACAGTGTTGGGTACATGCTCCAGGAGGATGCCCAGCGTTTCGAAGGGTCTGATGATGAAACCCAGCTACAGGAAGGCAGTAGGGTGAGAGCAGACAGAGGGGATGCTCAAGAAGGACACCAATCTGGCAGTCATGTTCCAGCAGCTGCAGCATACTGCCAGATTGGCTCCAGTGATGAGGAGGGAGGGGATGATGAGGTCACTGACTCCACGTGGGTGCCTAATAGGAGAGAGGAGGAGGAGGATGAGGAGGAGGCACATCTCCAACGAGACAGGATGCCCTTTGGTGGCCAGCGTAAGGGCAGTACACCGACGGAATCACACCGCAGAGCTCCGCCTGTGCAGGGCGCTGCCTCTGCCCGTCATTCAAAAAGTTCCTTGGTGTGGGCCTTTTTTGAGGCTAGTGCATCAGATCGCACAGCTGCTGTTTGCAACATATGTCTCAAGCGTATATCGCGTGGCCAAAACATCAGCCGCTTGGGTACCACATGCCTGACCAGACATATGTTGACCTGCCATGCAGCTCGTTGGCAAGCCTACCTCAAAGACCCACACCAAAGAACAAAGCGGACCTTTCCTTGCACCGCATCAGCTGGGATCTCCAACCCCACTATAACTTCAGTCCTCTCAGAAACATGCACTGAGAGGAATGAAGGTGTAGAATTAGGTGTGTCACAGCCAAGTACTTGCGGCCACTCTGCTAGCAGTACACCGACGTCCGATTCTAGCAGGCAAATTTCCCTGCCCCAGCTGCTGGACCGTCGAAAGAAGTTCACTCCCAGCCATCCACATGCCCAGCGGTTGAATGCTAGCTTGGCTAAATTGCTAGCGCTTCAACTGCTGCCTTTTCAGTTGGTAGACTCGGCCCCCTTCCGTGAGTTTGTGCAATGTGCGGTTCCTCAGTGGCAGGTTCCCAAACGCCACTTTTTCTCACGGAAGGCTATTCCGGCTCTCTACCGGCATGTGGAAGGCAATGTCTTGGCCTCGCTGGACAGGGCGGTCAGCGGTAAGGTGCATATTACCGCTGACTCATGGTCCAGCAGGCATGGACAGGGACGTTACCTTTCTTTCACGGCCCATTGGGTCACTCTTTTGGCAGCTGGGAAGGATGCAGGACAAGGTGCAGTAGTGTTGGAGGTTGTCCCACCGCCACGCCTCCAAAATGCTACTACTGGTTGTGACACACCTCTCTCCTCCACCCCCTCCTCTTCTTCCTCCATGGCCTCTTCCTGTGGTTTGTCCTATGAACCAGCGGTGCTCCGTAGCCGTTCACGGGGCTACGCAAGTACGCAGGCAAAAAGATGCCATGCCGTGCTTGCGCTGGTGTGTTTGGGGGACAGAAGCCACACTGGGGCAGAGGTCCTGTCTGCTCTGCAGGGCCAGGCCGAGAGGTGGTTGACGCCACGCCAGCTTAAGCCAGGAATGGTGGTTTGCGACAATGGCACCAACCTCCTCTCCGCCCTCCGACAGGGACAACTGACCCATGTGCCCTGTGTGGCTCACGTCCTTAACCTGGTGGTGCAGCGGTTCTTGGGCAGGTACCCGGGCTTACAGGATGTCCTGAGGCAGGCCAGGAAAGTCTGTGTGCATTTCCGCAGATCTTATAATGCCAGTGCTCGCCTGGCTGAGCTGCAAAAGGAGTTGAACCTGCCCAAGAACCGCCTTATATGTGACATGCCCACCAGGTGGAACTCAACGTTGGCCATGCTGCAGCGGCTGCACACGCAGCAGAGGGCCATCAATGAGTACCTGTGCGACTACGGCACCAGGACAGGGTCAGGGGAGCTTGGTTTTTTTTCTCCACGCCAGTGGGGCATGATCAGGGATGCATGCACTGTCCTGGCACCATTTGAGGAGGCCACGAGGATGGTGAGCAGTGACAGTGCATGCATCAGTGACACTGTACCTCTTGTCCACCTGTTGGAGCACACGCTGCGTGGAATAATGGACAGGGCACTTGAGGCAGAACAGAGGCAGGAAGAGGAGGACTTCCTTGCCTCTCAAGGCCCCCTTTACCCAGACAGTGTTCCTTCTGTCCCACCCATCGCACAGGAAGAGGAAGAGGAGGAGGAGGAGGAGGAGGAGGAGGATTGTGTCAGCATGGAGGTGGAGGCTGGCACTCAGCATCATCAGCAGCAGTCTTTTAGGGATGATTTACAGTCCCAAGAAACCAGTGGACTTGTACGTGGCTGGGAGGAGGTGACTGCGGATCATGTCGTCCTTAGTGACCCAGAGGACTCCGGAGCGAATGCCTCAGCAAACCTACGCTGCATGGCCTCCCTGATCCTGCAAAGTCTGCGGAAGGATCCTCGTATTCTTCGGATCAAGGAGAGGGACCATTACTGGCTGGCCACTCTCCTTGATCCACGGTACAAGGGTAAGGTTGCGGACCTTATGTTACCGTCGCAGAGGGAGCAGAGGATGAGACAACTCCGGGAGGCCTTGCAGAAAGGTCTGTGCAACGCGTTCCCAGAGACTGGGAGGTTACAAACTCCTGGTCCAGGACAACGAGTTGCTGAGGCTTCGGCCAGTCAAAGAAGGAGCGGTGGGGAAGGTGGCCGTCTGACCGATGCGTTCAGACAATTCTTTAGTCCGCAGCCCCAAAGTATGATTGGTTCCAGCAACCATCGCCAGCGTCTGATAAACATGGTGCAGGAATATCTAGGGGCAAGGTCAGACTTGGACACCTTCCCCACCGAAAATCCTCTGGCTTACTGGGTCTTGAGGATGGATCACTGGCCAGAGCTTGCACAGTATGCAATTGAGCTACTGGCCTGTCCTGCATCCAGCGTTCTTTCGGAACGCACATTCAGTGCTGCTGGAGGATTTGTCACGGATCACAGGGTGCGCCTGTCCACCGACTCGGTTGATCGACTGACTTTCATCAAGATGAACCAGTCTTGGATCACCACCAGCTACCACACACCTGATGCTGATATAACAGACTAATTGATTTTAACATGTCACATCCCTTCAAGACTGATGCTGATGCTGAGTGCCTGTGCTGTTATGTTGACTGGCTATCCTCCTCCTCCGAGTCCTCAATGATACGATTGATGATGATAGCTTGGAAGATCATTTTTGTTTATGGGTGCCGCCACCAGTGGCTAAGGCCCAATTTTTCAGCCCCTGTTTTACAGGGGCGTGTACTTACAATTTTTTTAGCAATAATTTGCCATAGGGCTCATTGCTGTGCTCCAAGTACAGTATCTGTGAGGGGTTGTAGTGTTGTGCCACCAGTGCCTAAGGCCCAATTTTTCAGCCCCTGTTCAACAGGGGCATGCAATTACAATTCTTGATGTAATAATTCACAGCAGGGCCCATTCCTGCACCCACCAAGAGTAAGTCTGAGGGCTTACAGTGTTGTGGCAACGCCACCACCACCACCACCACGAAAGGCCCAATTTTTCAGCCCCTGTTCAACAGGGGCATGCAATTACAATTCTTGATCTAATAATTCACAGCAGGGCCCATTGCTGCACCCACCAAGAGTAACTGTCAGGGCTTACAGTGTTGTGGCACCAGCACCACCATCAAAGCCCCAATTTTTACTACCACTGTTCAACAATTATATGTAATTAAAATTCCTGATATAATAGTTGACAGCAGGGCGTTCCAGCACCAACCAAGAGTAACTGTGAGTGCTTACAGTGTTGTGCCAACACCAACAACTAAGGGGCCTATTTCTGCAGAGTATATACGGCAGGTCCCTACTTTCAAACATCCAACTTACAAACGACTCCTACTTGCAAACGAAAGAAGACAACAGGAAGTGAGAGGAAATCTACCCCTAGGAAGGAAAATTCTCTCCTGTAAGAATAAATATGGGAGAAAGGTGTCTCCTCTGTACTGATGCTTTATCAGCAATCCTTGTTTCAAGAAAAACACCACATTTCAAAAACAGTTGTCATTGGGACGGAAAGTGAGGTGAAATGTTCTGAACAGGGGCACAGACAGCAAAACAAATGTTACAGGGGTGATAACCCTTACCTATGTTTCCCAAAAAGTTTAAAAATAGATTTTTGGGCTGGAGCTACACTTCAACAATGTACCTGTTCAAAATTACAAACACATTCTACATAAGAACAAACCTACAGTCCCTGTCTTGTATGCACCGCCTGTATACGGCTGTTCAGAGTATATAGGGCCTTTTTTATTTTATGTGCGGGGTTCCCCTTAATATCCATACAAGACCCAAAGGGGCTGGTAATGGGCTGGGGTAGGGGGGGGGGGGGGTCATGGGGTAGCTATGCCATTTTTCTTAAAGATTTTCATCCATATTACCGGGACCAGACATTACATTAAAGCCGCAAGAAGTTTTAAATGGCTTTTTTTTCCTTTAGAAGTGTCATTTTGTGCAGGGACAGTTCTAAACACGGGAAACACGTGGCACTTCACAGGCATACTTTAGACACCCCCCAGGTACGATATTTAAAGGAATATTTGACTTTTTTTTTTCACTTTATGCATCATTAAAATGACTGCTCCCGAAAAACGACCGTTTTTAAAACTTCTTTTTGCATTGATACATGTCCCCTGGTGCAGAACCCGGGTTCCCAAACCCTTTTTAGGACAATAACATGCATAATAGTTGTTATAATTAGCACTTTAGAATTCAAACGTTCGCATCCATTGTATTTAATAGGGTTCTAATGTTCGTACGAACTTTCGGTCCGTTCGCGGGTTCTGGTGCGAACCGAACCCGGGGGTGTTCGGCTCATCACTAATCACTACTCATGAATACCCACATCTTTAGAAGAGAGAGGTTGAACCTATGGTGTGAGTGAAATATGGTAACATAAGTTTGCAGTAAGTGGCAATCACAGTATGGGGCTCCTGATTTCTCCGAGCATAATAGTTGTCCCCTTTGTAATTCTTATCTTACAGAGAACAATGGCTGACATTTGTGTTCTGGGTGAAATGAAAGACATAAAGCCCATATAATAAGAATGGGGGAAAAAAGTATATTTTCAGGGAAAGAATCAGAGAGAAATTCTTGAACCAAAAAGTATGCATTTCCGTTGGCTAACCTGTGGCACATTCTTCACCCCCCACCCCATGCAGATTAGTAACAACTCTGGATCTCCATAATATTGGAGGTGAGCTAGCAAATTATGCAGCAGGTGCATGTGCTGTTAGCTTGGCATCAAATAAGAGCTGCATCATCCATGGAGTATCTTTTACCACTGGCTAGTCATTAGGCAGCAAGTCTGTGCCAACTAGCCTAACTTTAAAATGACTTCAAGATTTGGAGCTGTCCCCAGTAAGGAACACCTTGTTTGTGGTCCTACAGACCTACCAAAGGATTTCTAATTCTAACACATTTAGTTCACAATTCAGCAATTCAGCTTCTTATATCATCTCTCTGCTTCCAACATCATCACCTCTGATTACCATGGAGGGAGATAACTCAGGATGTAGCATGCCAGTAATGAAGGGCCACACACTGATGACATAATTTGCTTTAGAAAACTTTATTCAGCCATATAATAAATGCCACAGGTACCCACCACAGTACCCCTGTCTAATGCCTTTCAACCTTTACGGACTTAAGCTTGTCATAGATGGGTAGAATTTTCAACTAAAATTCTTAAAGCAGAGTTCCAGTTCCCTAATCCTTTTTTTGTATTTTTATTATTCCATAATTGGGTCCACTTCAAATGCAATATTTAGATAATGATATTAATGCTGTCCTTTTACTTAATGTTTAAATGTCTAGAAACTAACCTGATCTTGGGAGCAGACAGGGTCCATCTCTGCTGTGGGCATATGAAGCCCTCTTGTATTTACTTTCAGGATTCGGTGCAACTGGCTACCCAGCATGCACCTCCCGATCTCACGCATGTGCAGTAATGCCACTGCGCAACGCTCTTTCGTCCTGATACGTTGCAATAGCAATGGTGGCGGAAGTTCCTGCCATGTTGCTATAGCAACCTGTCAATTAAAAGAAAAACCCGGTCCAGAAATTACGCAAGATTTTGGTATTAGGCGATTCCCATGGACTCCTGGGATAGATGACACTGAAGCAGAAGTGCTCCATACTCTAAGGAAAGACAGGTATTTAAAACAAAAAATAAATTTGCCATTTTAAAAATAGAGGAGGATGGGCATTGGATTGATCCCAAGTAAAAAAAAAATGGTCAGAACTCAGCTTTAAGAAAATTATGTTATAAGAAATTTAATTCCTTTTTAAAATCATTAGTGAATCAAGTCAACGTTCCTTTTCGACTTCAGTGATAAGAAAATTCAAAGGAGCAAAATGGAAAATTTTCTCAAACAAACAAATTTCGAATAGTGTTTGTGGTGTTCATTTAGTAAAGTCAATTCATTACAAAATAAAATGTTAAAAGTAAATTAAATAATTTAAGCAACATTTGAATGTTCTAAGAATTTTCGCACACATTTTCCCTAAGACTTCTCTTAAGAATTTTCCTTCTAAATTATATCCATCTATGGCCAGTTTTAGTCTTATGTCCATGAGGGTGAAACACACCAGGAGGTACTTTTTTGAGTTAGGAATACTTGAATAGACTATATATTTTAAACCAGAGTTTAGTGTAGAGTGTAGAGTTTAGTATTTAAAGTTTAATCAGTACTACCAACCTAGGAAGTAGTGGATTGACCATCATTACTTCCAGACATATGCATACCAAGGGAATGGCTGGACAAAATTACAAATAATTTAGCAGGTAAACCTATATGAATTTCAATGGTGTATTTAGATATTTGTCAGGGGTCTCACTTTAAAGAGGCAGTCATGTGACATAAAATAATCCATATTAAATTGATATAAATAGATATTGTGTATTGTCAGTTGAAGTTAGTATATGCCTTTACTGGTTTTAGGTAGTATACTGTCATATTTGTTTACCACAAAGAACACTTAGTTAAACACTAATTTAATGCTTTTACAAATTTATGTTCTTTTAAATGTGTGTAGTCGTAGTTTACACAATTTCTTTCTTTTAAATCTATTTTCTACCATTGCTACTTAAAGTAACAGCAGCTGTGAGTTACATGCAGCATTGACATATGTCAGACTCTGACCTCATCTGCCATTTTGTATCACATCTGAAGTGCCATTCCACAGTGTGCACTTCCCCTTTTCTGCCATGACAAATTCCCATCATGTCACGTCAACGATGACGTGACATATCCAGACATATCTAGCACCTGCTGCAGGCCATAACTTCTTGAACCTGTGACAAGGGAATAATTGTGATTCTTTTCTATTTTGTTCCTCAGTCAAAAATAAGAAAGAAGAGAAAAACATTTCGATGTTTGGCTTTACGCAAAGCTTTGTTTAAAAAAAAAAACAATACTAATAGGGTTAATCTAATCTTTTTTTTTTCTTTTTTGCAAAGCAGTGAAGAAGACAAAACAAACCTGTGATCTGGAACTTTCTGATCACCCATTTAGGGTGGATTAATGAGAAGTACATAACTGTGAAATTACGTGCCCTCTCAGTCACAAAAATGGTCCTAGTGGTGCATGACCTTGAAATGAACGGAACAAACATCACCTGATCCACATTTACCAAAACCTAAAGGGGAAGAATCAGGAGGGGAGCAGAGAACACATCAAATGTCATGAATATAAAACACCTAATCTACTAATAGGATAAAATAATGAGAGTCGGCAAGGAGACAGAAACATTTTAAAATGAGGTCCTCTGAAAAAGAGCGCCTATTTAATCTGTTTATTTACATGCGGTCCCTCTGACACCGATGGTCTCGCTGCTATTTGTCTGTTTGTCAAATTTTTCATATTTTGTGCTGGAAATTATTGTTTAGAAATGATTTCTAGTCTTAGCAGACTTACATGACAGTATTAGCAAGGATTCATCAGGAGGCCATCTGTCGAATTTAAAAAAAAAAAAATAAAAAGGCACAGATGAGACAGGAAGAACAAGACAGAGATGGGGCAGGGGGAAGATTGATGCAAAAGCATCTGTGTTAGCAAAATAAGAATCCAGCAATAACAATACTTACAGTAAGTGCTGCTTTATGTAAACAACTGCATTTAAAGTATGTGGCAAGTGTAGTGTAGTGTAGTGTCACCCTGCCAAAACACCAGGGCGCACAGCCCTTCATAGCTCATATGATATACAGATTTATGTCCTTTGAATGCAAAGAAAATTTAATTTGGTAATGGTTGTATGTGAAAAACATGAGGAAATAAACACAAAAAATTGCTATTAAAGTAGAACTTCATGAAAAACATAACTACTTCTAAAATTGCTCCCTTCTCCTAACCCCTATTCTGACTAACCTGTGTAGCGGGGGTCCCAATTTAGGGGGCTTCTAAACTAAATTTAGGGGTGATTCGAGTGGTAGTTGGCTCGGGTCTTCCAATTTATTGGGCTCTGCCTTGCTGCTGTTTCACCTGGCGTGCAGTTCCCCTTAGAAGTATTGGGTGGCGCTGTCACTTGTACTCGGGGTTGAACCACAGGTGATGGAGTGGCGATTGGGTGTCCTCTCTCGGCAGCCATGCAGTGGGCATGGTATACACGCTGTGCATGCCGGGCGAGCATACAAAAGGGGCAGACACCATTGGTCAGAGTGGACTTACTACCCCGGGGACCTTTACCCGGGGGGGACCTACGGTTCGGGAGTCCAAGTTCCAGAGCATGGCCCTCCAGGCCATTGGGCCACATGCGCCTCAGTCCCAAGCATCTTTAGTCCTGGGACTGCAACTTCAGCCCTGGACCCAGCACCTTTAGCTGGAGCCCACTTCGGGGAGGAAGAATCTCAGAGTGCCGCCTTGCGAGGGGACCCGCATCTGGAAGAGGAGGCTGGGGGAGGACCGAAGGACTGGTGAGAGATCACAGTGAAGGAAGGGGCCCAGTAACTCTCTGGAGGGATGTCATCCATCCGAAAAGGGATTTAACAACATAACCATTAGGAGGTTCGGGACACGATAGATTCTGTGGCAGGAGATCTCCCGATCGCATCTATCAAGGGAATTTGATTGACTGTTCAAGCTACATGCTGGCTGCTAGTGCCATTGGGTGACTATCCGGGTGAGCTATACCCACTCGGGATCAAGTGGCGAAGGAGCCAGGAGTGTCTGAATCTGATCTGCCCTTTCTAACACCTTTCTCTCTTCTCAACGTTGTGGTTATTCGTGCATAAGGAAAAATAAACTCTACGTTGGAGTTGCTACTGGTGTGGACCTCGGAGTTACTTGGGGGTATAGAGACTTGTCCTTTACATTCTAGGGGAAGAGAACCAACTTTACGGAGAACCTTGCTGCAAGACCCGTAAGTTATAAGTGTTCTTAACCTCTGCAAACCAGTATAAAGATATTTATTATACAGGTTAGTCAGCATAGGTGTTAGGAGAGGAGAGGGACCATTTTAAGAGTAGTTAGGTTTTGCATGGAATTTTACTTTAAGGGCAAAACCACCCTGAAGAGTTAAACCACGTAATAGTTTTATGGGGCGATTGTTCTGCCACAGTAGCTTGTTTTCTTTTAAACAATTATTGTGTTTTATTATGCTCCTGTGTACCCCCCCCCCCCTTTTCCATTTGTTGATTAGTACAGCCCTGTCTATACAGCCCTAGCCTCCCTTAGATGGATTTTTTCTGGCTCTTTCGTAAGAAGCATGTAGAGGGAGTTTGTTACCAAAATGTTTTTTTACCTGCAAGAAATACCCAGAAAACAACATTTGCAACATGCCAGGAAGGATTAAACTGCATTGGATTTGATTCTTATCGGAGCTGATGCTGCCTGTGGATTTGTCGAGTTAGCAAGTTGCCATATTGTCCATACAGACTGGATCTAAGGAGATATGTCTTACGTGCAAAGCAACATTCGAAACAAAACAAGAGTCCCTTCATCCATGTTGGGTTTTTGATTTGTTTTATAGTATAGAGAATGCAACAAGATTCACAGGCACATACAGAAGTGGGCAGGAACATCCAAAACTCCCAGGTTAAAATCTGTAAAATGCCAAGAATAAAGCTGGGTGCCTGGAAATGTAGTTACATCATCAATGGCCACCCAATGGCCAAAGATGAACATCGTGAGACTGAAGCAGTGGCAGAGGAGATGGCAGCAGCAGGAGACAGAACAATCGATGGATCCTGGACCTCTTAATGCTCAAGTATGCAAATGACCCCCCTCCTTTTCCAAAGCAGTGGACTTAGTTCCACTTCAAGACATTTTACACCATATTACTCATTGAACATATGGGTACATTTTACATGTATTATAAAAGTATAGAAACTGGAAAAATGCCACCGACTCCTTCTCCAGCTTCCTTGTGTTGACAATTAAAAATAAATAAAAATTATGATGATGTATATTATCTGTGATTTTTTTTTTCAGCAAAACATGACTTAATATAGTAAAAATTGATCCTATTGTTTGGCTTTATTTATCGAATCCAATCCAATCCAGAAAGACCCAGCAGACTCACAAGTCAACTCTCTCTCTCCGTTATAAATATGGATATTATATTCATATGATATGATAATATCTCTGTGGTCTCTGCAAAACAAACTAGACATTACAAATGATGTAATTCTGACTGCAATGTACTAGAAAACTCTTTCATTGCTGCAGCTGGATAGAGAGGATTTGTTTAGCTGTAGTCCTAAAGAATAACTAAGCCCTCCTTCTAAAATCCTTACAGGACAAGAACATTGCTTGTTCTTTAACATAATGGTAAGAATATCTTTTTTTTTTTAAGCTTGAAACACATGCCTCACTGTGTGCTTGTAAGCTGAACGTATCGATGTGCTGTGCATCCATATATAAGCTTGCAGTACCCAGAAAGAGCTCACATTCTAAGGGTGACAATGTTGCCCCTGCTTACGAAGCCACTTGGACAGCATTGTCACCCTAGGACAGGAAGTACCATATGCAGGCTAAAACTCACAAGATGACCAGGTCGAAATAAATAAAAGGTAACTGAAAGTAAATAAGATAGAGATTAGATCAAGAGAAGGGCAAGTTATTTTTTATTCTATAATATTTTAAAATTTAGATTTTATTTTAATAATTTTTCTGCTTCTCACAATGTAAAAAAAAAAAAGAAAACACAGCCACATATAACCTATATTATAGACATTTTACTGGTCATTTTTAAGCTAAATAGAGATCTCCTTCAAGTGACTATCACCTTCACTTGTGCTGGGCGTTCAAATAAGGTGGCTGAAGCTCAGCTGACTCCAGGTCAATAACTGTTCCGCTTGGTGCTTTCCACAGCTGCTCTCTGCACTTCGTCAAATCAAACAGCTTGTCTGAAAGCAAGTCCTTTAAATTGAAAAAGAGCACTTTATGTGAAATATACACCCTTTGCTTCATTCAAAAGTTATTTCTAGTGCTAAAAAACGTTCTTATTGCAGAATGACTGGCGTAATGTCTAATGCTTAGGATCACCTTGAAAATGATTTGATGTTGTTATCTCAGGTCTTTCTCTATGTCTTTTTTTCACAATGTGACAGTTGTGTGACCATAGTCTCTATTTCATGTTCAATTTTAAAAGTCCTTCCACCAAAATAATGTGGCTTCTGTTGTTACTATTGGAAAACCCATGGCACATACAGTATTATTATTATTACAGGTACTTTTATAGCGCTGTCAATTTACACAGCACTTTTACATATACATTCCTCAAGGAGCTTACAATCCTAACTCACATTCATACATACACATACTAGGGACAATTTAGACAGCATCCAATTAACCTACCAGCATGTCTTTGGAGTGTGGGAGGAAACGAGAGTACACGGAGGAAGCCCACGCAGGCACAGGGAGAACATGCAAACTCCAGGCAGGTAGTGTCGTGGTTGGGATTTGAACCAGTTACCCTTTTTACTGCTAGGTGAAAGTGCTAACCACTACACCACTGTGCTACCCGGTATAATAGGTGCTTATCTTTACTGAGCAATGGCAGTACACTATGGCTCTTATGAGGGAATCTGCCTAAATTCAGTTTGTTTATTAATCTTGCTTGAAGTTTGCAAAGACCAATGAAATGTAGAGCGAATGTTGTTATACAATTCTGACCATTCGTAGGGCTAATTATCAAGCTATTGTCAAACAATAGTCATGGGAAACCTGGCACTGACATGAAACAACAGCAAACTTAAAAAAAAACGAAACTAAACACTTTCAATTCGTATGCAATCAGACGGGCCCTTGCACTACATAGAAGGTAAATCTAAAGGAAATAGAACAAGAAAGTTGTATAATGTGTAGCCAGCTTAACAGTCCAACCAACGCTGTCAATATGGTTTCTGTGAGCCCAGGTTTTTACAGAAAGAGAACTAGGTTAATCATTCCTTCAAATAATTGGCTCAGTTGAGCAGGGACAATGCTTTATAGGTTGTTCCTTACTTCTGGCAGTGAACCTACAAAGTGTTTGGGCAAAAAGGGGATGCAATTCACAAACTTCACAAATCTCGGTGGGGGTTCGCCATGAACCAGTGATAGAACCAAACCATATTGCTAGCCCTTACAATTTGCTGGATACTTTTCAATGAAATTTCAGGCTTATTTTTTTCTACAATGTTTCAAAGGTCAAAAGAGAAGTTTATGCATCAAGTAAAATTTTACAGCAACTGCTTAATGCACAAATTGTTTTGTTTCACTTTCTTCTATTATGTCATACATTTTTTTCTCTAGTTTATAAATGTTTTAAATGAAATGTTGAACACTGTAATCCAAACAAAGAGCATGTGTGAGTTTTAAGTGTCAGGAACCCACCGTAGCACCAAAATCATATAGGATTTTATGGTTTGCACCAATGTATCAAATTTTATCTATACCAAATATATTGTACTATGCTCACCCACAGACTTAATCTGGCTGCACCTTACCTTCAGACTGAACTAAAGTCCAAACTAAACCGCTATTGTTTACCTTTGCTGTCTTTTTATTATGTTCATTAAATGAACCCTCAAGCAATATTCTCTGTTCCAGGAAAAAAACTGTTGTCATGTACCTGGGTGGAGGCCAAAATGATGAGAGGGCTTCCCTTGTGGCTCTGGTCCAAACACACCTGACTGTGGAAAATGGGGTGCAATGCCCAGGGTTGCACTCTTGCACTGGTGCCAGAGTCCTGGACAGTAGATAATGGTCTGTAGAGATGGCCTTCAGAGATGGTAATTGATGCAGCAGAAGGACATCCGATGACCACCAAGGGAAAGAGCTGTGATAGGCAGCCCGTGCACTTGTAGTGTGGAAGTGCAGGGTAGAACCCAGAAGGAAAATCTGGAATACAGGGTAGCCAGGATCTGATGCAGGTAGGTGGGAGGGCGTGGTCTGGAAGCTGAGGTCATACGTGGTTAGATGACAGGAGTCAAGTCAGGGTCATACACAGGTAGGCGACCAATAGCAGAGACAGGGTCTAGAGACAAGCCAAGATCATGCACATGTAAACAGCTGATAACCGAAGCAAGATCTGGAGACAAGACGGGGTCATACATGGGAGATCAGACAGAAGTGAGGTCGAGCAGAAAACCGAGGTCAAGAACCGGAAAAAGTCAAGGACATGCCGAGTCAGCAACGGGCAGCCAGGCAGCAGGAAGAACCAGGACACACTGGAACAAGGACCACAGGTAGCTGAAGATCATCCAGCGATTATCAAGTGCCATTCCTTCCACTAAATAGGGCACTTGGTGCCAGTTCTGTGATTGGGCATTTATAATTGTGTGCCAGTGCATGAGCTTGTGCTGGTGAACGCAAACGTGCACACATCAATGTGCCAATGTATGTGCCTATACAAGTTACTGGCAGGAATTCCTTGTCTGCATGCTGGTGCATGCACACTTCCATTAGCATCCTGACAGCGGCATTAGGAGAGTGGAAATGGTGTGCAGGCATGGTGCTCCCTTCGGGATTTGGTAAGCTGAGTGAGTCCATGTTCTAAACTAAGTATGGTTTGAAAAAAAAATAAAGTCATAAATAGCGTGATCATAAAAAACAACATTTATTAAAACAAGCTTTACAAATAAAAACAGC
This sequence comes from Rana muscosa, assembly GCA_029206835.1. Lineage (NCBI taxonomy): Eukaryota > Metazoa > Chordata > Amphibia > Anura > Ranidae > Rana > Rana muscosa. Next base: position 40,549,536 of record JARGYO010005626.1, read on the forward strand.
TCAACGTATTTCTTATTATAAAATGGTACTCTATGAATATAAAGCCAGGAATGAGAGCTAACAGTGATATGTCCTGACGAATCTCAGCTGAGATGAAATGCATCAAGAAAAGCTAAATTTATCTATGAAGTTTCAGTTAATAAAAGTGTTCTTTGGATTACAATATTTGTTTTTGTTTTTTTGTTTTATGTCCAGTTGCTCTTGGTTTCCTTAATCCTTTAAAATCTTTGCTGAAGGTAGATTGATCACCTGCCAGGTCTGAGGAGAGTCTAGGAAAACTAGTGGAGCACAAAATCAGATGGCAGAGAAGGTGGTTTCCAAAGCTTAGAGTCTTAAATGTCAAATACCTGTTACAACAATATAGTGTACAGACCTAGATGAAAGTCAGGTCTGAACATATGGTGAGTGACTACCCAAAGAGATGATCGTGGTGCTTTAAATATTTGGAGCAACAATGACTGCACTGCACCTGGGTTTGCTTGGTGAAGTTTACCATATATGAAACACCCAATCCACTCTGCAAGCATAGGCCCTAACTTTGCCCCAATTTTGCCGCTCTACTTGCTATCCAATTGTGTATATCTGTATTGGCCACTTTGGCACCTCACTGGAGAAGCTTATTTCTCTGTTTGGGACGTTTTTCTGTCAGGTTCACTTTAAAAAATACAATGTTACCAGTCCATTCCAAATATGTCATACATGTATCACATTCTGTTGTGGCATTTGACATTTTAAATATTACAGCAGGCTAAATAGACAGTTACATAGTAAAATAGTAGGTAAGGTAAGGTTGAATAAATACAACAGTCCATCCAGATCAACCTGTGTTGGTGTACATTCTTGTTATGATGTATGTTATTGCCTAAATTAGGCCAAACCAATATATCCTTTAAAAGTTTTTTTTTTCTCGAGCATTCAGATCTAAATTCAGGAAAGGATGTGACATGATGATTGGATATATCCAGTGTATTTGTGCTCCAGCTGTTTATAGCACAGGGAGCTCTAGACATGCAGGTCCAGTACACTTGTCATAGGTCGCCCTCTACCCACGTAGTTGCTCTATAAAATCCCTGATATCAGTAACTTAAATACACACTTGGGTAATTAGTTTAATGGAGTGTAAAACCCTTTCATACAGCAGCCAATTAAACAAACAGCAAAAAGCTTTTCTGGAGTCTCTGAGCATATGACTGGGGACCTTTTGTGTTCATGAGCTTATATTAAGCATATAAATAAGAAAAGAAGGGTGTTTTAAACAAGCCACCACAGGGAGTACAGTACATTACTTACCCCGGAGCTCTATGTATATTTAATATGTGCTGTGATCCATGCAGTATATTCTCATTACTGTTTTGCCTATCAGCAAGCAGTGAAGATAATGTAATAAAGAGATGAATCTTCAGTCAAAAAAGAAAAAAAATGTTTTAACAGTTATACTGGTCCTGGCACATATTTAAGAACATTGGACAATCAACGTTGGCCATTAGCACTCCTTAAGATATAAAGCTATTTTAATCTGATAGCATTTTCCATACATAAAAATCTCCCACTGTGCTCCATGTCCTTCTGTTTACCCATGCCTTAACTATAATGGAACTATGTGTGTTGCATAAACCATTCTCCAACAGTAGTCAAATAGTCAGAAACATGGGATAAGTAAAAAAAATGGCATGTACTTACATAATTCAACATGGACACATAAAATACTATATACTTTAAAAAAGTTGCGCTATATTGAGTTTATCTGCATATACCAAAACAAAGCATGATCTGATGCAGCCTACAACTAATATAGTGAAAAGTGTTCTTAGTCCATATCTTCGCCATCCACCACCTTAGAGTGCAAAATCCTTTAAAAGAACCGCCACCAAAATAATTGGAATGCCTGCTTACCAGCTCATACAGACCTCCTTTCACAGAAGGTCAATCTCGCTTGTGGCTAAATACCCTGCCAGGGCCTTTAGGGTCATCTGAGAGTCCTCTGCGACATGCAAACCAATCATCAATACAGTATGGTCATAGGTAAAACTTGGAGATTGCCCAAAAATGAAGACCAGATGACAGGTATAGGTGTAAGTAAGTGTAGCGCTACCCCCAGTTAAGAGAGCCGCTGGATTTGTTTTCGGGCCCTGTGTACAGCACCACCAACCCCCGGCAATCTGCTCGACCCACTCTGGCACAGCTAGTCTAGGGGTTATATTTTTATCATAATCAATGGGTATGGTAAAGGCACCCTCCTTACAGTAAGACAACACACAAATGTTAAAGATTAAGTATAACAGTTTACTTTGGTTGTAAAAGAAAAGGCTTAAACAGAATATAATACACACAACTGGCTTGCAGAGCCCTGCAGCAATCAATATAGCACACAATAATGGTGCTGCGCGGTAATCCACCTCGCGTAGCTATTATGGTATACACGCCCTGTGGCGCACTAAACAATATCCTATATCCCCACCCTGGCCAGGCCTGACCCAGAATAAATCTCAGTCCTTCCTATAGGGATTTCTTCACATGCAAACTTTCGGTGTTGCACTTGATGAATGGTATTTGTAATCCACAAACTGGCAATCACTAAGAACACTATGATGGGGGGGGACACTTCAACTCTGTCCTGCTACCGGTCCCCCAGTGGAACAACAAGCAAACGATCGGTGAGCCACGGTAGTCTATAGGCCTAGAATCTGTAAAGTCTATTTGATTGAGCAAGTGCTCGCTCACCACTCCGGGCGCGATCCCAGCCCGGGACTTCCACCTGCTGTGTCTCCGCACACAGCGTCTGCAACAATCGGGTCCCCGATCCAACTGATGTCCTCACTCGACAAGTCAGATGCCACCGAGGCTCCGCAGTGGGGTGGAAGGCTCTTTGGAAGTTGCGCAAGGCCCAGGCTTCAGGCCTTGCACTGCAGCAGATCTGCACAGGAAGAAGCTCTTGCTTGCAGCGCGGTGTCCAAAGAGGCCGAGCTCTGCCTCGCCTCCTCCTTAAATAACCCCTCCCATGAGTCTCTGCGGTGGCTAACTGCACTCTGGGTGCCGAACGGGGTTCTGGGTAACTTAGTCCCGGGGCCTTAAAGGAGACCCCGCTACAAACTCCCCCCACTTAAACTCTTTTGGTCCCCAAAGATAACATAAACTTAAATCACAGAACGTACAACATCAATCAAAGTTTCGTATGATGTTGGCAGAGGAAATTCCCACCAAAACCGAGGTGGTGAACTCCCCTGCCCATAGGTCACACCATCACTAATGTCCTGCCTAACTGTGCCAGAGAGTGAGCTGGGGTTCCCCCCACTAAATGAACAGTGGGAGGGTCAGGGTCTTCCGTACTCCTTCTGGCAGTAACCACAGTGTCTTCCGCACTTCTCCCCATCTGTGGGTAAGTTAATCTTCAGGGAGGCTTTATGGCTCTTCGCTTCCTCTGTTCTCTTGGGCTCTCTGTTAGAACAGGCTCCTCCTCTGGAACCAACTCAGGAATTTCCTCTGGTTCGGGAGCACTGGACTCCGGAGCAGGGAGGTACAGAGACTCCCTTGGATCTTCTTCTGGGAGTAAGTCACAGGCACTCTCCCAAGAATCTGACCAAGGACTGGACGGAATGAACTCAGTAGCTTCTGCATTCAGCGTCTGCTCTATGGTGTCTTCTTCAGGTGGAAGATCAATAGCAGAGGTTCCTGGGGCCTGTGAAGGCCAAAGCCAGTCAAGTTCTTCTCCCTCATCTTCACTCATCTCCGAGGTCTCTGTATCCCCAATCTGAGGGGTCTGGGACCGAGTGTTCGGTCTAGGAGTATCCAGGGTGGAAGTTGGCTCAGGGGAATCCGTAACAGGGGGTATCCGAACTGCCTCCGCTAGTGGGAGTAGGTGGTTCCAATGTCAGGTCTTCAAAGGTCCCACCTTCCCTTCTGGTTTAAGTCTGTAAACGGGCAGGCCCGGTAGCCTTTTGCAAACAACATAAGGTTCAGGTCTCCATCTGTCTGCAAGCTTGTGTTTTCCAGGGACCCCCAAGTTCCGTAGCAACACTCTGTCTCCTGGTTGCAAATCCTGAATCCTAACTTTCAGGTCCAAATTTTTCTTGTTGCGGGCCCCCTTTTGCTCCGTGGCCGCCTGGGCCTGTTCATAGGCCAATTTCAAATTGCGTCTGAGCCTATCGACATATCCCTCGTGGGAAGCAGCAGAACAATGGTCTATGGAAGTGCCAAAGGCCAGATCTACGGGTAGTCTTGCTTCTCTCCCGAACATAAGTCAATAGGGTGAGTACCCTGTAGTGTCACTGGTAGTGCTGTTGTATGCATGCACAACTGCCGCTATGTGGTTGCTCCAATGCTGCTTCTTTTCACTGCTTAGGGTCCCCAGCATGTTAAGCAGGGTTCGGTTGAACCTCTCCGGCTGAGCATCACCTTGTGGATGATAGGGGGTAGTTCTTGTCTTCTTGATCCCCAAAGAATCCAGGAGCTTCCGGATCAGTCGACTTTCAAAATCCCTTCCCTGATCTGAATGGAGCCGTTGTGGTAGCCCATAATGTACAAAGTATTTCTCCATCAGCACTTTGGCCACGGTGGAAGCCTTCTGGTCCTTGGTTGGAAAGGCCTGGGCATACCGGGTGAAATGATCGGTTACTACCAGAACATTTCCTTGTCCACTCAGGTCGGGTTCGAGGCAGAGAAAATCAATGCATACCAGATCAAGTGGGCTTTGACTTTGCAGATGGCCCATTGGGGCAGCTTGATGAGGTAAAGTCTTTCTCTGAATGCATCGTGCACATGAGTGGCAGTATTCTTCAACTTCAGCCCTCATGCAGGGCCAATAGAAACGGTCCCTAACGAGTTGGAAGGTCCTTTCCGCCCCTAGGTGGCCATGGTTGTCGTGCAGCGCAACCATGACTGTCTCTCGGTGTTTCTCAGGCAAGAACAATTGCCATTTGTCTTCTAGGTCATCAGAGGGGCCCCTTCGGTAGACCACTCCCTGATGCACCTGCAACCTGTCCCACTCCTTCCTCAATAGGCGAGCCTCCTTTGAAGGGTGGCATAAGAGTCTATTCGGATCCTGATTCTCTAGGACCTCCAAGACCAATCTCCCCATGGGGTCTTCCAATTGGTCAGATCTCAACTCTTTTTTTGACAATTTTGGCAAGTTATCTTCCCCCAGTTGGGTTACTCCACAGTATTGCTTGGTAACTCCTGCTATGGTAACCCCTATCTCTTCTGCTCTTGAGCCGCCACTGGCTTGCAGTTCAGCCCCTTGGCAGAGGGCCCGCACCCCGTCGGGTGCCACTTGGGTCCAGTCTTCTGTACTGCAAGTGGGGACGTGAGATCTTCTAGACAAAGCGTCTGCATCTCGGTTTCCAGCCCCAGGTCTGTACTTCAGGCCGAAATTGAAGGCAGACAGCGCCGCCAGCCATCTATGTCCTGTGGCATCCAACTTTGCTGTGGTGAAAAGATAGGTGAGGGGGTTGTTGTCTGTTTTCACTGTGAATTCCGCCCCATACAAATAGTCCCTAAGTTTGTCAACTACCGCCCACTTAAGGGCCAGGAACTCCAACTTATAGGTGGGGTAGTTCTTTTCGGAGGGAGTCAGACTTCTGCTCACATACGCAACAGGCCTCAGTTGCTCTTCATGCTCCTGGTACAGCACTCCTCCCAAACCATCATGACTGGCATCTACATGAAGTTCATAAGGCTTCTTAGGGTCTGCGTAGGCCAGGACAGGGGCAGTGGTTAATGTCTTCTTCAACATCTGAAAGGCATTCTCACACTTCTCGTTCCACTGGTCCTTGACTGACTCCCCTGGCTTTCTGGGGCCTGTGTCATCCTCTTCCCCCTCCGTCTTTAGCAGCTCATTCAGAGGCCTGGCTATCCGAGCAAACCCCTCCACAAACCTCCTGTAATAGGAACAGAACCCCAGAAAGGATCTGAGCTCTGTCACAGTGGTTGGCCTGGGCCAGGAGGTGACTGCCTCCAATTTTTCGAGGTCTGTGGCTACCCCATCTTCAGACACTATGTGCCCCAGATAGTTGACTGATGACTGATAGAATTGGCATTTTTTAGGTGAGAGTTTGAGTCCTTCCTCACTCAGTCTCTTCAAAACTTTCTCCAGCCTCTCTTCATGCTCTTCCAAGGTTCTTCCGAAGACAATGATGTCATCCAAGTATACGAGGACTTCGATGAGGTTCATATCTCCCACAGTCTTCTCCATGAGATGTTGGAAGGTGGCTGGAGCTCCAGACAGACCCTGAGGCATCCGGTCGAATTCAAAGAACCCAACTGGGGTTATGAAAGCCGTCTTCTCTTTGTCTTCTGGGTGCATCGGGATCTGATAGTACCCCCTCTTGAGGTCCATAACACTGAACCACTTGGCTCCAGACAAGCTCTGTAGGGCATCCTCTATCCTTGGAGTGGTATACTGGTCCGGTATGGTTCTCCTGTTGAGGGTCCTATAGTCTATGCACAGCCTCAGTGACCCATTCTTCTTCCGGACCACTACTATAGGGGAGGCATAGGGACTTCTAGATTCTCAAATCACCCCTGTTTGCTTGAGCTCGGCGAGCTGCTCCCTCAAGTCTTTTGAGGTCTGCTAACGGAACCCGCCTAACCCTCTCCCTGAAGGGCTTGTCTTCCTGGAGGCGGATTCGATGGGTGGCACTCCTAGCACACCCCACATCGAATTCATCTTGAGAAAAGATCCTTTCCCACCTGGTCAACTGGGCCTTTGCTCTCTCTTTCCAAGCCCTGGGCAGATTTGGATTCTCCATGGAAAGTTTCTCCCACACAGTAGTTTCTCCATCTGTCTTCTCCACATCTGATGAAGCAACTGGGGTAGCTGGGCTCACCCGGCCCAGTAACAGCCTGGCTGGGATTTCCATGGGACCATCCGTGGTATTTCTGACGCTCACAGGCACTTTACAATGAGCCTTCTTCAGGGCCCTCACCGGGACCACTTCTGGGACTACTTCTAAGCCCGAATGTTCTTCCCTTGGGTCGGGTTCCAACATGACAAAAGGGCCAGGCTGCTCCCAAGTGAGTTTCACTGTGGCTTTCAAGCAGGTTACTTCACCGGGCTGCAGCACTATTCCCCTTCTTCCCAGCCTCCAGACCTTCCCTACCCCCTCTTCCGGGGCCTTCTGTTCCAAGATCAGCCGTTGGTAGGCTGTCTTCAACATTGGGTGGATCTCAGTGACTGGGAGGTCTTTCCTTCTTGTCAGAGGGGCCAGAAGTCTTCGGACCAGACCCGTGTTTGTCCCTATTATTAAGGAACTCTTGTTAGCTCCAGGCGGTCGGGGGCATACCACAGCTAAGGTATCAAACACTTCAGCCTTCCCGGCTATGGACGGGTCAAAAGTCAGTTTTATAGGCAGATAGCCATCATAAGGGAAACTCTCTGTCCCAATTCCTCATATCTCCAACTCTTCAATCTTCTGGATGGGTAGGTGACTTAAATGCTCGTCACAAAAGTTCCGGCACAACAGGGTCACTTGCGCCCCAGTATCCAATATGGCTCTTGTGTAGACTCCCTCCACTTGAACTGGTACTATCTGGGAGGAATCCACCAGCTTCTCTGAATATCGCTTCAAGGAGGTCTCTTTCTTTTGATCTTTGCATTTTCCCTTTTGACTTTCTTTCTTCCATTTCTCTTTGGAATTAAGTCTCTCTTGGGCCTGGTATGCATTGATCTCCCTCCTTTTGATGGGTGTAACTACCCGCTGAGGGACACTACTCTCTTTCTTTGGGGTGCGTTCCTTCTGAGGAACCTTGCGTTTCTTCTGAGGGGACTTCTCCACTCTTTTCATGTGCTTCTCATTCAGTTTGGAGCTCACTGGAGATGATGGGCACCCGGTTGACTCCTTCACCGGGGCCCGCTGAAGTTTTCCGGCGGCTTGCGGTTATTCATCTTTTTTTTCTTTGGGCTGGCACACACTTTGGCGAAATGGCCAGCTCCTCCACAATTGAAACAAATCACATCCCCCCAATCTTCCAGGGATGCGGGCGCTGAGGTGTTGGGAAACATCTCCTTCCTCGGACTTTCCCTCTCTGGTTCCCTTGACTTCTTTTCCATCAGGGAGGTCAGCATCCCCAATACTTGGGACATCTGCGACTTCAAGGTATCCACCTCTGAGTCTCTTTCCAGGGTCATGGCCGTCCTGACCATCACTGGAGGAGGATTTACCGACTCAACTGGTAGGCTCCTCTTCTTCTCCTCCAGCATAGCTTCTTCCTCTCTGACCACTCGAATCAAGTAAGGGTACTCCAGGCTCTTCCCGTCCTGTCTTGTGCGTAGCGCCAATGCGATGGGGTCCAGGGGCTGAGATCCTCTCATCACCTGTTGAACACGGGCCTCATCCACCTTCCGTGGGTCAATCCCCTTCTTAAGAATCATCTTACGCAGGATCTTATCCAGGCGCCTCATGAACTCCGACAGCTTCTCTCCTGTCTTTTGGTATCAGTGCTCCAGCTGATAAGTGAGCTCAGTGATTTTCTCTGTTCCACCGAACACATTCTGCAGAATGTCCAGATAGTCCTGTGCATCACAGTCTGTCTTACTCATCTTGAGGTTGCGTATGGCCTCTAGAGCAGGCCCCTTCAAGCTCTCAGCAATTCTCTGCTTCTTTCTGTGGTCTGGGACTTCCCATTCTTCTAGGGCCTGAGTGGCACCGTCTAACCACTCCTCAAACCCCTCTTCACCCGAAGGTACAGGTTTCCTTCCTGAGAATATTCTAAGTTTTCTGTATCCTGACATCTGGTAATCTGTAGGATCTTTCTTACACTGGGCCACAAGTTCCCCCAGGACCGCGCACAACTCTGTGCCGAGGGTGGCAGATGGTGACCCGGGACTTTCCCTTTTCACCTGTTTTTCTGCTTTTGGGGTGGGCAATCTGCTCGACCCACTCTGGCACAGCTAGTCTAGGGGTTATATTTTTATCATAATCAATGGGTATGATAAAGGCACCCTCCTTACAGTAAGACAACACACCAATGTTAAAGATTAAGTATAAAAGTTTACTTTAGTTGTAAAAGAAAAGGCTTAAACAGAATATAATACACACAACTGGCTTGCAGAGCCCTGCAGCAATCAATATAGCACACAATAATGGCGCTGTGCGGTAATCCACCACGCGTAGCTATTATGGTATACACACCCTGTGGAGCACTAAACAATATCCTATATCCCCACCCTGGCCAGGCCTGACCCAGAATAAATCTCAGTCCTTCCTATAAGGATTTCTTTGCATGCAAACTTTCGGTGGTGCACTTGATGAATGGTATTTGTAATCCACAAACTGGCAATCACTAAGAACACTATGATGGATGTGGACACTTCAACTCTGTCCTGCTACCAGTCCCCCAGTGGAACAACAAGCAAACGATCGGTGAGCCACGGTAGTCTATAGGCCTAGAATCTGTAAAGTCTATTTGATTGAGCAAGTGCTCGCTCACCACTCCGGGCGCGATCCTAGCCCGGGACTTCCACCTGCTGTGTCTCCGCACGCAGCGTCTGCAACGATCGGGTCCCCGATCCAACTGATGTCCTCACTCGACAAGTCAGATGCCTCTCAGGCTCCGCAGTGGGGTGGAAGGCTCTTTGGAAGTTGCGCAAGGCCCAGGCTTCAGGCCTTGCACTGCAGTAGATCCGCACAGGAAGAAGCTCTTGCTTGCAGCGCGGTGTCCAAAGAGGCCGAGCTCCGCCTCGCCTCCTCCTTAAATAACCCCTCCCATGAGTCTCTGCGGTGGCTAACTGCACTCTGGGTGCCGAATGGGGTTCTGGGTAACGTAGTCCCGGGGCCTTAAAGGAGACCCCGCTACATAAGCTTCCACATTCACATACAAAATAGCTTAAGATGGCCTGGTAGAAAAAGAGGTCTGCATACATATTCTTGTCATCATGGAGATTAAAGTGTGTTGCCAAAGAATGAACAGGCTTTCTGCTTCCCAGCTAGATACAAAGTCCATACTGTCCTTACTGTCTATGACCCCATTGGAAGTTTAATCTCACTTGCTGTCAAGTTAACAATGTACTTACTGGGACTGGAAGAGAGGGGAGATCTTATCAATGAGGTTCAGGCATCCTCCCATTCTATCTATCTAAACCTTATTTAATCACTTCAGCCCCGGAAGAATTTACCCCCTTCCTGACCAGAGCACTTTTTGCGGTTCGGCACTGTGTCGCTTTAACTGACAATTGCGCGGTCGTGGGACGTTGCACCCAAACAAAGTTGATGTCCTTTTTTTTCCCACAAATAGAGCTTTCTTTTGGTGGTATTTGATCACCTCTGCGGTTTTTATTTTTTGCGCTATAAACAAAAAAAGTCAATTTTGAAAAAAAAAGCAATATTTTTAAACTTTGTGCTATAATAAATATACCCAAAAAATATCTCCCCGTTCTGCCGCTCTGTGAAACGACCACGGGCACCTGGCGGACATCAAGTCCGCGGGCACGCTCACGGAGCACGTGCGCGCCCACTATGCTGCGATTTAAAGGCGACGTACAGGTACGTTGCTTTGCGCAGCCGTGCCATTCTGCCAACTTGTATCGACGTGAGCCGGTCGGCAAGTGGTTAATACTAAAATATAAGATGCTAGTTCACATATCAAGTTTGTAGTGCTATTTATATTCTTGCATGTTGTTCTCATTTGCTGCAAACATTTTAAATCCAGATGTATTTGGTGTTAATTACATGGTTTTATGTTTTTCCCATGTTATTGTTTATACATTCACTAATATCACTTTAGATAAAGTAGAACTATGGCCCAGTGGTACCAAATCCGATTATTAACTTACCCCCTACTTATGTTATTATGTTTTGTAATCTATTGACTAAGGCCTCTCCCATTTCCCTCTACCTCTTAAAGCGGTTGTATTGTCCGCTTGGTCCTTTTTACCTACAGGTAAGCCTAAAATAAGGCTTACCTGTTGGTAAAATGAATATCTCCTAAACCTTTATGGTTTGGGAGATATTCCCCTTGCATGCAGCTGCTGACATCAGCAGTGCATGCGCAGTGAAGGTCGGGCGAAGGTCTGGTGCATCGTGCCGAAACGGAGTAACATCATTGCGGCTCCGGCCACTCACAGCGTCAGGAAGCCGCGGGCCCGGAAGAAACGCAAAGGGAACATGTCAGCTCCCTCAGCTCTGACCGGGCGGCCCTGTGGGAGCTTTGTTCTAAGGTAAGTATTTTATACTTGCTCATTATGCCTTTGCCTTACAGGTTTTTTTTTTTTTCTTATTTGGGCATACAACCGATTTAACTACTTGACTCACCACCTTCCCTCCAAGTGCTTCTTACCATTCTCACCTGGCCATACCTAGTCCTACCCACTGCTTTCTAGAATGACAGCACTGTATCAGTTGCCAAAATCTTCCCAATGCAGGCTGCAATGTCTGGGAGGAGGAGCATGTGAGACACAAATGAAGGAAGATTTGGCTCAGTCAGGGAAGATTAAAGGCATAGTCCACCTTTTGCAAAAATTGAATAAATGCACAAACTATTTTTTATTTTTTTTAAAGTGTATTTATTAAATGTTTGCATTGGAGCCTGCAGAACATTGCAACCACCATCAGTACATCACATATGCAATATACATGCTCCTAGACTCTTCTGAAGCCCTAGGACTATACAGAGGTGTGAACTTACTGTTATGGAACTGGAGGAAGTACAGTAAATAATTGACAACAAGTGCAGTAATGTCACTGCACTTGTGCTTCAATTAGATCTACTGGTCCCCATGTCACAGTGACAGATCAGACTTTACTCCACTTCACGGGGATTTGATGCAAATTGTGCCTCCTGTGGCAATCAGATGTTTGTTACAGATGGCCAGTTTTCTATGCGTGGAACTGGTAAATAGGACTTTTGGATTCATAACCAGTTAACTTAAGCTGGCCTTACATGGATCCAAAGGGACCGGCTGAATTTCCAACCATATATGGACAGGGAGGTTGTAGAGAAGTTGATCCACTGATCGACTTCTCTACAACCACCCTGTCAGATTTTCTCTGCTCATTCAGCATCACAGCCTATAAACTGCAGCGCTGATTAGTGTATTTTGATGGCGGGAAATTCTCCCTGCTGTCAGAATACAATAGGCCAGTGGGGATGATTCACCCATCCAGATCGAGTGTGTGGATGGGGAAATCAAATCAGTGAAAAAATGACCCATTTAGGGCCTGCCTTATGCATTATAGAGAGTGAAAGCAAATTCCCCTCCCAAAAGTCTAAATAAGGTCACTTACATCATGATGACATGGTGCATTTTTGTAGCTTTCTGCCAGGCTATCTTATTTTAACAGGCAAATTCCAACTGGTCTCTTACAGAACCTGGAGTTTAATTGAGGGTGGGCAGAAGTGGACTAGTAAAGGGTTGATTAGACCCTTTTACCATTTCACATCTTGCCTGCTATCTGTAGTGAATAATCCAACCCTGAAATACAAATTCTAATAGATTTGCTTATCATTATTATCTAGAAATTGGATCTAACTTTAAGGCAGGTGAGACTTCACTGTATTCAGTAATAAGGTGCAGAGTTCCTCTGAAAAATGACTTGTCCCATCTCACTGCATGCTTTAAGTTGTATGTTTGCATTAGGAGGGACAGGCTCCACCACTCCAGCGTACCTCTGTTACCTCACTCCCAGTAACAGAATGGGGTCCCACCAAGCAACTAGCGTGGACCTCATACGTGTTCTCACCCAACTCTGTCCATTCCTTACCATGTGACCAGGCCATATATCTCCGTCACGCTAGTCTACTCCTGGTTGCCATGGGAAATGGACTGCTGGGGAGGGAGCCAGAACATTGACCCCCTCGCTACCAGAGGACTTGTCATCTTACCAGGTACCACGCCTTATGACTGGTTGGTTGTAGCTGGTTCCTTCACTTGGTTACCCATAGCAACTACACTCCTCTTCTACATGTCTTTCCAGGTTAACCCTTTGAAGTGCTGTTACATCATACCCCATAGTGCAAATACAGAACCAGGTACTATGGAATATGCCAGAAACTACACACTCCCCTTTGAATAACTTCAGTCCAGGCTCAGAACACTTAAAGTGGTTGTAAACCCACTTTTTTTTTTTGGCCCACCTGCAAGAGAAAGGCATAATGAGCTATTATGACTAGCATAATAGCTCATTAGGTTCCACTTACCTTAGATCGGGGCCCCCGAAGCCGTCCTCGTCCCTCTGTCCAGCCGCAGACATCACTACGGCGATAGCCGGAATGTTACTTCCGGGTATCGCCGCACCAGCCAATCACAGCGCCGCTCCGGCGCTGTGATTGGCCGGAGCGGCGGAGACGTCACTCTGCGCATGCGCGCGGGAGGCGTCCCACTCGGCTACGCCCAGCGATTGCTGGGAAGTAGCCGAGTATGTGAATGGGATTAACCCCATAAATGCGCCGTTGTCTACGGCGCGCATGCGCTGTAGATAGCGGCGCTTGTCATTTTAGTAAATATCTCCTAAACCGTGTAGGTTTAGGAGATATTTCTTGCACCTACAGGTAAGCCTTAATCTAGGCTTACCTATAGGTGCAAGTTGAAAAAGTGGGTTTACAACCACTTTAATGCAACTTTACTATTGAAATGCTACATGGCAATACAAAAGAAATAACGTCCTGTCCCTGAATCTAACTAAAATAGCATAGTGACCCAGGCATACCTCCGTGAGGTGAGAATCCATGTAGGCATTGTCCATGACTTGGATGTTGCCCGTGACTCACAGTAACTTCAGTGCTGCCCTTGTGCTCACAGGTGCTTTCACTCCGTTCTCCAGCCACCAGTCAACTGCTGCTGATGCCCTTAATCTCAGCTGTCCCCCTCTTTATATAACAGGTGGGCCCACTAAAATAAAAAGCCTGGGAACAGAGCTGGAACTGTTTAACCCCATCCCCTGCCTGTGCCGGCTGCTACACCTATACACTTCAACCTGCATACAACTATGCAAAACTGATATGTATGCACAGGCAGATCTCCTAAAGCTGGCCATAGACATAAGATGGTCAGTTGTGAGTTCAAAACCAAACTGCCAAGCAATTATGTGACCGTCTGCCGCTTTCCTTCCCTGATCTGAGGACTACCGAAGGAGGGCCTGGGATCCCCCTCTGACATCAGCCAGGCAGTCACTTGACCGCACATCAGCGATGTGGAATAATGTATTTAGCTGCAGAATTTTAAAAAAAACACATACACAGTGTATTATATCTTGTTATAACAGAGGGGCTGGCAGTAATTGTAAGCACTAACTTTACTGCCACACGGAATAGTGTCAGAAGGGGAGGGGAGGAGAGGGGAAGGACGGGTTTGGATATATCGGCTCACACACAGGAGTTGACAGGCAGAGAGGGAGGGGGAGAGGGAGACACTGGGGGCTGACGGAGGCATGTAAACTGACCAGGGTAGAATGGATCAGCAGCCATGATTACTGTGGTCAACACACTAAGAGGGACACAGGAACAGGCAGGAACAACCAGGTTTTTTACAGCATAGAATGGGACAAATGACACTGCACAAGCACTATGCGGTTTAACATGTTTTAAAGGAACAGGATCTTTTTTTTCAGGGTTACAACCTTTAAGGTAAGGTTGGTTGCAGCAGGTTTTTTAAGAAGTCCTATACCATCATAGCCATCCACAGAGTGTCACACGTCAAAAGTAGATATCAATCCCATTGTTACTCTAATATTAAATCACAGCCACTGTGTCAAGAATGAAGGAATTTCCATATAAAGAAGGGTTACAGGTAATTTTACAAAGTATAGTTTACAATATTAGAGTAGCAATTTTTTTTCGTTGAATATATGTATACATGTAGATTGTTATATTTATCTTCATCTTTAAATGTATATCAAACACAGCACATTTCTTATATAAACCCTATTAGCCTCCCCATGTTTTGAGATTTCTGTTTCACAGATTAAATATGAGGTGGATTTACAGGTCAGCCTCATACCTTTTAATGTATGTACAGTTAGTTACTGATTCCTAATAACCTGTCATTCCAAGCATTTGAATGTCACAATACAGCTGACAGCCATAATGCTGTGCGGCAGGGCTTTGATGGGCGCTTTGGGCAAATCATGAGGAATATTCCTGGTCGCCATCATCAGAAGGTTACTGAGGAGAGCCTTTTATTCTCTCCTGACCCCATGATCTGACAACTGACACCGACAAAATGAACAGCTCTCTGGTTTAAATTGTTTAACTGTAGCCTGATCAGTTTTATTATCTTGCTAATCCAGATATCAGCCGTTTCATCAGAACGGAAGATATGCATATCATGAATTATTTTGACATGAAGACCTTTTAATTTTCGCCAGCAATATTTCATTGCACCAATCAGGGAATGCAGTCAGTGATGCTGCTCGCCTCTCTGGATGTCAGAGGACAGTGCACTGGTGACAGCACCAAATCATCTGGGAGCTGTAAAGAGGCACTGCGGCAATGATTATTATCTCCGGTACTCATGCATTTCATTACTGGATGGGCAGACAGAGCCCTTGCTTCCTATTCAAGCATCTCTTCATTACACCTGAGATTACAGCAAAGACCATTGTTTTCTAGAGTATAGGCATTTGCATTTACAACCTTATTTGATAAAAATAAAATAAAAAACTCTACATTAAAGTGATCTTAGATGACCACTTTTGCCAGCATCTTTGCACAAGGCTGGTTCCCCCATCCTCTACATATTAGTGTGCATCTCTGCTTAAACACAAAATATGCTGGCCGTACCACCATAACTAACCACAGACCAGTCTGACAGGTAGCAAATTCACCAACAAATTGTACTGACATTTTTTACATCAGGCTTTCTGTATGTGAGCCATTATTTAAAATAGGGGTCCTTGCAAGGCCCAAAATTGTATTAAATGGTTTTGCTCAGTTTTAATGCATAAAAGAAACCAATAAAATTACGGGACCCATGGACATAAGATCACTATCATCCAGTCCTACCCTTCCGACTGAAAAACTGAATGGCAGTTGAGATATTTGTGGTTTATAACAGGTCTTAAATAGACTCTGTTGGCAGTGAGGAAAAACTACTATAGGTATAAATTGCAGGCACCTAGAGATACCAGTATATTCCTGCAGCAGCCTCCAAAAACCAGCTACAGCCCAATTCTTGGTCATTCTTACTGATACATCTCCAATACTACCTAAAATGCCTTGCCATTGCCTCCCAAACCCCCACACATTCTAAAATGCCCTGTCACTATGATTGGCTGCCTCATTGGCCCCTATGTATGTGTAGGATGCAGCAAGAGGTGGATTATAATGTTACAGAAATGCATTTTTCTGTGTCCATTACAGTAAATAACAATACTCAGTAATCAAAATATATGCAAACATTTGATTCCTATTCACTGTCTTTGTTCATTTTTTACCAGCCAGCCATTCATGCATATTTCTTTTACCACGTATAACAAAGGATTTTATATGAGTCTATACTCAGTATATTATCGGCACTACGGTTCAATTCCTGGTTCAGATATTTGCCCTGATAGTTGTTTTGCTTGATAAACTGTACAGGGCTTTTAATGCATGCCTGAATATCTTTGCAACAAACACCAGGGACTTACTTTGGAGCTCAGATATCACAATCACCCATCTGTCACCGATATATAATGAGCCTCGTGACGGAGATTAAAACATGTCATGTGGCAAAAAGTACAAGAGGAAGAGGTCTTTTCCAGTGAGGTTCCTGCTCTAACATGTAGTAAAAGTGGTAAACAATGATCTTTGCTGCTAGCTGTTTTGTTGTAAAGGAGAGGTGCAGGAACTGTTGGTGTATGCACTAATTAAATCACAGGTTGGTAATGTATGGAAAGAAGGTTAGGTCATAATTAGGGGCTAATAAGGGATAGTGATTGTGGATACGCTTTTAGAGAGTTATGTGTTAGGCTGTGTGTTACAGTTTAATACAGTTGCCCGTTATATAATTTCCCCAGCCCATGAGTGCAGACCACCTGGTTAGATACTTACCTTCCTACCCATTTCATCAAACCTTATAGTGTGGCCCTGCCCTGTGTTGCAGCCTTTGTAATGAAAATGTCCCCACCAGTTCCCCTTCTTACCACACAAGCACACCATGGACCCATTTATTTCTAGAGTTGAGCCATAGTCTGCTAGATGGCTGGAGGCCATATAAAGTAAGAATAAATGGGGTCACAGAGTGCAGAGTGCATCAGAGGCGTAGCTAGAAACTTCAGGGCCCCATGGTACTTGGGGGGTGGCTGCGGTGGTACTTGAGGGGGTGGCTGCAGTGATACTTGAGGGGGGGTGGCTGCGGTGGTACTTGAGGGGGGGTAGCAGTTGTGAGACTTGAGGTAGGGTGGCAGTGGTGGTACTTGAGGGGGGGTGGCAGTGGTGGTACTTGAGAGGAAGTGGCAGTGGTGGTACTTGAGAGGGGGTGGCTGCAGTGGTACTTGAGGGGAGTGCAGTGGTGGTACTTGAGGGGTGGTGGCTGCGGTGGTACTTGAGGGGGGGTGGCTGCGGTGGTACTTGAGGGGAGTGGCATCAGTGGCAGTGGTGGTGCCATCCTTTCCCACCACCACCTCTGCCTCTTACTGATCTCATCCCCCACCACCGATCTCATCCTTACCCCCCCCCCCCCTCCATCACTTCTGTTGTAGAGGGGATGGGGGATAGGGATGAGATCTGCGGTGGTGGTTGGGGGATAGGAGGTTGGGATCGATTGCACTGCAAAATGTCACTTTACTTACCATCAATCAAGCGATTCCCCCTCAGAATTCTGTCCCTGTGCCTCCTCCAGGAATGCCTTGCCTCATAGGTAGTCAAGACAGGGACTTCACGCAGTCGCAGAGGGGAGAGCTCCTCCCTCGCCTTCACTCAATTGGTGTCAGCAAGTCTGCTAACTTTATTTTTCAGAGTTCGGTCCACAGTCTCAGCGCTGCCTCTGCTTTCTCTCTCTCCCCTCATTGAGCGAAAGCCCACCTTCCCATGGCGGAACGAACTGACCCATGCCGCCCTCACCACAGCAGCCAGAATGGACACAGAACAGTCAAGTGGGCCCTCACACGGACGGGCCTGAAGTGGCGGAACTACAGGGCCCAGTTGCAAGTGCGACTGCTGCGACCCTGATAATTCCACCACTGGAGTGCATGCACAGTAAGGAAAGAGCCTGGACATTTCTGTGTAGCAGTGGGCAGGGACACACATCCAAAGATACAGTTGTCCCTTGAAGTGTACCTGGACCCCTAAAATAATATTCTCTTATTTTCTCTCTATTGGTCTGTTAAATACATACGATTGGAAGCATTTTGCACTCAACAGTCACTACTCTAAGGCCCCTTTCACACTGGGGCGGGGAGGTGCGCTGGCGGTATAGCGGCGCTATTTTTAGCGCCGCTATACCGTCGGATTTGCCGCGATATTCGGCCGCTAGGGGTGCGGTTTTAACCCCTGCTAGCGGCCAAGAAAGGGTATAGCCGCGGTGTCCCATTGATTTCAATGGGAAGGAGCGGTAAAGGAGCGGTATACACACCGCTCCTTCACCGCTCCAAAGATGCTGCTTGCAGGAGATTTTTTTTCCTCCCGCCAGCGTATCGCCTCAGTGTGAAAGCCCTCGGGCTTTCACATTGAGAATGCTAGGGCAGGATTATTTCAGGCGTTATTTATGCGCTATTTTTAGCGCTAAAACGCCTGAAATACGCCTCAGTGTGAAAGGGGCCTAAGATTATTAAGTCTACCGTTAAAAAACCTATATACCTTTATGACAATGTTCATAAATGATATTTTAAACAGATTAGGTCAACAGACTACTGGATGTTTTATTGCCCCCTTGCAGTAAAGCCTGAGATGAGATTCAGACAAGACTTTCCTTTATCAGGAATTTTATGCCCACAACCAACCATAAGGAGGTTGCTTTTGAAGCGCTACCCTATAGGAGTCGCTGGTTAGGATGGGTCCTCTGTTCTTTGCCTCAAGCTTTTAAGAACTTCAGCCCCTCTAACACACTAGGTTGAGTGTACAAAGCATACAATATCACAGAAAATCACTAAAAGTAATACCAGTAGTAGTACTATACCAAAGAAAACAGATACTGAATCAGTTAGTAAAGGCATACTTAATTTATTGTCACCTGATATGTTTTTTAACCCCTTCGCACCCATGCTATAGTCGAAAGACGGCTACAGCATGGGCCTCAATTGCCAGAAGGGCGCCCATGTACATCCTCCCGTGCATCAGCTGCCTGCACATCCCCTGCGGGGTGCGCATGGCATGCTCTGTGATCAGCAAGTCAATGAGACTCGGCTTATCATAGATCAGAGTAAGGGGCCGGTTCCAACCCCTTACCACGTGATCAGCTGTCAGCCAATAAGCCAGCAATTGACAATATTTTTTTCTCACGCTACCAGCATGAGGAGAAAAAAAAACCTGATCACTGGCTTCTGACAGGGGAATATCAGCCCCGAACACGAAGAGCCGCCGCCACCTCATCTTTGCCCACAAGTGCCACCTATCAATGCCCACCAGTGCCACCTATTAGTACTGCCAATCAGTGCCTCATCATCAGTTCTACCTATCAGTGTCACCTACCAGTGCCCATCAGTGCCACCCATCAGTGCCACCCATCAGTGCTACCTATCAGTGCCCATCAGTGCCACCCATTAGTGCCCAATAGTGTCACCCATTAGTGCCACTTATTAGTGTCACCTATCAGTGCCCACCAGTGCCACCTTATCAGTGCCCATCAGTGCAGCCTATCAGTGCCCATCAGTGCAGCCTCATCAGCACACATCAATGAAGGAGAAAAATTACCTGTTTGCAAAATTTTATAACAAACTATGAAAACTATGGATTAACTTTAGTGTAGCACCCCTGTTGCAGTTTTTGTTGGATAGAACTGTAATCACCCTTAATCAAGAAAATACTTCACTCCTGGAACACAGTGGCTTTCTATGGCTTTGTTATTCTAGTAACCACTCTCTACCTTATGATACACAAGTGATCATTATTATTTACACACAATGGGGGTTATTTACTAAAGGCAAATCCACTTTGCACTACAAGTGCAAAGTGCACTTGAAATTACACTGAAAGTGCACTTGGAAGTGCAGTCGCTGTAGATCGGAGGGGGACATGGAAGAAAAATAAAAAACAGCATGTTAGCTTGCACATGATTGGATAATAAAATCAGCAGAGCTTCCCCTTATTTCAGATTTATCCCTCAGATTTACAGCAACTGCACTTCCAAGTGCACTTTCAGTGCAATTTCAAGTGCTCTTTGCACTTGTAATGCAAAGTTTATTTGCCTTTCGCAAATAACCCCCAATATATGCTCATTAGGAGACTAATGCCCTGTACACACGATCGAATTTCCGATGGAATAAAATCCAATGTATTTTTCCATCGGAAATTGGATGAAGCTGACTTCCATCAGTCTTGCCTATACACCATCAGTCAAAAATCAAAGGATTTATACACCAGAATTTGATTTGAAGTGTTGCCAACGTCCCGTGTGTTCAAGAACAATAGGAAATGTCCCCCTGACTAGGGGTTGGGACTTTAAGGGCAACAAATGTAACAATAAGGTACCTTATTGTTACATTTGTTGCCCTTAAAGTC
Organism: Rana muscosa; assembly: GCA_029206835.1. Lineage (NCBI taxonomy): Eukaryota > Metazoa > Chordata > Amphibia > Anura > Ranidae > Rana > Rana muscosa. The sequence continues at coordinate 40,570,101 of JARGYO010005626.1, forward strand.
CCAACCCCTAGTCAGGGGGACATTTCCTATTATCAGTCAAAAATCCGACCGTCCCAAACGCTGCGACGTAAAACACTCCGAAGAGCCGAGAAAAATTAAGTTCAATGCTTCTGAGCATGCGTTGACTTGATTCTGAGCATGCGTGGGTTTTTTCTACGATGGAGTTCCCCACAGACGATCGGAATTTGCTATCGTTTTTTTTTCCCATCGGTATAATTTAAAACATGTTCTATTTTTTTATACCAATGGAAAAAAGACAGATGGAAAAAAAGTCCATCGGTCTTTTTTCATCAGAAAAACTGATTGTGTGTACGCGGCATAACAGAGAACTCCTATTAAAAGGGATGAGCACTTGTACCAACATTTTTTCCATTAGGCTTTCTGTATGTGAGACATTAGGAAAGTTATTGTTTGACTCTAAATGTTCCTATAAATTCTTAGATCTTCATATTACTACCAAAAAGGAGGCTTGGTGAATTGGGGCCCTTCAGATATACCTGGAAAAAAAATAAAATCCTGAGCACGTAAACTGTGCTCACCACACGCATTTCAAGGTTTAATTTTTTTTTCTATTTAGCCTTTAAATCATCTCATAGGTATGTTCAGATAACATTGTGACAGTCCCTGAATGCTTCCTATTGTCCCCTGCTCTTTTTTCTATACCCTGTAGAACAGCAATGGCCATTAAAACCATTAGCATATCACCAGCACCCTCTCTGTGAGTTCAGACAGCTTCTGTAAAAGATGTGTGTTCCCTCCAACCGTTTTTCATGTAGATTCATGGCATGTATGTATGTGAAAATATATACAAGCATGGATGCTGCCATGCAGTGTTTAAATTCACCATACGTTTTATGAGGGCTCAGAAGAGACCCATTATCTCTCCCCTTGTGTAGAACTACACCTTTCTCCTTGCATTGGCATATCCTTTCACTAACCTGTTCTTTGACATCAGCCACTCTCTCTCTGATAAATGGCTCCCCCTTTACAGTGATGTGCAAAGTCCCTATTGACCTGCTTTTGTGTTTTTTCAAGGGTTTTGTCCCTTTGCTCCCGAACAACTAATTTCCCTGAAGGGCTTTTCCTGTAAACGCCTGACTGAAAAAAGTGACAAACCATTATGTCATTTGAAGACCTTGTGCTGCAGGACAATTGCACTGTCTTATCCTGTGAATCATAGGGGTCACAACTCCAATCACCTGAAGCCACTGACACTATTGGGTTCAGATGAGGCTCCCCGGTATCCATACCTGGGAACTTGGTCATCATTTTCAATTTGGTTGCAGTTCATCATAAACATCAATATAACAGTTTAACTGACAAACTAACAACATAAGCAGCTTATACAAAATGCTGGATAATTTGGCTATAAGTTATTATTGAGGTATTTGTATTACCCCCTCCTAGACATTGTTATATATAGACCTCTTGGTCGTGTTGATACATGATAAATGGTCCTGACTTAAAGGGGTTGTAAAGGTTTGTTTTTTTATTTTCTAAATAGGTTCCTTTAAGCTAGTGCATTGTTGGTTCACTTACCTTTTCCTTCGATTTCCCTTCTAAATGTATTTTTTCTTTGTCTGAATTTCTCACTTCCTGTTTCTCCTCAGTAAACTTCACACCATCATCCGAGCGGTGTGGAGTCAGCCAGAACAGCTTACTGAACAGCTTACTGAGGAGGAACAGGAAGTGAGAAATTCAGACAAAGAAAACAAAGAAAAAAAACATTTAGAAGATAAATCAAAGGAAAAGGTAAGTGAACCAACAAAGCACTAGCTTAAAGGAACCTATTTAGAAAATAAAAAACAAACCTTTACAACCCCTTTAATTCAAACCTCTAGCAGAAGGCTTAGATAAACAGACATTGCAACTTATCCATATAGTGAAAAAAATGTGTTATCAAATATTATCAAACATTGTATATACACGGCTATCAGCCAGTCATTGGCCCACATAAAGTCTATAAACAATACAGCCATTAGATCGTACCCTGTGATGCTATATTTTCATATTCCATCTGGAAGGCAGACTGAGATCATATTTCCTATACTATGCAATCATGAGTAGACATAAAGCTTGCAAATAACTTAACCACTTAACGACCGCTCACTGTACATATACGTCGGCACAATGGGACCGACAGGCACAATCACGTACAGTGTACGTGATTGCCTTTGTACAGTTGGGGGGTCCAATCGGACCCCCCTTCTGTACAGTGAGCGGTCGGAATTTGTCTGGGAGCGTTCCGAGATGGGGGGGCGGCCATTCGATTCCGGCCACCCCCCCACGATCGCTCCCGGCGAATGAGAATGCCCCCTCTGCCTGTGTAATGTAAACACAGGCAGAGGAAGCAGGAGGAAGTGATGTCATCTCTTGTGCGGCGCTCACATATACCGAGCGCCGTACAAGAGAAGACATCAAGGTTAGTGCACAAACACTACACTAACACCAGCACACATAGGCACATAAATCGCCCCCCCAGGCCCCCCCAGATCACCCCCCAGCCCCCAGTCACAGTGTCACTGATTGCAATGACCATTTATTTACTGATCACTGCAATCAGTGACATTTGTGACTGTAAAAGTGTCACTACATTTAGTTTTAGGTCCAGTGTAGCCCCCTCACCCCCCCTAATAAAGGTTTAACCCCTTGATCACCCCCCAGATAACCCTTTCACCCCCTAGCACTGCCGTCGCTAAGCGATCATTTTTCTGATCGCTGTCTTAGCGTCAGTGATGCAGATCGGTAGCCAGTCATTTTTTTTAGGTTTGCCGCAGGTTTTTATAGCGTCAGGTACCCCCATAAATTATCTAATAAAGGTTTAACCCCCTTGATCACCCCCCAGGTAAGCCTTTCACCCCCTATCACCACTGTCGCTAAGCGATCATTTTTCTGATCGCTGTCTTAGCGTCGGTGATGTAGTTCGGTAGCCAGTATTTTTTTTTTTGGCTTGCCGCAGGTTTTTATAGCGTCAGGTACCCCCATAAATTATCTAATAAAGGTTTAACCCCCTTGATCGCCCCCCAGGTAACCCTTTCACCCCCTATCACCACTGTCGCTAAGCGATTATTTTTCTGATCGCTGTCTTAGCGTCGGTGATGCAGATCAGTAGCCAGTAATTTTTTTTAGGTTCGCCGCAGGTTTTTATAGCGTCAGGTACTCCCATAAATTATCTAATAAAGGTTTAACCCCCTTGATCGCCCCCAGGTAACCCTTTCACCCCCTATCACCACTGTCGCTAAGCGATCGTTTTTCTGATCGCTGTCTTATTGTCGGTGATGCAGATCGGTAGCCAGTTATTTTTTTTAGGTTCGCCACAGGTTTTTATAGCGTCAGGTACCCCAATATATTACCTAATATAGGTTTAACCCCCTTGATCGCCCCCCAGGTAACCCTTTCACCCCCTATCACCACTGTCGCTAAGCGATCATTTTTCTGATCGCTGTCTTATTGTCGGTGATGCAGATCGGTAGCCAGTAATTTTTTTCTAGGTTCGCCGCAGGTTTTTATAGCGTCAGGTACCCCCATAAATTATCTAATAAAGGTTTAACCTCCTTGATCGCCCCCCAGGTAACCCTTTCACTCCCTATCACCACTGTCGCTAAGCGATAATTTTTCTGATCGCTGTCTTAGCGTCGGTGATGCAGATCGGTAGCCAGTAATTTTTTTTAGGTTCGCCGCAGGTTTTTATAGCGTCAGGTACCCCCATATATTATCTAATAAAGGTTTTAACCCCCTAATTGCCCCTAGTTAACCCTTTCACCAGTGATCATCATATAAGTGTTACAGGTGACGCTGGTTAGTTAGTTTGCTTTTTATAGTGTCAGGGCACCCGCCGTATATAACCCAATAAAGGTTTAACCCCCTGATCGCCCGGCGGGTGATATCAATTAGGTTTTAGCGTCAGAGAGGGTCTGCGTCACACCCCAGGCAGCGTCAGGTTAGTGCCAGTAACGCTAACACCCACGCGTGAAGCATACACCCTCCTTAGTGGTATAGTATCTGAACAGATCAATATCTGATCTGATCAGATCTATACTAGCGTCCCCAGCAGTTTAGGGTTCCCAAAAACGCAGTGTTAGCGTGATCAGCCCAGATACCTGCTAGCACCTGCGTTTTGCCCCTCCGTCCAGCCCAGGCCACCCAAGTGCAGTATCGATCGATCACTGTCACTTGCAAAACACAACACACATAACTGCAGCATTCGCAGAGACAGGCCTGATCCCTGCGACTCCAGTGCTGTAGGTGATTTCACCACCACAGTTAAAAAAAAAAAAGCAAATATGCCGAAGCATTGGGGCAGAGGAGCGATTTTGCTCCTAATGCCGCGTACATACGGTCGAAATTCCGACGGAGGCTTGCCCGTGGAAAAGTCCGACCATGTGTGTGCGGCATAACTTTTTTGCGGGAGGATGCCCCCATGCTTCGGCATATATAAATGGTGCATGTATGCCCATCATTAGAAGTGGGTGGATGAAGGGCGGTATTCTAATGGTGGGCATACCCACCCGATCAATCTCTTTTTTCATTCAGCCAACTGGCTGCATGAAAAAAAAAGATTACAATACATGTCCAACAAGGACCAGCAACGTACTGGTATGTTGCTGGACTTTGAATGGTTGTACCAGATTGATGCCTGCGGGTTTAGGTATCATCTTGGTATTATTCTTTTCAGCCAGCGGCCGGCTTTCATGTAAAAGCAATCCTAGTGGGTAATTAGCCTCTGGACTGCTTTTACAAGCAGTGGGAGGGAATGTCCCCCCCCCCGGATATAAAAAGCGCCATTGGGAAATTGGGAAAGCATTTTATCACACCGATCTTGGTGTGGTCAGATGCTTTGAGGGCAGAGGAAAGATCTAGGGTCTAGACCCCAGTTTTTTTTAAAAAAGAGTACCTGTCACTACCTATTGCTATCATAGGGGATATTTACATTCCCTGAGATAACAATAAAAATGATAAAAAATATGGAAGGAACAATTTAAAAATAAAATAAAAAAGCAAAATTAATAATAATAAAAAAAAAAAAAAAAAAAGCACCCCTGTCCTGCCCTGCTCTTGCCCAATGGCGAACGCAAGCGTCGGTCTGGCGTCATATGTAAACAGCAATTGCACCATGCATGTGAGGTTTCACCGCGAAGGTCAGATCGAGGGCAGTAATTTTAGCAGTAGACCTCCTCTGTAAATCTAACGGGGTAACCTGTAAAGGCTTTTTAAAGGCTTTTAGAAATGTATGTAGTTTGTCGCCAATGCGCGTTTGTGCGAAATTTTAAAGCATGTCGTGTTTGGTATCTATGTACTCGGCCTAAGATCATCTTTTTTATTTCATCAAACATTTGGGCAATATAGTGTGTTTTAGTGCATTAAAATTTAAAAAAGTTGATTTTTTCCCCAAAAAATGTGTTTGAAAAATCGCTGCGCAAATACTGTGTAGAAAAAAAAAATGCAACACCCACCATTTTATTCTGTAGGGCCTTTGCTTTAAAAATATATATAATGTTTGGGGGTTCAACATAATTTTCTTGCAAAAAAAAAATGTTTTCATTGAAACAAAAAGTGTCAAAAAGGGCTTTGTCTTCAAGTGGTTAGAAGAGTGGATGTAAGCTTCCTAATGTTATGTATAAAATGCCAGAACAGTTCAAAACCCCCCCCCCAAATGACCCCATTTTGGAAAGTAGACACCCCAAGCTATATACTGAGAGGCATGTCGAGTCCATGGAATATTTTATATGTTGACACAAGTTGCGGAAAAAATAATTTTTTTTTTTTTTTTTTTGCACAAAGTTGTCACTAAATGATATATTGCTCAAACATGCCATGGGCATATGTGGAATTGCACCCCAAAATACATTCTGTTGCTTCTCCTGAGTATGGGGATACCACATGTGTGAGACTTTTTGGGAGCCTAGCCGCGTACGGGACCCCAAAAACCAATCACCGCCTTCAGGCTTTCTAAGGGTGTAAATTTTTGATTTCACTTCTCACTGCCTATCACAGTTTCGGAGGCCATGGAATGCCCAGATGGCACAAAACCCCCCCAAATGACCCCATTTTGGAAAGTAGACACCCCAAGCTATTTGCTGAGAGGTATTGTGAGTATTTTGCAGATCTCGCTTTTTGTCACAAAGTTTTGAAAATTGAAAAAAAAAAAAATAGCTTTCTTCATTTTCAAAAACAAATGAGAGCTGTAAAATACTCACCATGCCTCTCAGCAAACAGCTTGGGGTGTCTACTTTCCAAAATGGGGTCATTTGGGGGGTTTTTGTGCTATTTTGGCATTTTATGGCCTTCGAAACTGTGATAGGTAGTGAGGAGTCGAATCAAAAATTTGTGCCTAGAAATCCTGAAGGCGGTGCTTGGTTTTTGGGGTCCCGTACGCGGCTAGGCTCCTAAAAAGTCCCACACATGTGGTATCCCCGTACTCAGGAGAAGCAGCAAAATGTATTTTGGGGTGCAATTCCACATATAACCATGGCATGTGTGAGCAATATATCATTTAGTGACAACTTTTTGTATTTTTTTTTTTTTTGTCATTATTCAATCACTTGGGACAAAAAAAAATATTCAATGGGCTCAACAGGCCTCTCAGCAATTTCCTTGGGGTGTCTACTTTCTAAAATGGGGTCATTTGGGGGGGGGGTTTGTGCTATTTTGGCATTTTATGGCCTTCAAAACTGTGATAGGTAGTGAGGAGTGAAATCAAAAATTTGCGCCCTTAGAAATCCTGAAGGCGGTGCTTGGTTTCCGGGGTCCCGTACGTGGCTAGGCTCCTAAAAAGTCCCACACATGTGGTATCCCCGTACTCAGGAGAAGCAGCAGAATGTATTTTGGGGTGCAATTCCACATATAACCATGGCATGTGTGAGCAATATATCAATTAGTGACAACTTTTTGATTATTTTTTTTTTGTCATTATTCAATCACTTGGGACAAAAAAAAAAATATTCAATGTGCTCAACATGCCTCTCAGCAATTTCCTTGGGGTGTCTACATTCCAAAATGGGGTCATTTGGGGGGGTTTTGTACTGTGCTGCCATTTTAGCACCTCAAGAAATGAGATAGGCAGTCATAAATTTAAAGCTGTGTAAATTCCAGAAAATGTACCCTAGTTTGTAAACGCTATAACTTTTGCGCAAACCAATAAATATACGCTTATTGACATTTTTTTACTAAAGACATGTGGCTGAATACATTTTGGCCTAAATGTATGACTAAAATTGAGTTTATTCGATTTTTCTTATAACAAAAAGTAGAAAATATCATTTTTTTTCAAAATTTTCGGTCTTTTTCCGTTTATATCGCAAAAAATAAAAATCGCAGAGGCAATCAAATACCATTAAAAGAAAGCTCTATTTGTGGGAAGAAAAGGACGCAAATTTCGTTTCGGTACAACATTGCATGTCCGCACAATTTACAGTTAAAGCAGCGCAGTGCAAAATTCTGAAATCACCTTTGGTCCTTTAGCTACCAAATGGTCTGGGGCTTAAGTGGTTAATATGTCCCTTTTTTGCTTTAGCATTACCACGTTTATTGGTATAGATACTCTTCCAGCCAGCATGTGGGCAGCATGCCACATCTCTTCAAGTCCACGTGCAATACAAGTAAAGACATCCTGCACTGCAGTCCTCACCATCCAAGTGGGAGGTCCGCGTGCACTGTTTACAAACATGCGACAGGCCGGAGATTTTAAGTTTTAGGGCCAGTTTACACCAGACGCAGTTCCGTTCAGTTCCGTGCGCATTTTTTCTGCACTAAAAATGCATGCACAGTGTTTTCCATGTATTCCAATGGCTCTAGTTCACACCATGCAGTCAGTTTCCAGTCAGTTTCTGGTGCAGAAACTGACCGGAACTGACTGTGTTGGTGCAGAAAAAACGGAACTGCACGGAACTGCATGGAACTGCATCTGGTGTGAACTGGCCCTAAATCCAGAGAGTCAGCAACACTTATGAAAAGTCAGCAATTCCCACCTAAAGCCAGTAAGTTCATGGGTAATGTCTGTATCTCAGATAAAGACTATACAGTTGTCAGTTTATAAAAAAGCAAACCATAAAAATATATACAAGAGCAGCAAATATAATAGACAGTGTCTTGAAAAAGTATTCAGACCCCTTGAAATTTTCCACATTTTGTCATGTTACAACCAAAAACGTAAATGTATTTTATTGGGATTTTATATGATAGACCAACACAAAGTGGCACATAATTGTAAAGTGGAAGGAAAATGATAAATGGTTTTCAATTCTTTTTTACAAATACATATGTGAAAAGTATGACGTGCATTTGTATTCAGCCCCCCTGAATCAATACTTTGTAGAACCACCTTTCAATGCAAAATTCTTGCCCATTCTTCTTTGCAAAATAGCTCAAGCTCTTTCAGAATGGATGGGGGGCATTTGTGAACAGCAATTTTCAAGTCTTGCCACAGATTCTCAATTGGATTTGGGTCTGGACTTTGACTAGGCCATTCTAACACATGAATATGCTTTGATCTAAACCATTCCATTGTAGCTCTGGCTGTATGTTTAGGATCATTGTACTACTGGAAGGTGAACCTCCACCCCAGTCTCAAGATTTTTGCAAACTCTAACAGGTTTTCTTCTAAGAATGCCCTGTATTTGGCTCCATCTATCTTCCCATCAACTCTGAGCAGCTTCCCTGTCCCTCCTGAAGAAAAGCAACCCACAACATGATGCTGCCACCACTATGTTTCACGGTGGGGATGGTGTGTACAGGGTGATGTGCAGTTTTAGTTTTTACACAGCGTTTTGTTTTTAGGCCAAAAAGTTAAATTTTGGTCTCATCTGACCAAAGCACCTTCTTTCACATGTTTTCTGTATCCCCCATATGGCTTCTCGCAAACTGCAAATGGGACTTCTTATGGCTTTCTTTCAACAATGGCTTTCTTCTTGCCACTCTTCCATAGGCCAGATTTGTGAAGTGCACGACTAACAGATTCCCCTACCTGAGCTGTGGATCTCTGCAGCTCCTCCAGAGTTACCATGCGCTGCTTTTCTGATTAATGCTCTCCTTGCCTGGCCTGTCAGTTTAGGTGGACGGCCATGTCTTGGTAGGTTTGCAGTAGTGCCATACGCTTTCTATTTTCGGATGATGGATTGAACAGTGCCCTGCTAGATGTTCAAGGCTTGAGATATATTTTTTTAACCTAACCCTGCTTTAAACTTCTCCACAACTTTATCCCTGACCTGTCTGTTATGTTCCTTGGCCTTCGTGATGCTGTTTGTTCACTAAGGTTCTCTAACAAACCTCTGAGGGCTTCACAGAACAGCTGTATCCTGAGATTAAATTACACACAGGTGGACTCTATTTAATAATTAGGTGACTTCTGAAGGCAATTTGTTCCACTAGATTTTAGTTAGGGGTATCAGAGTAAAGGGGGCTTAATACAAATGCACGCCACGCTTTTCAGATATTTATTTGTAAAAAAAAAAAAAAAATCATTTATCATTTTCCTTCCACTTCAATTATGTGATACTTTGTGTTGGTCTATCACATAAAATCCCAATAAAATACATTTACATTTTTGATTGCAACATGACAAAATATGGAAAATTTCAAGGGGTATGAATACTTTTTCAAGGCCCTGTAACCTACTGAATCCTATATGTTCTTTTATTCCATAAACTCCATAAAGTCCATAGTGAGGAACTGAAGCTCCTTAGATGATCAGGGGAGATCCACCTGGCACAAACAAAACAAGATCAGACAGAAATATATTAAAAACTAGTAAATTTTAGGAACAACATCCATTCACATTTTATCTTAGAGCATACCGAGTCTCCACAGGTGGATATGCCAAGGTGTCCCAGAGTTTCCCAGTTGCTGGTGAACTGTCAAGCATAAAGCCAGTACCTGCGCTAGACTCTCTTAGGTTTTGGTATATGCATCATGAGTGGCTGCTTGTGAAGCATGGTGAAGGAAAACAAAGGAAAATGGAAACACACATGAGAGAGATGTGAGCGCTGCAAACCCCAGTATATATGATAATGGACGTTTTCCCCAATGGGGCTTTGGACAGCAATATAGTATGTCGAATTGAAAGTATAAAACATATTTATTTGAAAGTTGTCAAAAAGACACAATTGGGTTACAATAAATAAAACACGTAAAACGGTCTGGCCAGATAAATTCCTGCATAATCCAATATTACCATACATGCAAAATGTGAAACAAGATTGCATAACAAATGTATGTGAGTGTAAATCACTGACGCGTTTCGACCATTCGCTGGTCATCTTCAGGGAGAAAATATTGGAAAAATATATAATCATACATCACAGTACAAGTATGGTATGGTATGGTGATATAGTTACCGCTTAAAAATGGAGTAGACAGTTGCATGGCCAGAAATGTCAGAAAACCGTGGAGCAATCCGGAGGATCATGTAGTCGCCCGCCACCCCCCCCCCCCCCCCCACACACACAGGGGGAAGAAGCCCGATCCTTTGGGCTTACAAGAAGCCACACCGGTGACGCCTGCCAGAAGGCAGGAGAGGACAGGAGAAAGGAAAACAAAGGAGCCCTGTGTAATAAAGGAAGGCAATGCATTTCATGGCCCTAAGTTAATTTCCAAAATGCGAGTGGATACTGTTTTTATCATTCATGAAATTTACTAGCTTTGAACATATTCATGTGCCCTGTCTGCTCTTATTTTATAAGATAGCAGACATTGCTGAGTAATTTTATCATTAATATATTTATATTATAGGAGCTATATGGTCACAACATACTGTACACCTTTATTTTATAACATTAGTGTTGTAATAACAATACAAACTAGTTATTTTTAACAATCCAAGTTAACCACTTCAGCTCCAGAAGGTTTACCCCCCTTCATGACCAGGCCATTTTTAGCAATACTGCACTGCGTTACTTTAACTGACAATTGCGCGGTCGTATGATGCTGTACCCAAATAAAATGTATGTCCTTTTTTCCCCACATACAGAGCTTTCTTATAATGGTATTATACAAACTATGGGATATATTTCTGGATTTTGTATTCATTTATTTTTTTATTTACTAGTAATGATGGATAATAATGGATACTAAGAGACACTTTTTTGAGGGCCAGTGACATTATTACAGTGATCAGTGCTAAAAATATGCACTGTCACTGTACTAATGACACTGGCTGGGAAGGGGTTAACATTAGGGGCGAATGATCTGTGGGTCATGGCAGGCATCGAGCTGTTTGGTTCCTACTGTGTGCTGTGTGTGCTGCGTGCGCGCCCCAGACCCTGAAGTGCAGGATGACGTACTAGGTACGTGATTCTTCGCAGGAAAGCCGCCTTGCCGCCGTATATATACAGTATACTGTCAGCACGCGGTTAAACTGGTTGTAAACCCTTACCTATACCTAATGAAGTGATTAGTCTCAGGTGATACACAGAGATTAAACAAATCCTCCTACATAAGTTGTACATGTTTATTTGCAGCAATTCGTCCTGCACATCCTTGTAAAACTGAGAGACAAAGAGGAGTTTTCACAGACTCGAAAAGCAGGAGGCAGGGGGCTGCAGTTACACACTGTACAAGAGCTCTGAGAGCTAATTGGAGGGAAGGGACACATCCCCCTTCACACAGCATGCAGGAACAAAGTTGAGGCTGTCAATTGAAGACTGTGTGCTGAAGATCCCTCCCCTGTCACCTTTTTTCACTTGGTGTCAGGAAAACTTGTCAGAAAGGACTCGTGCTGATAACAGAGGAACTAGACTGCAGAAAGAAATGACACTTAGTGCTTTGGAGAGAGGCAAGTAAACATTATAGAAATGTGTGCTTTGTTCAGATTTCATGTCTGAGATTTACAACCACTTTAACTTAAAAAATCTCACTTTATAGCAGCACATTAAGGCACACAAAATCATTAATGGCACCCCAAATGCGGCAAGCAGAGCTATTTTTCTGCATTTGTCACAAGTAGGGCAGTCCATTGAAATGAATAGGCTGCCCTGTATGTGTAGCACAACAATGCGCAAAGAAACGTGGATATATGTCATGTGTCATAGTGTAAATGGGGCCTCAATGTTATAAGTGCTGTCTGTCTTCTGGCCATCTCTTTCATCAACGTCATGGATTCCCTGCATGCTTTGCAGCTTCTCCTTTGCTGTTTACTTTTGATTTTCACCCAGATAGCAAGGATAACTTGCCATAAATTTGTGGCAGTGTTGAATTGTAAGTTGTTAACTTGCTGCACATTTTCACTGGCAAGTTGTACACATGCAGAGCACTTGAAGCACAAATTCTATTTGACAATTTTCCAATTTGTGGCAAATTTGCGTGGCAAGTCTCTAGCAAGAGCAAAGTTGCAGTGGTGAGTCTACAGCAAGAGCTCTTCAAGTCATAGTGACTCCTGTGGTGAGATGACTATTGCACAACATAACTGAACCAGAACTTGCAGCAGACTTGCAGAATGTTTGCACAGAAAGTTGATCTGGAGTCATGCAATGCGGACTTGCTGCAATTGTGCAACAAACTTGTGAAGCCTGGCTCGGCAAGTGATTTTAAAACCTGCAGCTCAACTGCTTGCTATTTGGGTAAAGACTACATATCCCATGATACCTTGCTGCCTGCAATCAGTGATTCCTATACTGACTCCGGTGGGTTTTTTTTCAGCTTAGGCGACCCGTCAGTGTTTGTAACAGAAGTGACATTCCGTCACGGCCATCTTTGTACACTCAGCCGCAGTAAGGATACAGTGAGAAGGTGGCAAGCGGACATCTTTTTACACCCACCGGAGTCTTGCATTTCACACTTATTTTTAACAGTAAACTGAGCTTATACAGTAAAACCTTGGTTTGAGAGCGTTTTGCCAGGCAAGCAAAATATTTTAATAAATTTTAACTTGATATACAAGCGATGTCTTGATATACAAGTAGCGTCAAGTCACAACTGAGTATAAAAGAGAAGAGAGGCGCCTCTAAGTCTAGCAATATGGTTATATTTAATGAAGGTAAAACATTTAGAAACTCACATGGTTGATGATTAAAACAGGCACATCTAAGTATGCAGGCATCCGGGGTAAAGCTGTCCACATAGACCATCCCCCTCACAGTTATCAGCGCCATCCCTTCCACGCTGCGCTCAGCGAGTGGTTCAAGCCTCGCTTTCAGATCTCTCTACTGCAGAGTAGTTTTTCCGGTCAGGATTGCAGATTGACAGCGATGAGAGCCGTCGGTGCAGAGGATGGTCTAGGTGGACAACTTTACCCCGGATGCCTGCATACTTAGATGTGCCTCTTTTCATCATCAACCATGTGAGTTGCTAAATGTTGTACCTTCATTAAAAGTAACCATATTGCTACACTTAATGGCGCCTCTCTTCTCTTTTATACTCTGTAGCTCCTGCTGGATTTTGCTTCTAATCCCCTTGTGGAGGCTGCCATTTATGGATGGACATTTTATGGTTACACAACCTATCACATTGCTATGATCTTTTTATATGGACTATAAACTGAAGACAAATAAAATTATATAATACTGCGCCAACCCAAAATATTGTAGCAACAGCAGCCAAACACCAAAATCAGACAAAATTAATTAAGTGTAAATATATAATAAGTGTGGCGCTAATGAGAATTTAGGATAAAAGTCCTGAATATAGTAGGGTGTGAAAAATATTCTAATTTAATCAAAAACCCATGCTGGTATATATTTCGAAATTAGTGAAAAATATAGAAATACATATATAGCATAAATAAGTGTCTGTAATCCTTCTGTGATTACAAGTATTTAACCAACATATTAATGTACAACAAAAATTATAGTGCAAATATTCTGTTGTGAAACATGAATAGCAATAGAGTGATAATCCTAAACCAGTGAAATTGGAATTATATTTCTATCAGACATCAAAGATGAGTATATGTCCCTGTAGTTGTCTAACAATAGACAAAGTACCATCCAAAAAGACCAAAGTCCAATATGGGATTGTTATAGAATACGTAGATATGGATGTTCAATGTGGATATACGTGGTAACACCCGGGAGTGCCTTCACCTTGTGTCAATGGGGGAGAGATAAGGTACTCTTACCAGCTGGGATGGATCCAACACACCGTACGGCGGTGGATCTTCAAGACTTTGTCCACTTCGTGGACGGATCAGACAGCCAGGCTTTGTAGAGACGACCAGGATCTATAGGACACCTCCTCCCAGGATCAATGGCAATCCAACCAGGAAAAATCCGGATAAGCGGGTAGCAGCTACCCTATCCATTCATAACCATGGAAAACAAAAAATTGCTCCACATGGTGTAAATCCAAAAAAGATTTATTAGAAAAAAAAATTTCCAGAAAAAGTTCACACAGTATGAACATCCAAAACAAAACTCCAAAGCATAACAAAGAAATCCAAAAAAATCCACACTCTAGAATATAAGTAGGCAGCGTGATAGGAACAGCAAGAGCTGGTGTATTTGTCCCGACCGGTTTCGTCTAATAAGACTTCTACTGGGGTATACACTTATGTCCTATAGATCCTGGTCGTCTCTACAAAGCCTGGCTGTCTGATCCGTCCACGAAGTGGACAAAGTCTTGAAGATCCACCGCCGTACGGTGTGTTGGATCCATCCCAGCTGGTAAGAGTACCTTATCTCTCCCCCATTGACACAAGGTGAAGGCACTCCCGGGTGTTACCACGTATATCCACATTGAACATCCATATCTACGTATTCTATAACAATCCCATATTGGACTTTGGTCTTTTTGGATGGTACTTTGTCTATTGTTAGACAACTACAGGGACATATACTCATCTTTGATGTCTGATAGAAATATAATTCCAATTTCACTGGTTTAGGATTATCACTCTATTGCTATTCATGTTTCACAACAGAATATTTGCACTATAATTTTTGTTGTACATTAATATGTTGGTTAAATACTTGTAATCACAGAAGTTTTACAGACACTTATTTATGCTATATATGTATTTCTATATTTTTCACTAATTTCGAAATATATATAAACTGAAGGACTTATGAATAAATGGTTGTGGAACAAATTATTTGAGTTTCCATTATTTCTTATGGGGAAACTTGCTTTGATATACGTATGGGCCTAAACTGAGAAAAAAAATAGTTAAAAAAAAAAAATGGGATATTTATTATAGCAAAAAGTTAAAAATATTGTGTTTTTTTCAAAATTGTTGCATTTTTTTCTTTATAGCGCAAAAAATAAAAACCGCAGAAATGATCAAATAACACCAAAAGAAAGCTCTATTTGTGGGGAAAAAAGGACGTCAATTTTGTTTGGGAGCCACGTCGCACGACCGCGCAATTGTCATTCAAAGCGTGACAGTGCCGAAAGCTGAAATTTCGCCTGGGTAGTAAGCAAGTGGTTAAAAGCATGCTTCCTGAATGAATTATGCTTGTAATCCAAGGTTTTACTGTATAGTGAATATCAGCATTTTGAAATCCGTCTGACTGTTTTGATGTAGAATTTTCAAAGCAGCGCTGTTCTGTCAGATTAGCAAACCTACGAAATGAGCAGGCTTGCCGCTGCTTTGAAAATTCAACATCAAAACAGTCAGACGTATTTCAAAATACTGAATTTCACTATATAAACTCAGTTTACTGTTAAAAATAAGTGTGAAATGCAAGACTCCAGTGGCTGTAAAAAGATGTCCGCTTGCCACCTTCTCACAGTATCCTTACTGCAGCTGAGTGTTGGGTGTACAAAGATGATGGAACGTTACTACCGTTACGAAATCTGACGGGTCGCCTAATCTGACGGAACACCGTCTCCTGAAACTCCTTCTCTCAGCACCTCTGTAGTTCAGAAAGCAGGTTCTGTGTGACGCAGCCGTGTCTATCCACAGGGCATAGTGAATACGTGCCACAGAATGTGTGGGAAGCTTCACAAAGTACGTTTACAAACTTTAAAGTGGTTGATAACCCACTTCTTTCAAATCCTCCCATCCCCTCTGTACCATAATAATAAGTGTCCCTGTGCCTGTGTTATATAAAAAATCTGCCGGATTGTACCTATAGAAGCTCGGCTCCTGGCATTCGACTCACTTGTCAGCTCCAGGCACAGGGACACTTATTATTATAGTACAGAGAGGAAGGAAGTATTTAGCTGCAGATATGAGAGCAGAAGGAGTGAGGGGGGGGGGGAGGCACTGGTACAAACAGACAGGGGAGGGGGATGAGTACAGAGGAGACACAGGAAAGCAGGGCAGCGTATGACGGAGCCCCGTATGCTGACAATGGTGTCAGGGCTCAGCAGCCCTGATATATCAGAGTCAGCCTACAGAGGGGAAGGGTACAGCCAGGCAGGATCAGCCAGGTATTTTAGGTGATACACGGGGCCAAATTACACAGCACAAGGACTGTGCTGCATAACATGCTTTAAGGGAACAGGATCTATTTTTTGGGGGGGTTAACAGACGCTTTAAGATCATTCCGATTAATAAGAGTAGCCCAGGAATAACTGAAATATAATGTGAAAAGGAACATATGATTTTATATTTCGACAATAGATACGCTTTAATTTAACCTCATAAAATGGATGTTTTACCTAATAGAATACACTACAAAGCTCAGTTATGTTTGTTTTTATGATTTATTTAGTTTTTTGTATTAAACTGGCAATTGTAACAAGAACACAATAGAAAACCTGGAAACAATGTACCATCTATAAATTAGCTGTACAAACCAAAGGCAAAAAAAAAGATCTTTTGAATATTGCTCAGCATCTGATCCTCCATGGAAGATTAATGCAGTTTAGCGGTTTATTGAAGATTATCATTCTGCCCTGTCACATTTAGCACAAATGATGATTCAGTCACAGTTCAGTAATATCCGAGCATATTATTGCTGAAGAGATTGGAGAGCTGAGAGAATCACTGAAGGGCAAAGCGCACAAATTTACTTCTAAGGTAAAGAACTATTCAATATATGAATTCAACAAATGAAATGAATGTTCATTTTATTTCACACTGTTAAACCCGAGCAAGATCTCTATTTGAAAGCAGCATAGAGTTCAGCCCTTTCATTTCATGTCTAAATCTGTAGATATCACAGGAGGGCAGGTTATACGTTTCCAAAAATATAACCATCTGCACAATTAAATTCTACAACTACACATTTAAATATATGGCTTTCTGTACACTGAGTTACAAATTAATTTACTTTCCAGATCCAGGAGTGCAGCCTACCTACACCTCCATCCTTTTATGTCTAAATGCCATACCGATTTTACAACTATGATCTTTTATGTGTATTTATTAATAAATTGGAAATAATTAGTGTAGCGGGGTCCTCAATT
This sequence comes from Rana muscosa, assembly GCA_029206835.1. Classification (NCBI taxonomy): domain Eukaryota; kingdom Metazoa; phylum Chordata; class Amphibia; order Anura; family Ranidae; genus Rana; species Rana muscosa. The sequence goes on from JARGYO010005626.1 coordinate 40,587,384, forward strand.
TAGTGGGATACACTTGGGGGTAGTGTGACCCAAGTGTGTAAATTGTGTTAGGGTTCAGACCCCTTTTTGTTATTCGTGGAGGATTGGGTGGTGTAATATTCTCCTTGACCAGTGGGTGTCAGTGTACCTACTGGCTCGGGGTAGAATCACTACCGCAGTGCTACCCTTCTTTGTCCCTTCCTGGAGATGGTACGGCCGGGGCGGGGAACCCGCCGTGGGTGTCGACGGGAGGAGATAAAAGGGGGAGACGCCCTCGCCACAAGGTCTTCGGGGGATCATCTCTTCACGCACCCAGGCACCTTAGGCCTGGGTGCGGGCGGTTCAAGGTTCCGGCCTAGGCGCCCTAGGCCTGGCTGGAATGAAGATGGAGTCCATCCCAGGCACCTTCAGCCTGGGGTGAGGTACTATTGAGGAGGCCTGGGACCCGGTGACTCCGACTGGGTCCCGCGAGGGTGAAGTTGCTCCAGGGCGCCCCTTGCGAGGGGACCCGCATCTGAGGTGAGGAGGCTGGGGAGGTCACTCGTTCGAAGACCCGGTGTAGTGTCAACCCGGTGACGGATGGGCCTTCAGTAACTCCCTTGGAGGACATCTTCCCCTGATAGGGGCCGCAACGCAATGGAGGTATTCATGTCAAGACTCCTGCAACCCTTGGTCATAGCACGGGGGGTGTGGGGACTCAGATCAGTATAGTGCCTCGACCTGCTCATCTCACCGTATCATGCCATCATTGCCTGTATGTGGAGATACGAAATAAACCAACCGTTGGACTGTGATCGGTGTATGGACTCTGTTAATGGGAGCAAAGGGAGGTTTCTGCACGACAGACTCGGTACATGTTCAGGACACCGGCCCGAGGAAACATTAGGTATTGGCCTTCACCTCGCCCGCAAGTAGTGGGGAGGACATGGGCCGTAGCGCACCTCACCCTGTCGCGTGACATACCCCTAGCTAAAGAGGACGGGGTGAGGGGGTGGCTACACGTGGGGGCTCGTCCGGGATATCGTGTGTCTTGGCGATGGAACTGAGAACGTCTTTGTTTGAACTTTGCTGCCCGGAGGAGTTCCGAGCGGGTCGGCCATGTGATTGGCCAAAGTGCATCCCTGCTCGGAGTTGTGGACATGACCCTAAGTCGGGAAAGGCCCACGCAGAGGAGCGTAAAAAGGGAAAGGTCCAGCCGTGTGAAGTACTACATGTGGGGACTGTTAATGCACTGCGCCACGAGGCACCCCATGACTGTACAATTCGTGGGCGGAGGCTGGCGGAAGCCCGCGAAAACGTACAAGTTGTGGGAGGAGTCTGGCCACGTGTGGAGATACACGTGGAGACTCCGGCGCGTGGTCAGCGCGTGATGGAACAGCAAGTGGTCGGGATGGCCTCAAGCTCCCCGTGAATACCGGTATCTTACCCCACGAAAATGACTGCATTTGCTGCTCCCCTGACAGACACAGGGATAAGACTTAGGCCCCGAGGACAGTTGGCTCTGTATTCATGCAGAGACACGGAGGCTCTCGGTGTGATCTGTCCCGGATGCTCGGGACTGGTGGTCCAACTAAAGCCATTCGGGCGATGTGAGGCATGCAAGGAGTTCCTTTTTGAGGTTGAACCATACACGGAAAGGCCCCGGGCCCTACGCCTCAACTGCATCACAGGAACCGCCACTCCGGAGGGAGAGATCCAGGCCTCTGCGGAGGTCCCCGTACGCGCTGACCAGGGCGAAGTGACTGCCCAACCAGAGATTGAGAGAGAAAAATCCGAAGACACTGCTTCGGTCACCACAGACTCCCTGCTGCCACCCCCGAAGAGGAAGATAGGCCTGGTGCAGGCCTCCTGTGGTCGTGGTCGAGCTTCACCCCGCCGCTTGCCTGGCCTGGATGGCGCCGGTAGAGAAGAGAGTCCCGGACATCCCAGTTCTTCAGTAGGTCCAGGTGAGCTAGGGGCTGGGACTGCGGTGTTGGTTGGAGGTGTCGGGAGTTCACAGCCGGTGGAGCCCGAAAGGGAGGGTAGCCTTCCGTCTACTAGAGACTACCTTCCCGCCGAGATGTATGACACCTCCGACCTAGAGTCATTGTCAGACTGTGGGGATGACTGGGAAATAGACGAGCTGTTTCACCGGAAGGGCTGGGACAGACGCCCGCTACCTGTGCTGAGTAAACCACAGGATTCCCCCATGTCCATAGAAGATAATACGCTCCGGGCGCAGACCCCGGAGTTCCAGAGGAAATCTAACCCTTCGACCAACTTTCCTCACTCAACTACATCACCCGCTCTGATGGTGGGGACGCAGCGTGCTTCGTTGCGGGCACCAAAGACAAAGCAACCCGAGATGGTGAAGGTACCTCGGCACCCGGAGGCCATCGTACAGCCAGGAGAAGGTGAGCGAGATGTGATGCCGCCCCTAGCCAGATTGCAGAGACTTTTCTCCCAGAGAGTCGCCCGTAAATATATGGGTGGGAGTAGCCCTATTTGCCTCTGGACTTATTGTATGAAGTTGAGGTCCTGCGACCAAGGTGGTATGACGAGTTTGTATGGGAAAAGCTTAAAGTACCCCATGCTAGGCGATACCTGTCATGTTCGCCGCCTGTGTCTAAAAAGTTCAAGGACTGCAGAGCTGATTGGAGACTGGGGCGCCATATTCATGCTGATAAGGTGCTCATCTGTAGGAAAGAAGGAGAGGATGTCGAGTATTCAGTGGAAGTGTTTGACGGGCACCTGAAGCCCCTGTTTCTGCCGGATCCAAGGTTCTACTTATAGGAGGAGTGAGCTCCTATCTTGTTGCTGTTGAAACTTTCTGGATGAGACATTCCCAGACGCCTAGAACTGTGCCCTACTTTTGTTTTGATTTGGGCTTTTCTTTTACTCACTGGAGACTTGGGAGCTGTTGTGTTTTTTTTTTTCCTCCCTTTTCTTCATGTGCCAAAGGCAGAGACTTTTGGGGTAGAGTCAGAGTAGGAAAGCAGGAAGAATGAAGATCTCACCAAGTGTCATTACCGCAGCTCTGTCACCAGGTGGCAGTGTTGTGCAACGGTTGTTCGAAATGCTACACATGCATTACTTACTTATTGGAGTGAGCGGGTCTCTCGGCTGACGGACCCACTCATGCCAAGTTAACACAGAGTGTTAGGATGTGTTTTCTTTTTGTTGTTTCCCTTCTGCAGGAGATTCATCGGTCAAGACTACTGAGAGTGGGGTGGTTCTTAGACAGTGATGGGAGGGATTGTACATGTTTACAGAATAGATGTCTTATATAAATGTTTATCGTTTTATATTTCCCCTTTCCCTTTTGAGCAGGTCTTGGCACATTTAGTATCAAAAAATTTGAGGGATAGCCTCTGGGGCCCACTTCATGTCACCACTCTTTGGGAGACATGGGTGTGCACCTGACGCTGGGGACCAGCGTCAAACCACAGGGGGGAGTGTGTAGCGGGGTCCTCAATTTAGTGGGATACACTTGGGGGTAGTGCGACCCAAGTGTGTAAATTGTGTTAGGGTTCAGACCCCTTTTTGTTATTCGTGGAGGATTGGGTGGTGTAATATTCTCCTTGACCAGTGGGTGTCAGTGTACCTACTGGCTCGGGGTAGAATCACTACCGCAGTGCTACCCTTCTTTGTCCCTTCCTGGAGATGGTACGGCCGGGGCGGGGAACCCGCCGTGGTGTCGACGGGAGGAGATAAAAGGGGGAGACGCCCTCGCCACGAGGTCTTCGGGGGATCATCTCTTCACGCACCCAGGCACCTTAGGCCTGGGTGCGGGCGGTTCAAGGTTCCGGCCTAGGCGCCCTAGGCCTGGCCGGAATGAAGATGGAGTCCATCCCAGGCACCTTCAGCCTGGGGTGAGGTACTATTGAGGAGGCCTGGGACCCGGTGACTCCGACTGGGTCCCGCGAGGGTGAAGTTGCTCCAGGGCGCCCCTTGCGAGGGGACCCGCATCTGAGGTGAGGAGGCTGGGGAGGTCACTCGTTCGAAGACCCGGTGTAGTGTCAACCCGGTGACGGATGGGCCTTCAGTAACTCCCTTGGAGGACATCTTCCCCTGATAGGGGCCGCAACGCAACGGAGGTATTCATGTCAAGACTCCTGCAACCCTTGGTCATAGCACGGGGGGTGTGGGGACCCAGATCAGTATAGTGCCTCGACCTGCTCATCTCACCGTATCATGCCATCATTGCCTGTATGTGGAGATACAAAATAAACCAACCGTTGGACTGTGATCGGTGTATGGACTCTGTTAATGGGAGCAAAGGGAGGTTTCTGCACGACAGACTCGGTACATGTTCAGGACACATTAGGTATTGGCCTTCACCTCGCCCGCAAGTAGTGGGGAGGACATGGGCCGTAGCGCACCTCACCCTGTCGCGTGACATACCCCTAGCTAAAGAGGACGGGGTGAGGGGGTGGCTACATTAGCAAAGGCGCATGTTTGAACGATTTTTTTGTTTTATAGGCTTTTTTTTTCCAGAGCCATGGAAAGATTTATTGACATTCACTTCAATCATAAAACTTTGTTTTAACCACTTCAATAACGGTCACTTTCAGCTTTCAGCGCTGTCACACTTTTAATGACAATTGCGCGGCCATGCAAAACTGTACCCATAAGAAATTTTTATCATTTTTTTTTTTTTTACACAGAGCATTAGGTTTTATAATTTTTGCTAAATAAATGGGAAAAGAGAAAATGAGAGTTTTTTTTTTTGTTTCTATTATAAAATTTTACAAATAAAAAATCTTTCTTCATAAATTTAGGTAAAAATTTATTCTGCTACATTTTCTTGGTGAAAATAATCCAAATCAGTGTTTATTATTTAGTCTGTAGGAAAGTTATAGAGTCCACAAACAATGGTATATATATATATATATATATATATATATATATATATATATGTAGCGGGGTGTTCAATTTAAGGGGAGTGTCTGAGTGGTAATTAGGCTCAGACACACTGATTGTTAGGATTTATGGACCATTTCTGTTCACGGGGGATAGTATTGGTGTACAGTTCCCTACAGGTGGCGCTGTCGCCGTGGGCCAGGGTTGAACCACCGATAGAGGGCTGTGCCTTTTGTGTCCCCTCTCAGCAGTAGTACGGCGGGGCGGGGAACCTGCTGTGCCGGTCGGGAGAGGGTATAAAGGGGGCGGACATCTTCCGTTCGAGGTCCACGCCCAGGCACCTTCGGCCTGGGGGTGAGTGAGGGTCGTCTCCGGGTGCCCTAGGCCTGGAGGTGGAGTTCCTGTTCCATCCCAGACACCTTCAGTCTGGGGTGAGGTACTATTTTGAAGGCCCGGGGCCCAGCACCTTCGGCTGGGGTCCGCTAGGGATCGAGGACTCCCACGGTGCCACCTTGGGAGGGGACCCGTATCTGGGACGAGGAGGCCAGGGAGGTAACCCCTTCCGAAGAACCAGTGCAGGAGTCGTGGTGACGGTGGGGGCCTCTGGTAACTCTCCGGAGGGATGTCTTAAAGAGTTAAGCTACGTTTGTGCCTGGACCTCCTCCACATCTAAGCTGTCCTGTATCTTCGCTCCAACCTGTCTGCTATCAAAGAGGCTGTTTATTATCCTGTGAGAAATAAATATTGAGTTGGACTTTAAGCTAGTGTGGACATTCACATTCCTGGGGAAAGCAAGAACTTGCATCTATCCAAGGTAGAGGTGAGATCATTCTCGGGAGGACTTTGACTCTTTGGCCGCAGAGAAGGCCCAAAACTAACACCGCTCAACCTCCTTACACAGGAGGGTACGGGCTTGTGGTGCGGTGTGCCTCTCCCTTCCTGTGAGGAGCCGAAGTTAATGCAGGTAAAGAGAGGGGTGTGTGCACTACACGTGAGGGCTCGAGTCCGGGATTTGTTTGCTGTTGGGAAGTGTTGAAGACCCCCCCAGAGTTTGAACTTTATTCCCCAGTGAAGTTCCGTGGAGGTCGGCCATATTGAGAACTGCGCCACGAGGAGAACCCTGACTGCGTAGTTCATGGGCGTGACAGAGAGAAAGCCCAGGAACAGTGCAGGAGATGGGAGGAGTCTGGCCATGTGTGGAGTTGCACGTGGGGACTTTGGCACAAAAAGGACAGTGCGCAATGGAACAGCGAATGGATAACATGGCTTCTCATGCCTCATGGGTTCTGGCTACTACTACCATGAAGATGACTTAATTTGCTGCTGCCTTAATGGATACAGGGATTCGGCTCAAGCCCCGGGGACGTTTTGCCCTCTACGTTTGCAAAGATGTGGAGGCCCTCAGAGTTATTTGTCCCGGCTGCTCTGGACTGGTGGTGCATCTGAAGCCATTCGGGCGATGCGAGCTATGTAAGGAGTTCTTGTTTGAGGTCGAGCAACCTACAGAAAAGCCTCGGGCTTTCCACCTCAATTGTCTTACGGGCGCCACCACTCTGGAAGGAGGAATCAGAGCTTACACAGCCACCCCTGCGCGCACTGTCGGGACTTCGGAGGAAGTCACAGATGAGATTGTTCCAGAGATTGAGAGACCGGAGGATGCTGCTTCGGTTACCACAGAGTCCTTTCTCCCACCGCCCAAGAGGAAGATCGGGTTCGTGAAAGCTTCCCGTGGCCGTGGTGGAGCTACGCCCCAGCGCTTACTCAGAACAGATGCATCCGAAGGGAAAAGTCCTGGACGTCCTGGTTCAGCTACAAGCCGAGGTAAGCTGGGGGAAGAGGCTCTGTCTAAAGTCCCAAGTGTTGGGGATTCACATGCCCGTGAACTAGTCAAAGGGGGTGACTCGTCCTCTACCAGGAGTTACCTGCCTGCCTGTGGAGGAATACAATACCTCCGACCTGGAGTCAATCTCCGATGCGGGAGATGACGCCGCAGTTGATGAACTGTTTGAACGGAAGGGTTGGGATAAGATGCCTCTGTCCTCGTCCCGTAGAAATAGGGACCCACCCATGTCCACTGGGGATAGCACACCCCGGGTGGAAGCCTCGAAGCCTGAGGAGGGATCTGTCCCCTTGTCTGCCCTCCCACAGCCGGAGATTCCTGCATCAGTTACTGAGATGGGACGGGTGTCACTGTGGGCCCCTGTGTCTGGTCCTGAGGTAGTGAAAGTACCTCGACACCTACCTGGTACGGGAGACCGTGCCACCATGCCACCATTGTCCCGATTACAGAGGTTATTTAACCAGAAGGTAGAAAGCGAGTATGGATGGGAGTACCCGTACCTGCCTAAAGAGCTCCTGTTTGAAGTAGAGGCCTGTAGACTCCGGTGGTACGCGGACTTTGTATGGACACACATTAAAGTACCCCAGGCCCACAGATACTTCTCATGTTCCCCTGCAGCTACTCAGAGGTATAAAGATTGTAAGGCTGCCTGGATGCTTGGTCGGCACATATATGCGGACAAGGTGCTCATCTGCCGGAAAGATAAAGACAATGTTGATTATCACATTGAAACTTTCGATAAGCATTGGAAACCGCTGGTGTTGCCAGACCCACACTATTATCTTTGAGAGACTAGACTCTTTTGTGTTTGCTTTATTCCTAGAGTGTATCCTCTAGAGCCCAGGAACTTTGCCCTAGCAGAAGGGTATTCTACTCAATGGAGGAGCGGGAGCCGTTGTTTTTTTCTCCCCTCTCTCCCTACTGCAAAGATACAAGGAATTTGGGGTGTAGATAGTTCAGAGCCACAGTCAAGAAGAAGAGGATTTGTCAAGCACCTGTGTCTCAATCACAGCACTACCACTAGGTGGCAGTGTTGTGCAACTATTGCATTGCAAACGATATAATGCAGTTTACTTTTGGAAGGAAGGGATTTTCCTCTAGGGGAAAATCTGTTCATTCCAACATATTTTTAGTTGTGTATGTTTTTTTCTTCCCCTGCAGGCGGACATCAAGCAAGGTTACTGAGAATGGGGTGGACCTTAGTTAGTGCAGGTGGGAGGAAAATGTTAATATTTATTGAAGTATGTCATGTGACATTTAATGTTTTAATGTGCACATGTGTGTTATTCTTCTTTCTCCTCTATGTTTAACCCCCTTTCCCCATGTTTAGGTTCCAGCACAAACAGGCAGTTTTCTTTCTCCTCAAATAGTTTTTTAGTGTTTGGTCTCTGGATTGGGCCTATGCTGACTCAGGCTTGAGAGGCATAGGTTTGCTCCAGACACTGGGGACCAGTGTCTATTTAGTGGGGGGAATGTGTAGCAGGGTGTTCAATTTAAGGGGAGTGTCTGAGTGGTAATTAGGCTCAGACACACTGATTGTTAGGGTTTATGGACCATTTCTGTTCACGGGGGATAGTATTGGTGTACAGTTCCCTGTGGCCTACAGGTGGCGCTGTCGCCGTGGGCCAGGGTTGAACCACCGATAGAGGGCTGTGCCTTTTGTGTCCCCTCTCGGCAGTAGTACAGCGGGGTGGGGAACCTGCTGTGCCTGATGGGAGAGGGTATAAAGGGGGCGGACATCTTCCGTTCGAGGTCCACGCCCAGGCACCTTCGGCCTGGGGGTGAGTGAGGGTCGTCTCCGGGTGCCCTAGGCCCGGTGGTGGAGTTCCTGTTCCATCCCAGACACCTTCAGTCTGGGGTAAGGTACTATTTTGAAGGCCCGGGGCCCAGCACCTTTGGCTGGGGTCCGCTAGGGATCGAGGACTCCCACGGTGCCGCCTTGCGAGGGGACCCGTATCTGGGACGAGGAGGCCAGGGAGGTAACCCCTTCCGAAGACCCAGTGCAGGAGTCGTGGTGATGGTGGAGGCCTCTGGTAACTCTCCGGAGGGATGTCTTAAAGAGTTAAGCTACATTTGTGCCTGGACCTCCTCTACATCTAAGCTGTCCTGTATCTTCGCTCCAACCTGTCTGCTATCAAAGAGGCTGTTTATTATCCTGTGAGAAATAAATATTGAGTTGGACTTTCAGCTAGTGTGGACATTCACATTCCTGGGGAAAGCAAGAACTTGCATCTATCCAAGGTAGAGGTGAGATCATTCTCGGGAGGACTTTGACTCTGGCTGCAGACAAGCCCCAAAACTAACACTGCTCAACCTCCTTACACAGGAGGGTACGGGCTTGTGGTGCGGTGTGCCTCTCCATTCCTGCGAGGAGCCAAAGTTAATGCAGGTAAAGAGAGGGGTGTGTGCTCTCTCTCTCTCTCTCTCTCTATATATATATATATATATATATATATATATATATATATATATATATATATATCTGAGAATTTATCAATCCTGATGTACTGATGGCCTATCTAATTTCTTGAGGCCAGAAAATGCCAGGACAGCACAAATACCCCCAAATGATCCCTTTTTGGAAAGTAGAAAGTCCAAGGTATTTAGTAGGAGGCATGGCAAGTTTTTTGAAATTTATTTTTTTTGTCTCAATTGTTTGGAATATTAAGTAATTAAAAAAATGTATTTTTCACAATTTCTTTTTAACATACTGTCACCAGTGCAGTACAGCATTATCATATAACTGGTGTGGTGGTGATCAGGGACACTGACTGTAGTGCAGTGTTTCTCAACCTTTTTCCAGTCGGGGCGCCCTTAAAAAGTATTTTCAGTCCTGAGGCAACCCAGTCCAAGGCTTGTTTCACATTACGGTCTGTCGCAGAAAATGCGCAAAATGGCGCTCATTCCTGACACACAGACAAATGCTCTGCTCTTTAGGGGTACCATTAATAATGGTACTCCACAAATTGAAAAACGTGGGGTGCTTTTGCTGCAGTGCATTTAAAAAAAAAGTTGGGGACTCTTTTCCCTGCATTTTTGTGGGTATGGAAGCCCATTGAAATGAATGGGCTGCCCTACACGCAGCCACACAGATGTGAACCAAGGACTTGTTCACACGTCAGAGGGGCGGTAAAACCACATGGTTGAGCTGTTTTTACCACCCCCAACTTCTCCACCTTTAGCTGCAGAGGCAGCAGCTGGGGGTGTACACATGCTGTGGCTGAAACTGGAGGTATACCGAGGGTGAATGGGGCTGCACTGCATTGCACGGTTGCGGTGTAGTGATGCTGCATTTACAGGCTTAAAACAGGTGGTGAGGAGGCAAATGCCTCTGAAAAGCGATCTGTGCATGGATTGCTTTTCAGAGGAGCAGCAGTCCTTGCTGCTATCAAACAAGCCCTAAAAAAAACCATTCTGATGGTACAGGAATGGGGGGGGGGGGGGTCAGGATTAAAAGTAACATACACACACACATACATACAGACACATGCTTACACACACATACAGACACATGCATACACACATGCAGACACATGCTTACACACATACAGACACATGCATACACACATGCTTACACACGCATACAGACACATGCATACACACATGCAGACAAATGCACACACACATACAGACAGACACTCACATGTGCACAAACACACACATGTATAAAGCCCTTTTAAAACAAATCTAATAGCTTCTAGCTCAGTACCTTTCCAGATTCCTCATTCAGCCGGGTACTGCACTCTAGGGGGAAGCAGGGAGCACAGCACGCTCCTCTGCACCTTACTTTCACTTTTGAAGCCGACGGAGCTTCTCACAGTGCCGATGTACAGTTCGGCAGGAGATCGGGCTCATCTGACAGCCCTTCTCTCCCCTGACCCCGCGGCACACCTGAGAACCTCTGACGGCACACTGGTTGAGAAAGGCTGCTGTAGTGTAAATAGTTTTTTTTCTGTAGTGTAGGTAAATTGATAGGCTTGGCTGCCAGCCAAGTCTGCGTTTTGAATCTGGGTCAGGGTGAGTGATCCAGGGAGCCTGGATGACTCATCAGGCAGCTAAGAACCTTGCTGGAACCTTGAAGAAGTTTCCAGAAGAATGGGAGGGAGGTTAGGAGGAGCTGCCTGGAGTATTGAGACGGGCCCCAGCTAATCCCCAGTCAATGGGCTGGCAAGGGGAGGGTACCTCTTAAATACTCAGAGTCAGGCTAGCAGGGCAGTGTGAAGTTCATGTGAAAGTTGAAGATGGAGTGCTGAGGAGGCTGTCGGGGGCCCTTGAGGGTAGCCCCCTAGTCTGGGGGGGTTGACCTTGTGTCTGGGGCTCGGGTGCTAGAGGGATCCTCTCTAAACACATGGAGGAGTCCTGTCCAGAGGCACGGGAGGAAGAGTGAGGACAGCAGGAGAGAGGCAGCACATGTGGGAGATCTCCAGGGAGAAGACAGCTGGGTGGCTGGTGAGTGTGGCAGTCTGGGAGGGCTGTGGGAAATAGCCAGGAGGGCTAGAGGGCAGCTGTGCCTGGAGAAGTGGTGCTGTGATCAGCAGCTACAGGAATGTAACTGGACACTGGGGTATTTTCTACACACCAAAGGGCTCCACGGTCCCTGCCTGAAAAAGCCTGTTGCTAGATCTGGCTGAGTGCCTTGCTAGAGCCCTTAAACAGGGATACAGCTGGGTCTGAGTTGTTCTGCAAGCAAGTGATGTGCTGGAGGAAGAGGAGTGTATATAGAGAGTTGAAGTATCCCTGAAGAGACTTTGTTCCAGTCAAGTGGGCATCCCATAATACCCCTATCCCCATTCAAGTTTATTAACCCCTAAATAGAAAACAAAAAAAACAAAACTGCATGGATTGTTTCCTGTCTCACGTCTCAAGCGAGCCTGTGAAAATTGGGTGTGCCCGGCTGTGCAGGGTGGGGTTCCCTATTCCCCAGCTGCTCCTACGGGGGATGAGCTACATTTTTACAAAACATTTTTTAACACACTGTGATCACAGAAATACACTGTACTACTCTTGGGAAGTGATCGCAATTGTTTTGCTTTACACATTATGATTGCTTACACCAGTGAATTCCATTGGTATAAGCAACCATTTTTACTGATTGAAACTGATTTATTTTGTGTCTTTTGTTATGATTAGCTGTGATTGGCCAAAGCTAATCACATGGTACAGATGGGTTGTGATTGGCCATGTCTGTACCATGTGATCACTGTGACCAATCACAGCCAACAACACAATTGTATACAATGGATGGCATGAAAGGAAGCCATCCATTGTTTACAATTGTCATGTGATCTGATGTGATTGGTCACAGTGATTACATGGTAGTGGCAGCGGGCCGGTATAGTGATCAGTGATCGGTGACAGATCTCTCTGCTGCGTGGTCCTGCGAAAAGCGAGATTTGGGAGGGTGTTATATGACGTGCACTCAGAACAATGAAAGTCCCACCCGGCCGTTATTTTGTCGGGCAGGGACTGGTTACTGGAATTTTTTCTTCAAAACCAAAGTTTTCTAATTAACTAGGTGTATTCAAATCAGATAACCAGTGAGATCGGAATGTATTTCCATACCTACAGAACAATCTTTAAAAAAAGTCTGCATGGAGGCAGACATATTCTCTACATACATGTATATTGGTTGCTGACCAGCATCAAGCAACTGTACAGAAGGAGCCACAGATACATGTTTATTTAATTTAGCTTTTTGATATTTTTCCACATAGCACAGTAAAGTCTTTTTAAAAATAGAAGGTATTTACATGTCTCATTCCATTACATATCCAAAAACAGGAGTATTATTTCTAATTTCAGGACAATGGGCCATGCAAATAATTCCTTTATGCCTCAACAGCCAAATACACCTTCAGAATGATGTACTGTATATAAATGCTATGCAAATATAGCCTATTGAAGAGCCATGTATTTCAAACTGCATACAGCTGTATCCTGACTTCTCCGCCAAGGTCCAGTGCTGTCTTGCCCAATTCAGCGAGGCCCAGCGTCATCTAGGAGTCAAACACCGGAAGTACGCCATGTTGTACCCCACCAGACTGCGCGTAGTGGGAAAAGATCGGGTGCACTTCTTTGAAGACCCTGAATTGGCAATCGCATGGCTGAAGCGCAGCGAGGGTGCAAACCAACCCCCACCATGATCCACGTGTCTATATGTCTTCATCTGTTGCTCTAATATAGGGCTGCAATGCCTACCATACCATATTCTCCCTATCCTGCTGTCAAATTGGACCCTACACCTGCAACTAGACATGTGCATTTGTTTTCGTCCGAATGCATTTTCGTCCCAATTTCAGGTATTTTCGTTATCATTTTAACGAACGAAAACGAAAGCGCAGAATCCAAAAACCGAAAGATCCGACATAAACAAATGCTTTTTTTTCATTTTCGTTGCGACAACAGTTCGATATAGATAGGAGATTCGACATGACGCTGACAATAACAATCTGTGTCTATCGAACCTGTGGTCGAATGTGCTTAACCTTAACTCTATTAGTCCAAGATTATTCTACATAGAGAGAAAAGATTCGACATAGAGAGAAAAGATTGCTGCTGGAATTAGGTGGGGGAAGTAAAATAAAAATAATGATGATGATAAATGTTATTGGCTGATTGTAACCAAAGAGGAGGAGCAGTAAAATAGTTAGAACTAACTTGACAATTCAACATGAACGACGAAGATTCGACAAAGCATTGAAAAACATACAAAGTCGAATCTGTCATTGAAGGCTTATGGTGTCTGTCGAAAGTTCTAAGAAGATTCGACGGAGCAGCTAAACTGTACGACGCCCATAGGCTATAGAAAAATTCTAATTTTGGTTGACTAGTTATAATAATTAATAAATATAATTATTACTAGTCATACAACATTATAATTCTACTATAGCTAGCTTGTATGCGGAACATTCGACCGGAAATGTACGATTGTGGCGTCGTACAGTTTCGCTGCTCCGTCGAATCTTCTTTGAACATTCGTCAGACACCATAAGCCTTCAATGACAGATTCGGCCTTAATTAATTCAGATTTTCGGACGAATGCAATTTCTAACGAAAAACGAAATAAATAAAAACAAATTTCGGGAGTAACTAAATAAATAAATTTTTCGGATGAAAACGAAATTCGGGAAAGGAAAAATTCCAGTGTACACATGTCTACCTGCAACTAACTTTAAGTCTCCTCTCTCCACATCCTGAGCCCCACCCACCGCCCATCCCCCCCTTTTTTTTCTTCTATCTATTACAGGCACTAATTGTTGCTGCAAAACTGAACATTTCCCCATATGCCCTATCAGTTATTCCCCTATATCCACTTACTATATACAGTGCCTTGAAAAAGTATTCACACCCCTTGAAATTTTCCACAGTTTGTCATGTTAAAACCAAAAACTTAAATGTATTTTATTGGGATTTTATGTGATAGACCAACACAAAGTGGCTCCCTAATTGTGAAGTGGAAGGAAAATTATAAATGGTTTTCAATTTTTTTTACAAATAAATACGTGAAAAGTGTGGCGTGCATTTGTATTCAGCCCCCCTGTGTCAACACTTTGTAGAACCACCTTTCGCTGCAATTATAGCTGCAGGAGCCCCTACTCGAACTACACACCCTTTTCAGATCCTACTTAGCGACACACGGAATCTAAACAAAATGGGTGCACGCAAGTGTATGGTTTACAACCACTGTAGGATCTGGGAATTGGCAATGGGTTGAGAGCCCCCCTCCCCATTCATGCCCACACGTCGCTATGGGGGAATTTGAATTGATCACTCTTTCTGACGTCAACCTCTGGATCGGTCGAGGGCTATATCTCTATATATCAACTTTTGACTTACCCAATTCCATGTTCTTCTGCTTCCTCCAGCTTCGCCACATGCTGCACTCCCAATTTGGGGATACTATCCCAGACTTAACCTCTCTATATTTATTGGACGTCCTCCTGGGAGCAGACCCGAAAAAACTGACATCTATTTGCTACACCAATCTTCTCTCACCTGCAGCGTCAGACTTGGCTTTCAGGCTGAAAACCAGATGGGCGGCATATGTGGGGGATCTGGAGGACGATGAGTGGTTGGATGTGTTAATATCCTGCAAACTGGTTTCCCCAAAACTCTCAGACAGACTCACGCAATTATACATATTGCACAAATCTTACCTGACCCCCAGCTCGCTTAACTAGATACAAACCTCTATGGGATCCTTCCTGCCCTAAGTGTGGCAAACATAACAGTTTCTTCTATCACCTAATCTGGTCTTGGCTGGCCATGCAGGGCTACTGGGAACAAGTGATCAAATTTCTACATGATAAAATGGGCTCCCCGTTAACCCTTTACCCCAAACAATGTCTGCTAGTGGTACTCCCCAAACAAGAACAAAATAGACACCACCACATTTTCATGCAGGCTAGACTGTTGATAGCTAGAAAATGGCTCTGGGCTGATGTACCGACTCTTCAGGAATGGATGACGAATGTGAACCAGTCCCTACCGTATAAAAAGATGATATACACGAACAGAAACTGCCCTTCAAAATACCATAAAATTTAAGATCGCTGGTTAG
The DNA here is from genome assembly GCA_029206835.1 of Rana muscosa. Taxonomy (NCBI): domain Eukaryota; kingdom Metazoa; phylum Chordata; class Amphibia; order Anura; family Ranidae; genus Rana; species Rana muscosa. The sequence goes on from JARGYO010005626.1 coordinate 40,602,605, forward strand.
AATTGGCATCTACATCCACAGAGCTGGAACTTGGGGTTGACCGAACATCACAAACATACGTTAGGTTCTCATGCATATGTTTGAGGGCCTCCAACCTAAATGACATTTCACTAGTGCTCTTGTTTACATTTTAATCACCCTGACTCAGGTATAATAATGTGGGTTATGTGTAACCATCTATTGATCATCATTGTTTGCTAAAACATGTTTATTGCGAATGATCCATGTAACGATATTTTTTGTTCACCGTGGAGCTTATGCAATGCTCTTAATTTTGTATACCTCATTTTTATTAATAAAAGTTTGTTGGATTAAAAAAAAACATTGTAAAATGGGGAATACATCCCATATTTTGGGATATGTGAAGGTATGAGACATGTGAAGGAGACTTTACTGTGCTACACACTGATTCGGTTAGATCCCTTTGGTCCTTTTTTCACCATAATCTGTAATTGTAGCGCCCCTTTACTTTACAGGGGTGCTATGTACTTAAATTTAGGGGTTGGTCTGAGCTAGTAGCCAGGCTCAGACCACTTTGATTTGTTAGTACTCGCTTCTGCCTACGTGGTGTAACCTGATGTGCAGTTCCCTGTGGCCTGTAGGTGGCACTGCCATATCAGGTCAGGATTGAACCATGGGTGACATTGCTATGCCTTAGGGTGTCCTCTCTCGGCAGCGGTATGGTGGGCGTGGTTGTCCTGCTGTGCATGCCGGGAGAGGATACATAAGGGGCAGACGTCATTCTTTTGGGGTGGAAGTCAGGAGTCTGGAGTGTGAGCGGTTCACGCCACCCGGCCCTCCAGGCCAGGGGTGCGCGCGTGCATTGGTCTCAGGCACCTTTAGCCTGGGGCTGCAATTCCACTAGTAGGCCCAGCACCTTTGGCTGGGGCCTACCTCCAAAAGAAGAATCCTGGGGTACCCGGATAGGGTGGACCCGCTCTAAGAAGAGGAGACCGGGGGAGGACCTTTCTGATGGACCGGTGAGAGTTCACGGTGAAAGAGAGGCCTGGTTACCTTCTGGAGGGATTCAAAGATCCATCACAGGCCTTGCAACGTGCTACCACTGGCACCTGTCCTTGTGTTGCAATAGCTGAGGAGTTTGGGACTTAAAGATTCTGTGGCAGAGGATCTCCCGATCGTATCTCTAGGAAACCTAAAGTGAACGTTCGAGCATCACTCCGGCTGCTAGGATCCGCTCTTACAGGGGACTATCCGGGTGAACTAAAGCTACTCGGGATCGAGTAGCGACTATCGTACCAGTTTGTGCCTGGACCTATCTCCCAAACCTTACTGTCCTTTCTCTCATTCACCTTTCCTGTCTGCTGAACTTGAACTTGCTTATAAAATAAACTCAGCGTTGGAGTTAAAGTGGTGTGGACATTGGCCTTCCTGGGGGAAAATAGAGACTTGTCCCTATACTCTAGGAGATGAGAACCAGTCTGCTGGGACACCTTGCTGCAGGACCCAAAATTGTTAACACCGCTCAACCTGTGTGCCTTGACCTGCAAGTGAGCCAAAGGCAGAAAAAGGTCCGTGTGCTTCATAATATTGTCTCGATATTTTGAGACACAAATTCTACACTATAGTGCTGTCTCTCCCGTTTTTCTCCCTTTCTCTTCATTCCCTTTATTTGGTGACCCCCAAAACATTTTTAGAATCTTGTGTAGAGAGATGCTTCAATTATAGGGCATTGTCAAGGGTAGGAATTCTTAGACTTTTTAATCTCAAAACCTGCTATTCTCCATTTCTTTAAGCCTCAGAAATAACATTTTCATTTTACTTTTAGTAGTAGACATTTCCAATTAGTACCTAGTCTCCCGGTCTTGTTTGGGTAATTGCCCTTGCCCTCTATCTCACAGGCTTTCTAGCTCCCCATAAGTGTTTAAGCTGTCAATTATTGTTAGTTTGCTATCAATCACCAATGATCTGTTAATTTAATGCCGCGTACACACGATCGGTTTTTCTGATGAAAAAAGACCGATGGACTTTTTTCATCGGCAAAGGCAATCGTGTGTGGGCCCCATCGGTCTTTTTTCCAAAAAAACGATAGCACATTATGATTGTCTGTGTGGAACTCCATCGGACAAAAAACCCAAGCATGCTCAGAATCAAGTTGACGCATGCTCAGAAGCATTGAACTTCATTTTTCTCGGCTTGTCGGAGTGTTTTACGTCACAGCGTTTTGGACGGTCGGAATTTTGACTGATGGTGTGTAGGCAAGACTGATGAAAGTCAGCTTCATCGGATTTCCGATAGAAAAATCCATCGGATTTTATTCCATCAGAAATCCGATCGTGTGCACAGGGCATAATGCTTGAACACACAGTCAAGAAATTTCTTAAGAGTTTGGCAACTTTGGATATCGTATTCTTACCCTTCGTGTTTTGATCAATAGTTGTTGGACATTTGATACGCCTGCACCCCTGAACCTTGGGATGCTCTTGTTACCTCTTCTGTTTTCTTCTCCTTCTCTCTTTTCTTTCCCTTTTTTCATTCTTTTCTCTTTCTTTTTCACCTCCTCTTGGGTTTTTCCGCTCTGGATTACCCATTACGCATAGTGGTCCTTCTTGGCTGGCCTTTTTTGGTCCTTTGTCCTTTTTACTGTTGGACAACTTTCACCTTATGTGTGCGACTATTATGTTTCTACTTGCTTTATATGTGGATTTTTTTCTGCCCATTGTGTACCCAATTTCATTCTCTTGTATCCTTTTTATTTGTGCACTGTTTTGATACTCTTTGAATTTGTGCAGTTTTTTTAGTTTATTTTTTTCTGTTGCTATCCATCAACAAAACTTATTGTAATTGAACACACAGTCAAGTGTGGACCAATTCTAAACACATTTAAGACCCTAATTGGGTCCTTACCCATAGTTTAGGAAACATAAAATATAGGCACTTGTACTGTAGTTCCTGGGGGAAACTATGGGTGATTTTTAAAGTTCAATAAAGTCAAAACTGTAATAGGAACCCTGAAACACATACATTAAGCACACCCTACCTGTGAAAATACTTCAGTTTTCACCCATATTTGTTGTAGTTCAATTTGTTTAAACCATTCCATTTTATCTGTAATCAAGGAGAACTGCTGCTTATGATGCAGGCTTCTTGCTTTCATATATGTAAAGCTAATGAACAGTGGGCACAATAAGGAGCCCACAACATGGGATTGTGGCCGTCACAATTTATAAGAAAGTCTTGTTTATTTATTTTAAAAAAAAATACATTTAAAAAAAAAAAAAAAAAAAAGAGCGGGCTAGTCACAGGGATTTTGAGCGGGATTAATGTGCTGGTACAGGTGGCTGGAGGTTATATAAGCCACCTGTGTCACCGAATTCTCCACAGTTGCCCCCTGAAGCAGTTTAGGCTTGGAGCTCCCCTTTATTGTGCTCGCTTTAGCTGTGACATGGGCATGAAGTCTTTGGTGCGCAGAGTCCTGGAAAGGGCTGAAGCGGAGGGAGGTAATGAATGGCTCAGCGCTGTTTGGCTATTGCGGGGGAAGACCCTTCTCAGGTCACAGTGTCAGTGGATAACAACATGGCCTGGGGAATGCCCAGGGAAAAACCAAGCCTACTTACCGACCAGCTCGCTGACAACCAATTAACCTGTCTAACAGTATGCGTTAAAAACAGGGGTTTGTCCGCACGCATTTGCAAACGCATGCGTGAGCCACAGAGCCACGCCAAGGCCCCCTGGAGTCTGTGGTCCTACACTAACAATGAGTGTCCCCACAATGGAGGCACATGCATTCTGATGGTTAGATGAGGGCAGGTGGACTGAAGGGGAGCCACCCCTCCTTAAAGGTACAGGAGCACACCAAACACCCAGCATGTAGCACAATGGCTGCAAAGGTGCTGGTGCGTTGCTGGACCAATACAAGCACCACAGGTGAAAACAAAAACATGTCCACCGCCCCCATCTATAGCTGGCTATCCCGGTAAGTAGCATTGGAAGGCTAAAGCAGATAACAACATGGCCTGGGGAATGCCCAGGGAAAAACCAAGCCTACTTACCGACCAGCTCGCTGACAACCAATTAACCTGTCTAACAGTATGCGTTAAAAACAGGGGTTTGTCCGCACGCATTTGCAAACGCATGCGTGAGCCACAGAGCCACGCCAAGGCCCCCTGGAGTCTGTGGTCCTACACTAACAATGAGTGTCCCCACAATGGAGGCACATGCATTCTGATGGTTAGATGAGGGCAGGTGGACTGAAGGGGAGCCACCCCTCCTTAAAGGTACAGGAGCACACCAAACACCCAGCATGTAGCACAATGGCTGCAAAGGTGCTGGTGCGTTGCTGGACCAATACAAGCACCACAGGTGAAAACAAAAACATGTCCACCGCCCCCATCTATAGCTGGCTATCCCGGTAAGTAGCATTGGAAGGCTAAAGCAGATAACAACATGGCCTGGGGAATGCCCAGGGAAAAACCAAGCCTACTTACCGACCAGCTCGCTGACAACCAATTAACCTGTCTAACAGTATGCGTTAAAAACAGGGGTTTGTCCGCACGCATTTGCAAACGCATGCGTGAGCCACAGAGCCACGCCAAGGCCCCCTGGAGTCTGTGGTCCTACACTAACAATGAGTGTCCCCACAATGGAGGCACATGCATTCTGATGGTTAGATGAGGGCAGGTGGACTGAAGGGGAGCCACCCCTCCTTAAAGGTACAGGAGCACACCAAACACCCAGCATGTAGCACAATGGCTGCAAAGGTGCTGGTGCGTTGCTGGACCAATACAAGCACCACAGGTGAAAACAAAAACATGTCCACCGCCCCCATCTATAGCTGGCTATCCCGGTAAGTAGCATTGGAAGGCTAAAGCAGATAACAACATGGCCTGGGGAATGCCCAGGGAAAAACCAAGCCTACTTACCGACCAGCTCGCTGACAACCAATTAACCTGTCTAACAGTATGCGTTAAAAACAGGGGTTTGTCCGCACGCATTTGCAAACGCATGCGTGAGCCACAGAGCCACGCCAAGGCCCCCTGGAGTCTGTGGTCCTACACTAACAATGAGTGTCCCCACAATGGAGGCACATGCATTCTGATGGTTAGATGAGGGCAGGTGGACTGAAGGGGAGCCACCCCTCCTTAAAGGTACAGGAGCACACCAAACACCCAGCATGTAGCACAATGGCTGCAAAGGTGCTGGTGCGTTGCTGGACCAATACAAGCACCACAGGTGAAAACAAAAACATGTCCACCGCCCCCATCTATAGCTGGCTATCCCGGTAAGTAGCATTGGAAGGCTAAAGCAGATAACAACATGGCCTGGGGAATGCCCAGGGAAAAACCAAGCCTACTTACCGACCAGCTCGCTGACAACCAATTAACCTGTCTAACAGTATGCGTTAAAAACAGGGGTTTGTCCGCACGCATTTGCAAACGCATGCGTGAGCCACAGAGCCACGCCAAGGCCCCCTGGAGTCTGTGGTCCTACACTAACAATGAGTGTCCCCACAATGGAGGCACATGCATTCTGATGGTTAGATGAGGGCAGGTGGACTGAAGGGGAGCCACCCCTCCTTAAAGGTACAGGAGCACACCAAACACCCAGCATGTAGCACAATGGCTGCACAGTGTCAGTGGAGCAGCTGTTCTCTGTGAGCAGGTCTCCTCAGAGCACCTCCATTGCTACTCAGCACTCTCCAGCTCGTAAAATACAGAGAAGCTTACCACCGGAACGACAATCATCAGTCACAGCCACGTTGAGTAGTGAGGGGTCCTGTGTCTCCCAGAGATAGCCGGCGTGTCAAGAGTAACAAGAGGGCTCTGTCTCCATCTCCCGCCCACAGCAGAGGAGGCAGGGGCCAGGGTCTTCGCCCCCCTTTGTCTCTCAGGAACACTAATGGCAGAATTGACTTGTCACCGCCCAGACCAGCTAACGCGCCTGCTGCCTCTCATAGCTCTAACCTGGCGCTGTCCAGGGAATCACTGGCTACTGTTTCTGCTGGGATCCTTTCCAAGCAAATTCCTCAGGACATTCCTATGGCATCATTAGCTCCCAGGCCGTCCAGGCTGGATGCTGTGAGGGCCACTATGTCTCCTTCCTCCCACACAGGTCAGTCATCACTGCAAGGAGTTCACATTCCAGTCCTATGTAGTCCTAGGGTGCCTAACCAGACGGGTGAGTCATCTCAAAATGTGTTAATAAATCCATTACTTCTTTCATTGAATAAATTTAATGAAAATGTATCTAATTTTCATTCAACATCAGCAGCTCCTACCCCAGCGCATGTCTGGTCAGGTAATCCTGTTATTACTGATACTGTTACTGGTATCCCCTCTTGTACCTCTGCTTCTGTCCCTGAGACATGTTTTAAGGAAATGCTTCCTTGTGAAATGTCTCCTTTAGGGTTTCATTTGCCTTTAGCAATCAAAGAAAAAATATGGAAGGGCGAATTTGTCGATCTTTTATCCTTATTACCTATTGTCAAAGATTTTCTCAAATTAGATAAGAAATCTGAGGATGGTAATGATGACAGACGTCGTCCGGTTTCTAGATCATTTTTTAACTGGTTGCAGGCTTTCTGCATATTTTCTTCAGTTATGGGTGAGAAGCATCCTGAAATATGCACAGGGCTTTTTCAGCACCTGGAACATATTATGGAGGCGTATAAAAGCTTTGGAGGTATGGGTTGGTTTAGCTACGATGAGTCCTTCCGCCAAAAAATCGCCATCTATCCTAATCTTAAATGGGGAAATAAAGACGTGGGGTTATGGTTAAATCTTATCACCCCTCAGAAACCAGTTTTTGCAAGACCTCAACCTCAGCCAGCTGTGAATACAAATGCTTCAGCTTCAGTTTATAAAAGAAGCACTTGTTATGCGTTTAATGAAACGCAATGCAAATGGTTTAATTCATGTCGTTACCGACATGAATGTTCCTTTTGTTTCGGCACTCATCCAGTGTCAAAATGCTTTAAAAGACAGTCCAACAGTCAATTTCAAAGTGATCAATCAAAAAGCCTGCACGCCAGTGAGGCTGTTCGCAATGCATCCTTGGCTAATATTATACCCCGACAAGGAGAATGCAGTTACTAATTAATGTTTTTTCCACAGGTTTTGAACTTTCTATTTTTGAAGGTTTAGGTTGTCAATTATCAAAAAAAATGTAATCAGTTTTTCTCCATGCGGGTGTAGTAAGAGAGTAATTAATGAAAGAAATTTCAGCTAATAGAATTGCAGGTCCATTTATCTCTCCGCCATTTGAGAACTTTCGAGTCTCTCCTTTAGGTTTAGTTCCCAAAAAAGAACCTAATACTTATCGTCTTATGCATCATCTCTCCTTCCCGGTGGGTAATTCCCTCAATGGCCAGATTGACCCATCGGTAAAATATGCAACATTTGATGATGCAATTCAAATTATAAAAACTTTTGGACATGGTGCTTCATTGGCTAAGGCAGATATGCAATCAGCATTTAGATTATTGCCCATAGATCCAGTATCATACAATTCCCTAGGCTTTCTTTTGATGGTTATTTTTTCTATGACAAATGCCTCCCAATGGGTTGTTCGTTGTCATGTTATTATTTTGAAATTTTTGCGTCCTTTATCCAGTGGGTGGTGATGGTGGAATTGGGTCATTCTGAGATAATTCATTATTTAGATGACTTCCTCTTCATTGGCCCACCGGATTCTGCAGTTTGCTCCCTAATTCTCGAGTTGTTTTTTCTTGTGTTGGATTATTTTGGAATCCCTCTGGCTCATGAAAAGACTTCTCTACCATTGCCAATTATTGAATTTTTGGGTATAAAAATCGATACATTATTTTTTCAATTTGAGCTTCCTGCTTTGAAAATTTGCAGGCTTCAATCCCTGATTGCCTTTTTTCTGCGCCGCAAGAAGATTTTACTTAACCACTTAAGGACCGGCCACGGCATATATACATCGGCAGAATGGCACCTACAGGCACAATCACGTACCTGTACGTCGCCTTTAACTGCCTGCCTTGTTGTCGCACTCATGCCGCCGGCGGCGCGCTCGCGACCCTGCCACCATCCCCGTGAGTCGGACCGCGGGTCCCGCGGACTCGATCGCCGCGGGCATCCCCGCGATCGTCTCACGAAGGGATGGAGCGGGGAGATGTTAGTGTAAACACAACATCTCCCCGCTCGCCTACAGACACTGTCACTGATTTCCGCTCTGTGTAATTAGAGCGGAGATCAGTGATGTGTCACTCATAGCCACACTCTCTAACAGTAGTAATCACTCCCTTAGGCGCACTTAACCCCTTTAGCGCCCCTAGTGGTTAACCCCTTCACTACCAGTGTCATTTTTACGGTAACCAGTGCATTTTTATAGCACTGATCGCTGTAAAAATGACAATGGTCCCAAAAATGTGTCAAAAGTGTCCGATGTGTCCGCCATAATGTCGCAGTCATGAAAAAAACCGCTGATCGCCGCCATTACTAGTGAAAAAAAAATAATAATAAAAATGCCATAAAACTATCCCCTATTTTGTAAACGCTATAACTTTTGCGCAAACCAATCAATAAACGCTGATTGCGATTTTTTTTACCAAAAATATGTAGAAGAATACGTATCGGCCTAAACTGAGGAAAAATGATGACAGACGTCGTCCGGTTTCTAGATCATTTTTTAACTGGTTGCAGGCTTTCTGCATATTTTCTTCAGTTATGGGTGAGAAGCATCCTGAAATATGCACAGGGCTTTTTCAGCACCTGGAACATATTATGGAGGCGTATAAAAGCTTTGGAGGTATGGGTTGGTTTAGCTACGATGAGTCCTTCCGCCAAAAAATCGCCATCTATCCTAATCTTAAATGGGGAAATAAAGACGTGGGGTTATGGTTAAATCTTATCACCCCTCAGAAACCAGTTTTTGCAAGACCTCAACCTCAGCCAGCTGTGAATACAAATGCTTCAGCTTCAGTTTATAAAAGAAGCACTTGTTATGCGTTTAATGAAACGCAATGCAAATGGTTTAATTCATGTCGTTACCGACATGAATGTTCCTTTTGTTTCGGCACTCATCCAGTGTCAAAATGCTTTAAAAGACAGTCCAACAGTCAATTTCAAAGTGATCAATCAAAAAGCCTGCACGCCAGTGAGGCTGTTCGCAATGCATCCTTGGCTAATATTATACCCCGACAAGGAGAATGCAGTTACTAATTAATGTTTTTTCCACAGGTTTTGAACTTTCTATTTTTGAAGGTTTAGGTTGTCAATTATCAAAAAAAATGTAATCAGTTTTTCTCCATGCGGGTGTAGTAAGAGAGTAATTAATGAAAGAAATTTCAGCTAATAGAATTGCAGGTCCATTTATCTCTCCGCCATTTGAGAACTTTCGAGTCTCTCCTTTAGGTTTAGTTCCCAAAAAAAGAACCTAATACTTATCGTCTTATGCATCATCTCTCCTTCCCGGTGGGTAATTCCCTCAATGGCCAGATTGACCCATCGGTAAAATATGCAACATTTGATGATGCAATTCAAATTATAAAAACTTTTGGACATGGTGCTTCATTGGCTAAGGCAGATATGCAATCAGCATTTAGATTATTGCCCATAGATCCAGTATCATACAATTCCCTAGGCTTTCTTTTGATGGTTATTTTTTCTATGACAAATGCCTCCCAATGGGTTGTTCGTTGTCATGTTATTATTTTGAAATTTTTGCGTCCTTTATCCAGTGGGTGGTGATGGTGGAATTGGGTCATTCTGAGATAATTCATTATTTAGATGACTTCCTCTTCATTGGCCCACCGGATTCTGCAGTTTGCTCCCTAATTCTCGAGTTGTTTTTTCTTGTGTTGGATTATTTTGGAATCCCTCTGGCTCATGAAAAGACTTCTCTACCATTGCCAATTATTGAATTTTTGGGTATAAAAATCGATACATTATTTTTTCAATTTGAGCTTCCTGCTTTGAAAATTTGCAGGCTTCAATCCCTGATTGCCTTTTTTCTGCGCCGCAAGAAGATTTTACTTAACCACTTAAGGACCGGCCACGGCATATATACATCGGCAGAATGGCACCTACAGGCACAATCACGTACCTGTACGTCGCCTTTAACTGCCTGCCTTGTTGTCGCACTCATGCCGCCGGCGGCGCGCTCGCGACCCTGCCACCATCCCCGTGAGTCGGACCGCGGGTCCCGCGGACTCGATCGCCGCGGGCATCCCCGCGATCGTCTCACGAAGGGATGGAGCGGGGAGATGTTAGTGTAAACACAACATCTCCCCGCTCGCCTACAGACACTGTCACTGATTTCCGCTCTGTGTAATTAGAGCGGAGATCAGTGATGTGTCACTCATAGCCACACTCTCTAACAGTAGTAATCACTCCCTTAGGCGCACTTAACCCCTTTAGCGCCCCTAGTGGTTAACCCCTTCACTACCAGTGTCATTTTTACGGTAACCAGTGCATTTTTATAGCACTGATCGCTGTAAAAATGACAATGGTCCCAAAAATGTGTCAAAAGTGTCCGATGTGTCCGCCATAATGTCGCAGTCATGAAAAAAACCGCTGATCGCCGCCATTACTAGTGAAAAAAAAATAATAATAAAAATGCCATAAAACTATCCCCTATTTTGTAAACGCTATAACTTTTGCGCAAACCAATCAATAAACGCTGATTGCGATTTTTTTTACCAAAAATATGTAGAAGAATACGTATCGGCCTAAACTGAGGAAAAATTTAATTTATATATTTTTTGGGGATATTTATTATAGAAAAAGTAAACAATATTGCATTTTTTTCAAAATTGTCGCTCTATTTTTGTTTATAGCGCAAAAAATAAAAACCGCAGAGGTGATCAAATACCACCAAAAGAAAGCTCTATTTGTGCGAAAAAAAGGATGTCAATTTTGTTTGGGAGCCACGTCGCACGACCGTGCAATTGTCAGTTAAAGCGACGCAGTGCTGAATCACAAAAAGGGGCCTGGTCTTTAACTAGCCAAAATAGTCCGGGGCTTAAGTGGTTAAAGAACTGCAATCTTTTTTAGGTCTCCTGGCCTTTGCGACTCGCATCATGCCAATGGGCAGGATTTTTTCCAGAAGGTTATCAATTGGCTATGTCTGGTTTTAAATCCCCTTTTTCCCATATTAGACTGTCTAGTGACCTTAAAGATGATTTGCTAGTATGGTCTGTATTTTTGCAAGATTTTAATGGCAGATTCTTCTTTCAGGACGGCTTTGTATTTGCAGCTGCCGGCTCTCTGGGCCTTGCGGCTATATTTCGTTCTCATTGGTGTGCAGGTTCATGGCCACCCTTTTGGATTTCCAACGGGTCTATTAAGAACATAGTCTTGTTGGAACTCTTTCCAGTTGTAATTGCTCTTAAAATTTGGGGCAGCCATTTTGTAAACAAAAGGATCATTATTAATACCGATAACAAAGATGTATTATTTGCTTTGAATTGTCTTTCATCAAAATCCATACCAGTGATAAAATTGTTACGTTATCTAGTCCTTTTATGTTTAAAATTGAATATTTGGATTAAGGCTCAATATGTCCCAGGTAAGCTCAATGTCATCGCTGATGCCTTATCTTGATTCCTGATGGCCCGTTTCAGACAGCTGCTGCCTCAGGCAGATCTGATTGGGTACCGTTGCCCGAGTCATCTTTGGGATCTGGTTTGAATCAAGTATTCTTGGCCATTAAAAATTTGATCGCTCCAAAAACATGGACTGAGTACTCAGTTGCATGGGAAAGATGGCTGTCCTTTCATTCTGAGTTAGGCTCCCCTGGTTTACCTCCCACTGAGAGCTCAATCTTAGCTTTTCTTTGGTCTTTAATGCAGTTGAATTTTTATTTTAATCATATCAATAAAATCTTAGCTGGAGTTTCTTTTTTCTTTAAACTTCACAACTTCCCGGCGTGTAATACTTATTTTTCGGGTAGGCAAGCTTTAAAAGGCTTGAAGAGGGCAAATTTGGTTCCGGATGCTTGCAGGCCCATTACTTTGGACATCCTATCCGGGCTGTGTTTGGCTACTAAGTTTGTTTGCATTTCGGATTACGAAGCTTTATTATTCCATGCTGCTTTTATTTTAATGTTTTTTGCAGCTTTTCGTGTTTCTGAAATGCTACCAAACAACAAACACAGTTTGGAAGGTTTACTTTTCTCAGAAGTTTTTATTTTAGAGGACAGGGTTCAGATTTTTGTTAGAAGTTCAAAGACAGATCAATCAGGAAAAGGCAGGTGGCTTAATCTATTCGCTTGTGGCATCTCCAATCTTTGTCTTTTGATTATCATCAAAAAATATCTGTCTGTCAGAACAGTGTTAGGTCACCAATTTTTGATTCATCTGGATTCTTCCCCTATGACAATTCAGTGCAGTCCTTAAGCAATGTTTTTTCTCATCTGGGTCTCTTCATTTTTAAATTTTCCTCTCATTCTTTCAGGATTGGAGCCGCCACAGAAGCTGCTAGATTGGGTTTGTGTGATTTGGTTATTATGAGATTGGGGAGGTGGGAGTCTAGCAGATTTAAGAGTTACATTCGTCCTAATTTATCTCTTTAATTTATAGGTAAAAAAGCTTACATAGGGGGCATGGCTTGGCGCATGATAGAGATGGACGCTTAGATCCAGAGCTCCGACGGCATCGCGGTCTTAACCCGTCTTTCTGCACCCAAACCGCCTTGCCATGAGCAAGAAAAACTATTATACACCTCGCTCAAGATCCCGGAGGCTTTTGGCAGCTTACCAAGGGCGAAACATCTCGGATCTATTCAAGAATCCGCCGTCTGCCCGCTTCGGCCTAGAGGGAAGCAAGATGGCACCACCCCACGTGGAGGAGGAATTCAGCGAGGATTCACAATCAGCGATTGAGGACAACGGTAGGGGAACCCCTCACCCAGACTTGTCCCTCACATATGCTGGAATGTCAGGCTTTGCTGCTGACATAAAAGCAACTTTCTCTGCGGCCATTACGGACCTCAAATCCAGTATGCTGGTACTCACAGACAAGATGGCCACTGCCGAAGCTGCGGGGCAACACAGAGTTGCGGCGATTCACAGGCTGGAGAGGGTGACTTGTTCCCAGACTCTGCACTTTATCGAAATCAACAGACATCTTGAGGATTTAGATAATAGAGGAAGGAGAAATAATATTAGGGTACGGGGGATCCCCGAATCAGTAGAAGCAGACCAAATCACCCCTACTCTGGAAAGAGTTTTCAATAGCCTGCTTGAACGGCCAGAGGACACTGCCATAGAATTTGTGAGAGCGCACAGAGTTCTCAGAGCCAAGGGTCCTGACAATATGCCTCCTAGGGACATAATTTGCTGCTTTCAGAACTTCTCATTAAAGGAAGATATCATGAGAAAAGCCTGCAGGAGCGACCAGATCGTTTTCAATGGTGAGACAATTACAGGCATACCCCGCTTTAAGTACACTCACTTTACATACACTCGCGAGTAAGGACATACCAGTGAGTGTATGTAAAGTGGCTCTCAAGCTGCAGCTGTAGCTGAGTAATCCGTGCACGGATAGTTCAGATTCCCTGCTACTTGTAAAAACACTCCCTGACACCCCCACTACAGTCCCTGACACCCCCACTACAGTCCCTGACACCGCCACTACAGTCCCTGATGCCCCAGAAGTGAAAAAAGGTATTGCTTCACTTTAAGTACATTTTTGTTTTACATACATGCTCTGGTCCCATTGTGTACTTAAAAGTGGGGTATGCCTGTATGCTGTTTTATGATCTCTCCCAGATTAAGTTAAAGAACCGCAGGACGCTAAGACCACTTCTGGACCGACTGCGGGGGAAGGGCATGAGTTACACCTGGCGATTCCCATTTGCCCTAATGGTCAACCACAATGGAAAACAACACACGCTGCGCACGCCGGATGACCTCCCTGATTTCTGTGATTTGCTTCAGCTGGGTCAAGTGGATCTCCCAGAATGGTATCAGGAATTCACCCTTCCTCCTTTGGAAAAGCTCCATCCTGAATCTCCGTTGCACTCTCCAGACAAACGCCAAACTAAGAAGATGAAACCCTCCAGATTTGGAGGATCGCAAGCTGGGACCCCAAACAACAGGCCTCGCACCTCCAGAGGGCGTGAGGATGCTTAAATTTGGTGTCTGCATACCGGATGAACCGCCTATATATGTAAGTAACTTTGCTGTGCAGTACCGCCCCTCCCTTTGATTCTACACCATGACTATAGCTGTTTTGATAGGATCAGGTGATGTTACCCCTGTTTATGGCTTGTTTCACTATTACCAAGAGATTCACGACCCCTAAGTGGGTCAATCCGCAAACTCAATCACCTAGGTACACTTTGAGACTTCCACAGAAGTATAACTCTGGTGCGACACCCGCTGCTCGAGTAATGTGACAGACTGTCATTATCCGGGGATTTCTACACCTAACCTGCTGCTGCTTACTACAATCCTGAAGGAATCCGCCTACGGAGCTTTATCTCCTGCATTGAGGATGAGCTATCCCGATTTACATCTACATACCTCAGACCAAACTCAGAGGGAACAAAAACTGTATTAGCTCAGTCGTTAACCACTTTATTTGTGCAGGTGTGAATGCGCTTACTGAAACAAGGTCCCCTACTTTGATTCTTAGTTGAAACTTGTATTACCACTATTTGGGAGGGACGACAGACTACTGTACTTAAATGCTGGCTCACCTGATATAGGCATAATTATAGGATAACTTGAAGGTGACCGGCTAAATGCTCTCTTCATATTACTGCAGTTTGTAGCAGATATAATGCGTATACTGGAACAATGTGCCTCTTCCCCATACTCATAATGGGGTTGTTACCTTGTATCAACCGGTACTTATAAAAATCGTGATGGTGGCTGCGCTGTAGTAAATTAATTAGGTAAATTAGGGGGGGGAGGGGAGGGGGCGTGGGAATGGGGATGTGAGGGGAGGAAAGAGAAAAGGGGGGTGGTAAATAATCACGGGCTGGAAATCGGCTAGATAGTTATAATATGCAATGTGCACAGTGACACAAATATGCGTAAAATGAAATAAATAAATAAACAGCTACTGGTTACAAAATAGATCCTCCAGTAGTCATCAGAGGGTCTGGTCCAAGTCTACAGTAAAAAATACTGACATAGTGGTGGCTAGACTGTGATGAATCAAATATGATAGAGTGAAAGGCAAAGGGGGGGGGGAGGGCGGGGGAAGTGGAAAGGGAGGGGGGGTGGTGATTAATAAACACAAACTGGAGACCAACTAAGTGGTAATGGTGTACAATATGCCCAGTGTCACAAATGTGTATAAAATAATAATGTGCAAATGGCTACTAATACCAAAGTCATAAAAGCTAATAGAAACAAGTGTCTGGGCAATCAAGTGATGCGCAAACGTGACTATTAGTATACATACATGAAACAAACGTGAATCACTAAGATAAATGCAATAATCTGAAAAAACAATGTCTATGAATAACATAAACGTGCTAGAAGCATCAGTGAGCAAAACAAGTAGAAAGGAGGATTCCTGATCCTGATGGAGGCTCCTAATTAAGCTTCCAAACGTAGCACAGACACGCCGCCAGCTGAATTGAGAGGAGACGAGCTCGCCGCTTGTAGGATATTGTACCCTACTTTACATTTCCCAAATGTGAGTGTTTTACCTGCTTTTAATAAACGCCACTCAGTGGTTACCGATCGACACTATATATTTTCTCTTTTATCCTGTTTAAACTCTGTGACTGCCGCCGCCGCCATCTGAGGATCGCACTGAGTGCATTACACATACCAATCCATCTCCCTATTGGTACGAGCGCGGTGCTCGTTTGGATTGAGGCCCACGCTCACTAGATATCAAGTGAGTGTGTGAATACACCTATTTGCGATTCAGCCAGCTGCATTCACAGAGTTGCGCTATTGATGTCCCCTTCTTCTGTGTTTTTTTCACATGCATCCCAATGAGCGATATGGAAATTGAGTCCTAAAGACTGTATTATAAGGACGATATATAATTCTCCACCACAGAGATCTGCTTCATACTGCCCCCTCCCAGCAGGGAGGTAAGTTGTGTTTGATCACTGGGTGGACGCCATATCAAGACTTTCAAGCACTTTTTTGGTGATGGGACTCTTTGTACACATGACTTGATTCACATATAGGATTTATTTTTAATACAAACTTTCTTTGCAACATTTGGAAGCTTAATTAGGAGCCTCCATCAGGATCAGGAATCCTCCTTTCTACTTGTTTTGCTCACTGATGCTTCTAGCACGTTTATGTTATTCATAGACATTGTTTTTTCAGATTATTGCATTTATCTTAGTGATTCACGTTTGTTTCATGTATGTATACTAATAGTCACGTTTGCGCATCACTTGATTGCCCAGACACTTGTTTCTATTAGCTTTTATGACTTTGGTATTAGTAGCCATTTGCACATTATTATTTTATACACATTTGTGACACTGGGCATATTGTACACCATTACCACTTAGTTGGTCTCCAGTTTGTGATTACTAATCACCACCCCCCCTCCCTTTCCACTTCCCCCGCCCTCCCCCCCCCCCCCTTTGCCTTTCACTCGATCATATTTGATTCATCACAGTCTAGCCACCACTATGTCAGTATTTTTTACTGTAGACTTGGACCAGACCTTCTGATGACTACTGGAGGATCCATTTTGTAACCAGTAGCTGTTTATTTATTTATTTCATTTTACGCATATTTGTGTCACTGTGCACATTGCACATTATTACTATCTAGCCGGTTTCCAGCCCGTGATTATTTACCACCCCCCCTTTTCTCTTTCCTCCCCTCACATCCCCATTCCCACGCCCCCTCCCCCTCCCCCCCTAATTTACTTAATTAATTTACTACAAGGTAGGCCACGCTTTGTTTTTTTACAGGAGACCCACTTTAAGACCCACCATATCCCTAAACTTACTGACACATATTTTACACAAGCGCATCACGCGACTAATGACCTGGCTAAATCCAAGGGGGTTTCCATACACATCAGTAGGGACGCCTCCTTTGAACTTACTGACAAGCTCATAGACCCAGAAGACAGATACCTCTTCCTAAAGGGGAAATGTGGGGGTGCTACTATTACATTAGCTAATGTTTATTTTCCTAATACATCCCACTTGATCTTCTGCAAGCGAATGATTGATGATCTAAAAGGCTTTAGCTCGGGCTGTTTGATTCTGGGAGGAGACTTTAACTTACTATTGAACCCTCTCTCAGATACCTCTACAGGCAAAACGTACATTACTTACAAAATTCTCAAGAAGCTTAAACTTGCATTAAATTTCCTCCAACTCGTTGACACCTGGCGTTTCCTTCACCCAGAGGGGAAGGATTACACTTTTTATTCGATACCACATGATCGCTACTCCAGGATCGACTATATATTTGTTTCCCAAAGAGATCTAGAAAGGATTGAGGAGGCCCACATTGGGATCCAGACCATCTCAGACCATGCACCAATATCACTGTCCCTAGACCTGATAGCACCCACCAAGAGATCTGATACATGGCGGCTGAATGCTTCATTATTGACAGATCTAGCCCTGCTACTGCAAATTGCCACCTTACTTAAGAACTACTTTGAGCTTAACACTACAGTAGGGATGGACCCCATGATGATCTGGGAGGCTCACAAAAGCATCATCAGGGGAGAACTTATCAAAATGGGCACCCGACGCAAAAAAGAAAAAGACCAAGAAATTAAGAGACTGACGGAGAAAATCCTCTCACTAGAAACTAAACACAAACAAACACTATCTGCACAATCAGCTACAGAACTGTTAGATACCAGAAAGACCCTACAACAGATAATAGACGCTAGGACTAAACGTTTCTTTTTCTTTAAAAAAATAATCTATTATGAACACGGTGACAAAACAGGCAGGTTTCTAGCGAGAGCCCTACGGACAGCTAATGGTACCCAAAACATCCTGGGAATACGGTCTAAATCGGGGAAAATTGACATGGCCACTAAACAAATAGCTCATCACTTTCATGAATACTATACCTCCCTGTATAACCTTCCTGAACAAAGGATAGCTGGCCAGGATCTGAGATATAGGTCGAGTTTTATACTAAACTACCTAAAAGAGTCAAACCTTCCTACCCTGACAACACTAGATGTAGAACAATTAGAGAGACCCATTGAGGCCTTGGAACTCCAACAGGCCATCAAGGGCCTCAAGAAAGGGAAAAGCCCAGGTCCAGATGGCTTTACTGCCATTTATTACAAAACCTTCTTGACCACTTTGCTCAAGCCACTCCTGACAGCTTTGAATTCCATGTCAACACCCAGGGAAATCCCCCCACATTCCTTTCAGCCCACATAACGGTCATCCCCAAGCCAGGCAAGGACCCCACTGACTGCGCCAGCTACAGGCCAATATCATTACTCAACCTAGATGTAAAGCTCATGTCAAAAATTATTGCCAACAGGCTGAGGCCTCTGCTCCATGATCTGATAGGCCCTGAACAGGCTGGATTCATGCCAGGTAGGGAAACAAGGGACAACGTTATTAAGGCGCTTAACCTCATACACGTTGCCCGACCGGGTGGCCTCGAAGACCTTCTCCTGTCCATGGATGTGGAGAAGGCCTTTGACCGCGTGGCGTGGGATCACATGCTGGAAACCTGCAGGTTCATTGGCTTGGGGAGTCACATGATGACATGGATATCATCCTTGTATAGCAATCCCACGGCACAACTCAAAATTAATGGCTCCTTATCAAATACAGCCAAAATAAGCAATGGTACGAGATAGGGCTGTCCCCTCTCACCCCCCTTGTTTATTCTGTAACTCGAACCCTTTATCAGACGAGTTGTGGCACAGAATACAATTTGGGGATTCACAGTGGCAAAAAAGGTATACAAGGTTGCGGCCTACGCGGATGATTTACTGTTCTTTGTTACAGATCCGGACATCTCGCTGCCCTCACTAATGAGAGAATTCTCTATATTTGGTTCGGTATCCAACCTAAAAATAAATTTTACCAAATCAGAGGCGTTGAATATCTCTATCCCCGCAGTCTCTATGAACTCGATAAAATCTTCTAGCCCCTTTAAAGGAACACTACAGGTTCCGTTTTTTTTTTTTTAAATAACAAACAGTTTATACTTACCTCCACTGTGGAGCTCGTTTTGCACACAGTAGCCCCGATCCTCCGCTTCTGGGGTCCCTCGGCGGCTGTCTCGGCTCCTCCCCGCTGTCATGGATATGCATTAATGTCTGTCTGCCATCTTACCTTCCTCCTCATGTGTTCATCTTAGAGACCAGACCTCCTTCACCTGGCTTCCTTTATAATCTCCTCCCAGCCTGACTCCACCCCAGGCCCTATCACTGAACACTATATTAACCTGTGCACTGCAAGCCTGCTTTGCTGATCAACGTGTTTGTTAGGCATTGTGTGTTTGGGTTCCTGCCTGCCGTGTGCTACGTCTGTCTCTCTGTTACGTTATTGGCTTGTCCCCGACTATCCCTGTCTGCTCGTGACCCTTGACCTTTGGCTCGTTCTTTCGTTATCCTTGTCTGCTTGTGGCCCCTGACCTTCAGCTTGTTATTCGGTTCTCTCTTATCTTGTGCTGCTGCTTCCCCTCTTTTCCCCTTATCCTACGGGGCGTGAGCTAGGAAACTCCAGGGGCCGCGACCTGGTCCCAGCCTGCAGCATAACATCCTCACCACTAGAGGCCCTGGAGAAGACCAGCTGGGTCTTAGACTCCGCGCCCTGGGGAATCTTGGCTCTAGCTTCCGTTAGGATCCCGGTTGTGCTCCTCTGGTCCCGCTTTCCACAACCACCCAGTTTCCTATCCGCAGAAGCCAGCCATAGGGTTCACTACCTCGCGGTGCACTCCTGTCCCGCTACGGTGTGCATCTGTCACCTGGCCACAGGTGACCCTGACACCCGCAAGGACTCCACACCATAATGCGAGCTCGGTGTGGAGTTACTGCGGGCGCGCTCCCGTGATACAGCGGCGGCCATAGCCGCCGACTGTATCACTCGACCCCGCCCCCCGACGTGCCGCGTCATTGGATGTGATTGATAGCAGTGCCAGCCAATGGCTGCGCTGCTTTCAATCCATCCACAGTAGCCAATCAACGGCCAGGCACAGGAACTCGGAGGATGACGGGAGTGAGCGCGGGACTTTCGAGGGGCCAGGTAAGTAAAACGGGGGCTCGGGGGGGCCGGTATTGTCAAATGTTTTTTCATCTTAATGCATAGGATGCATTAAGGTGAAAAAACATGTAACTTTACTACTCCTTTAAATGGGTGGACTCAGCTATTAAATATTTTGGTGTATGGCTGACCCCCACGTTAGCTCTGATTTACGAGAAAAATGTTACTCCCTTGCTGAAGACAATAGGTACTGATCTCCATGCCTGGCATCCTAGACACTTCTCCTGGTTCGGGAGGGCAGCGATATGCAAGATGGTGATATTACCGAGAATCCTCTACCTGCTGAGGAACCTACCAATTAAGATTCCCCTGTCCTTTTTTCAGGCTCTCCACTCTCTGCAAATGACCTTCATATGGGCCCATAAATGCCCTAGAGTTAGATTTGCCTTGCTAACCCAAGACAAAGTGAAGGGAGGGATGAGCATCCCTGACTATAAACGCTATTACTTTGCCTCGCATGTCACCAGAATCATAGACTGGCATTGCCATCACTCTATTAAAGACTGGGTGGGATTGGAGTATGCCACTAGCTCTGCCCCTCTAAGATTCTCGCCCTGGATGCCATGGTCGAGCCACTCAACTGCAATAAAGACGCATCCCCTCATTGGTACAACGTTAGCTGTTTTCCATAAATTAACTTCATTGCCCAACTTTTCCACACATCTGAGCCCATTGACACCTCTAAACAACAACCCTGACTTTCTCCCGGGAGTAGGGAATAACACTCTTAGAATTCCTGACGTAGACCTACCCCTTATGGCCAAACACTGCTTCGACAACAACAAATTTAAAGACCTAGCACACATCAGGAAAGACGCAAATCTACCTGACCTACCAATGTGGACTTACTTTCAAATCCGAAGCTACCTTACTCAGGCATCCAAAATGACGGACTTTAACAGACAACTGACTGAATTGGAGTCGATCTGCCTCACAGCGGAACCGATATCCAAAGCAACTTCACTCACATACAAACTGATTCAGAATGGTGACAGCCCTGGTGAAAATGGACTCAGGGAGCGATGTTCGAAGGAATTAGACACGCCACTTACGAAAAAGCAGTGGCAAATGGCCTGTGTATTTGAACATAAATGCTCTCTGAGTACCAGAACTCAGGAAACGGCATATAAACTACTTACCCACTGGTATGCCACCCCTGTGAAGTTGAACTCTTGGTTCCCTCAAACTTCAGACACATGCTGGAGATGCCAATCTGACAAAGGCACCTTGTCACACATCTGGTGGTATTGCCCAGTATTACAACCCTTTTGGTTGGAGGTAAAGAGACTGGTTTTCCAAATCACAGAAACAAAACTGACACTGGATGTCCTGTGCTGTCTTCTACATATAACAAACTTCACCATCAAAAAATATAAGCACTCACTCTCTAAACACTTACTAAATGCAGCCAAAGCTCTCATCTCACTATTCTGGAAATCTTCGCGGGTCCCGACCGTTCGGGATTGGCTTTGCTAAATTTCTGAGATTTGTGATATGGAGGAGACAGTAGCTCAATCGAATGAGAATGTGGAGCTTTTCCACAACACTTGGTCACCCTGGTATGTGTTCAGATATTCCCAGGCATACTCAGACCTGGTAGACACACACTGAGGCTGTTGGAGTTGTTCATCTCTCTTTAACCGTACTTTATTTGCTTTCTGTAAAAGATTGCGTATCTGGATGTACCCACTTAGACACTTACGAAGACAAATAATTTATCTTTTAACTCATCTGTACTTTCTAATTCCCTTTATTTCCACCCCTTTCTCCATCTTATGAGAAGAGTTATATTTAGTCAGTGATACCTTAAATGATTGCTACGCATTGTCTAAACATTTACATTACGTTTAGCTATAGTACCTCAATCTGTCAGAATACGATTTTAAGTTGATATAATCTGTAACGATTTTATTGATGCATACTAAACACTGACGTTTGCTTATTATCTGTATGAATATTATTTGGAGCTGCGACTCCATTACTGTTTTTCATATTTCTTTCAATAAACTTGATGTTAAAAAAAAAAAAGCTTACATATGGATAGTTGGCCATTCCTATATATTCTGGGCTCATAAAAGAGCTTCTCAGCGCTGCTACGATTCCAACCCATCGTTACCTTCAGATAAATTTCATGTTCTGTAGAAAGGTATTCGTGGTATGCAATGGACTGAGCTTTTCTTTCACCTTTCTGTTTTATTTCATTCTTGGCCTTCTCCATCTGTTTTAATTCTTCACCTGGGAGGTAACGATGTTGGTAGATTAAAAACTTTGGATTTAATGTTTTTAATAAAACAGGAATTACAACGCTTGAGTTTAACTTTTCGGGACACATATATTATTTTCTCTGAAATGGTTTCCCGCTTACCTTGGTTATATGCTTCGGGCGGAAAACCGTTTGAAAAAATTAAACGGAGGATAAATCACTCCATTGAAAAATTCTTGCCATTGATTGGGGGGTCTCTTTCCGTCACGTGGATCTGGAAGGAGGTTTCCCTGGTCTATATAGACAAGATGGTGTTCATTTTTCAGATGTCGGGTTGGACATTTTTAATTTAGGTCTTCAAAATTGCATTGAACAGGCCGTGGTGCTGGGGTAGCCGTTTTTGTTTTCAACAAACCCGGATCGGTGGGGACTTTGATTTATCAAATTATTCAGTATAGCTCGAGTCCTATGACTGAGCGTGTTTAGATTTTGTTTTAAAAGTTTTAAATATATATTTATTTATGATTTCAACAATTAATATTTGAATAAAGATATTTATATATTTAAATACCAATAAAGGTCATGCGGTCGTTTAAAACACCAAATTGGTTGTCTTGCTTGTTATTTATTATATATATATATATATATATATATATATATATATAGATATGTGCGACCTACAATTCCATGAACAGTGGGCACAATAAGGAGCCCACAACATGGGATTGTGGCCGCCATGATTTATAAGAAAGTTTTGTTTATTTATTTTAAAAAAAATCAAAAAAAAAAAAGAGCAGGCTAGTCACGGGGATTTTGAGCTGGATTAATGTGCTAGCACAGGTGGCTGGAGGATATATAAGCCACCTGTGTGACAGAGTTGCCCCCTGAAGCAGTTTAGGCTTGGAGCTCCCCTTCCCTCCCACCCTGTCGCTGGCACCATTATGTGGTTATGTCACCCTTGGATCAAGGGGGACTTTGATTTATCAATTTATTCAGTATAGCTCGAGTCCTATGACTGAGCGTGTTTAGATTTTGTTTTAAAAGTTTTAAATATATATTTATTTATGATTTCAACGATTAATATTTGAATAAAGATATTTATTTATTTAAAT
The DNA here is from genome assembly GCA_029206835.1 of Rana muscosa. Lineage (NCBI taxonomy): Eukaryota > Metazoa > Chordata > Amphibia > Anura > Ranidae > Rana > Rana muscosa. Next base: position 40,626,043 of record JARGYO010005626.1, read on the forward strand.
ACCAATAAAGGTGCCGCGGCCGTTTAAAACACAAAATTGGTTGTCTTGCTTGTTATTTATCATATATATATATATATATATATATATATAGATATGTGCGACCTACAATTCCATGTAAAAATTGCAGTGATAAAGAGTTTGTTACATGGATCATTTCCAAACCTTCTGTGGGAGTTTGGATATGATTGTTATCACAGGAAGCAGAGGGAAGATGTTACATAACACAGGATTAAATATATCTAATATAAATATAAGATCCCCTGCTTTGGGGAATTAGCTAGCACCTTAGAAATATCCCCTGTGTTTCTGTGACAGCTCAAAACTTCTGTGATGGAGAGAGTGGTCACTAGGACCAATAATGAGGGTGAATCTCCCAGTGGTCTTATTATATCTGGAGGTTAGATGTTTTTCAGAGGTATTTCCACCTCTGGCTATACCTGATATGATGTAGATGATTGTTGTGAGGCAACAATGAACAAACGAGATGGTATTAATACCTTGGAAATACCTCTGAAAAACATCTAACCTCCAGATATAATAAGACCACAGGGATATATACCTTTTCAGCTGTTACAGTTTGACAGCATACGTATATACTATCTACATCACCTCTTGTTTTTAATGTAAACTTGCAAGTGTTACATATATTTACATAAAGTTAGTCAGGTTGTTTCTCTCCCTACATATAGAAGTTGCATGCATTACCACTCCAGGCTTTCAGAAGGAGCAGAGAACTCCGAGCGCATAGGCTGTTCTTTCCCAGCCACTTCTTCCACTCCTGGTGATGTCACGTCCATTGGAGCATTCCACGCTGTTTGGCGCGGACTTCCTGTCCATCGCAAGAATGTCCATTCCTTTTCCAACCCTTCTCAGGGAGCCTGAACCCGGTGGACACTGCAGGATTGAGGGCATTTGGTGGACGAACCATCACACGATAAGCTTGTTTTGTTTTTGCATTCTGTAAGTGTTTTTAACTACTGTTTCAATAAACCCCCTTGTGATACTGCACTTAGGTGGCGCTTCCCCCTTCGTTCCTTCCTTCCTTCTTCTTGTCTCGCTTACAGAGCTGGCTCAACTCTGAGGATAGCAGCCCCACAGTGCTTCACAACTTATCCCCCGGCATCAGAGACTGTATTTACCATCTCAGCAGTTATTGCTGTATTGTTGCTTGAACTATCGTTTGTTTATACTCCATGCGCCTGATTTATGGCTTTCTGTACCTACCAAAACTAAGTACAGGCATACCCCACTTTTAAGTACACAATGGGGTTTATTTTCTAAAGCTGGAAAGTGCAAAATCAGGCTCACTTCTGCATATAACCCAACGAACTTCCAGGTTTTATTACCAGGCTTAATTGAACAAGCCGGGCTTAGAATCTCATTGGTTTATATGCAGAAGTGAGCCTGATTTTGTGCTTTACAGCTTTAGTAAATAAACCCCATTGTGTACTTAAAAGTGGGTTATGCCTGTACCTGCCTCACCCCCCACCCAAAAAAAAAGTTCCAAAAGAAGAAGAGGAGGGAGGGAGGAGTGAAATTTTGCTTTAATTTTTTGTAACAAAATTCCACAAAATAATTAAATGTGGAGAGCAGCTTAATCTTGTTGTTCTTGGACAATATTAACACTTTGTATTTAAGACCCTTTAATAAATGAAGCAGTTGGGGCAAATAAGAAAAAATAACCCTCACAGCTGCAGGATACAATAAATGTAGTTTTGCTCAAACACATGAGTTTGCTTTTCCTCACCATATTGTTACATTGCACCTTTGATGCTCCATGTTAATTACTCATAATACATAATGTGTCATCTAGCGGTGCTCTAGATATAATTGAGACGAATCCGCTCATTTATCGCTGTTGTACTTTGACCTCAGATTATTAGCAAATAATAAAAAAAAACTTCTTAGCCGCAAAACACTGTCAAAGATATCAACTTTTATGTGTATTGAATATTTGCAACACAACTGTGTACACACCACCTTCATTTTATTTATTTTCCTCATAGCATTCGTTTGATCTCATGATGGGGGTCCATCGTTTGTCTCCTTAACCACATGTTACTTTTGTTATCCCCCTTTTTTTCCTCCTCTCTTGTCTACTGCTTTCCTTCTCATGTATCATACTTGAACTGTCCTTTATACATACAGACTCGGGTTTGAGGGGTCACACATATAGAACTTTCTTTTGGTGGTATTTGGTCACCACTTGGTTTTTTCCATGAATCTTTGACCGGCATCTGGTGACAAACTCCTGCTGTTTCAAATCACAGGGAAGTAGGCTGCTTTTTACTACACGTCTATATTTTTCCCTGCTTTGCAGGGAAAAGAAGCAAAGTGATCATTCAATCTGTATAGAGCCCTGTGTTGTTTAAGGGGGTGGTATTTGGTTTTCTAGTTGATTTTTGGAGTATGTTTTTTAATATTTTATGCTGATAGGACCTTCATTTTTAGATTGAACAGTTTTTTTGCCACTTTTATAGAAGTGGGCTTTTGTTTCAGAGCTGGTATTTTGCATTTTTTTACGTTTCTTTTGGGTTGCTTTGGATTAGTGATGAGCCGAACACCCCCGGGTTCGGTTCGCACCAGAACCTGCGAACGGACCGAAAGTTCGCACGAACTTTAGAATCCTATTAAATACAATGGATGCGAATGTTCGAAATCTAAAGTGATATTTATAACGACTAATATGCATGTTATTGTCCTAAAAAGGGTTTGGGAACCCGGGTTCTGCACCAGGGGACATGTATCAATCCAAAAAAAAGTTTTAAAAACGGCTGTTTTTCGGGAGCAGTCATTTTAATGATGCATAAAGTGAGAAAAAAAGTCAAATATTCCTTTAAATATCGTACCTGGGGGGTGTCTAAAGTATGCCTGTGAAGTGCCACGTGTTTCCCGTGTTTAGAACTGTCCCTGCACAAAATGACATTTCTAAAGGAAAAAAAGCCATTTAAAACTGCTTGCGGCTTTAATGTAATGTGTGGTCCCGGTAATATGGATGAAAATCTTTAAGAAAAATGGCATAGCTACCCCATCACAGCCCCCCCCCTACCCCAGCCCATTACCAGCCCCTTTGGGTCTTGTATGGATATTAAGGGGAACCCCGCACACAAAATAAAAAAGGCCCTATATACTCTGCACAGCCGTATACAGGCGGTGCATACAAGACAGGGACTGTAGGTTTGTTCTTATGTAGAATCTGTTTGTAATTTTGAACAGGTACATTGTTTAAGTTACAATACAAATGACGGCGCAAGAAAAAGAAACAAAAACCTAACTGGTGAATAAGATAAAAATCAATGAAATAAATCTCTATATTAGGAAGTCCATATGATGAGAATACTAAAATTCAAGTCCTTTAGAACATATGCACTGTTGGCAGCAATTGTAGAGCGAAGAGAACTCTGTATACAGTAGAAAAAAGAAAAACAATGCGCCTACTAAATGCAGTATGTTAGTAATTTATTATTAAAAAAGTTAAAATAACAGCCAAATGGCTACTCACAAGATAAAAGTGGAGTACAGGCATAGATGTGTTCCTCTCAGACAATTCACAGAGAGGAACACATCTATGCCTGTACTCCACTTTTATCTTGTGAGTAGCCATTTGGCTGTTATTTTAACTTTTTTAATAATAAATTAGTAACATACTGCACTTAGTAGGCGCATTGTTTTTCTTTTTTCTACATTGTTTAAGTGTAGCTCCAGCCAAAAAATCTATTTTTAAGCTTTTTGGAAAACATAGGGAAGGGTTATCACCCCTGTCACATTTGTTTTGCTGTCTGTGCAGTGTGCACCTGTTCAGAACAGTTCACCTCACTTTCCGTCCTAATGACAAATGTGTTTTGAAAATTTGGGGTTTTTATTGAAACAAGAATTGGTGATAAAGCATCAGTGGAGAGGAGACACTTTTTTCCCATATTAACTCTTACAGGAGAGAATTTCCCTTCCTAGGGGTAGATTTCCTCTCACTTCCTGTTGTATCCTTCCGTTTGCAAGGAGGAGTCGTTTGTAAGTTGGATGTTTGAAAGTAGGGGCCTGCCGTATATACTCAGCTGAAATTTGCCCCTTACATGTTGGTGTTGCCACAACACTGTGAGCCCTCACAGTTACTCTTGGTGGGCGCATGCTGGTGCCACGACACTGCAACCTCTCCCAGATACTCTAGTTGGAGTGCAGGAATGAGCCCTGCTGCAAAGCATTGCATAAAAAAAATTAATTACATGCCCCTGTTAAACAGGGGCATAAAAATTGGGCCTTAGGCACTGGTGCCACAACACTGCAACCCCTCACAGATACTGTACTTGGAGCACAGCAATGAGCCCTGTTGCAAAGTATTGCATCAAAAATTGTAATTACACGCCCCTGTTAAACAGGGGCTGAAAAATTGGGCCTTAGCCACTGGTGCTAGTGCCACGACACTGCAACCTCTCCCAGATACTCTAGTTGGAGTGCAGGAAAGAGCCCTGCTGCAAAGCATTGCATAAAAAATTGTAATAACACGCCCCTGTTAAACAGGGGCTGAAAAATTGGGCCTTAGCCACTGGTGGCGGCACCCAGAAACAAAAATGTTCTTCCAAGCTATCATCATCAATCGGATCATTGAGGAGGAGGAGGATAGTCAGTCAACATAACAGGACAGTCTCTCAGCATCAGCATCAGTCTTGAAGGGATGTGACATTTGAAAATAAATTAGTCTGTTATATCAGCTTCAGGTGTTTGGTAGCTGGTGGTGATCCAAGACTGGTTCATCTTTATGAAGGTCAGTCGATCAACAAAGTCGGTGGACAGGCGCACCCTGTGATCCGTGACAAATCCTCCAGCAGCACTGAATGTGCGTTCTGAAAGAACGCTGGATGCAGGACAGGCTAGTAGCTCAATTGCATACTGTGCAAGCTCTGGCCAGTGATCCATCCTCAAGACCCAGTAAGCCAGAGGATTTTCGGTGGGGAAGGTGTCCAAGTCTGACCTTGCCCCTAGGTATTCCTGCACCATGTATATCAGACGCTGACGATGGTTGCTGGAACCGATCATACCTTGGGGCTGCGGACTAAAGAATTGTCTGAACGCATCGGTCAGACGGCCACCTTCCCCACCGCTCCTTCTTTGACTGACCGAAGCCTCAGCAACTCGTTGTCCAGGACCAGGAGTTTGTAACCTCCCAGTCTCTGGGAACGCGTTGCACAGACCTTTCTGCAAGGCCTCCCGGAGTTGTCTCATCCTCTGCTCCCTCTGCGACGGTAAGATAAGGTCCGCAACCTTACCCTTGTACCGTGGATCAAGGAGAGTGGCCAGCCAGTAATGGTCCCTCTCCTTGATCCGAAGAATATAAGGATCCTTCCGCAGACTTTGCAGGATCAGGGAGGCCATGCAGCGTAGGTTAGCTGAGGCATTCGGTCCGGAGTCCTCTGGGTCACTAAGGACGACATGATCCGCAGCCATCTCCTCCCAGCCACGTACAAGTCCACTGGTTTCTTGGGACTGTAAATCATCCCTAAAAGACTGCTGCTGATGATGCTGAGTGCCAGGCTCCACCTCCATGCTGACACAATCCTCCTCCTCCTCCTCCTCTTCTTCCTGTGCAATGGGTGGGACAGAAGGAACACTGTCTGGGTAAAGGGGGCCTTGAGAGGCAAGGAAGTCCTCCTCTTCCTGCCTCTGTTCTGCCTCAAGTGCCCTGTCCATTATTCCACGCAGCATATGTTCCAACAGGTGGACAAGAGGTACAGTGTCACTGATGTATGCACTGTCACTGCTCACCATCCTCGTGGCCTCCTCAAATGGTGCCAGGACAGTGCATGCATCCCTGATCATGCCCCACTGGCGTGGTGAAAAAAACCTGAGCTCCCCTGACCCTGTCATGGTGCCGTAGTCGCACAGGTACTCATTGATGGCCCTCTGCTGCGTGTGCAGCCGCTGCAGCATGGCCAACATTGAGTTCCACCTGGTGGGCATGTCACATATAAGGCGGTTCTTGGGCAGGTTCAACTCCTTTTGCAGCTCAGCCAGGCGAGCACTGGCATTATAAGATCTGCAGAAATGCACACAGACTTTCCTGGCCTGCCTCAGGACATCCTGTAATCCCGGGTACCTGCCCAAGAACCGCTGCACCACCAGGTTAAGGATGTGAGCTACACAGGGCACATGGGTCAGTTGTCCCTGTCGTAGAGCGGAGAGGAGTTTGGTGCCATTGTCGCAAACTACCATTCCTGGCTTAAGCTGGGGTGGCGTCAACCACCTCTCGGCCTGCCCCTGCAGAGCAGACAGAACCTCTGCCCCAGTGTGGCTCCTGTCCCCCAAACACACCAGCGCAAGCACAGCATGGCATCTTTTTGCCTGCGTACTTGCGTAGCCCCTTGAACGCCTACGGAGCACCGCTGGTTCCGAGGACAAAGCACAGGAAGAGGCCATGGAGGAAGAAGAAGAGGAGGGGGTGGAGGACAGAGGTGTGTCACAACCAGTAGTAGCATTTTGGAGGCGTGGCGGTGGAACAACCATCAACACTACTGCACCTTGTCCTGCATCCTTCCCAGCTGTCAAAAGAGTGACCCAATGGGCCGTGAAAGAAAGGTAACGTCCCTGTCCATGCCTGCTGGACCATGAGTCAGCGGTAATATGCACCTTACCGCTGACCGCCCTGTCCAGCGAGGCCAAGACATTGCCTTCCACATGCCGGTAGAGAGCCGGAATCGCCTTCCGTGAGAAAAAGTGGCGTTTGGGAACCTGCCACTGAGGAACCGCACATTGCACAAACTCACGGAAGGGGGCCGAGTCTACCAACTGAAAAGGCAGCAGTTGAAGCGCTAGCAATTTAGCCAAGCTAGCATTCAACCGCTGGGCATGTGGATGGCTGGGAGTGAACTTCTTTCGACGGTCCAGCAGCTGGGGCAGGGAAATTTGCCTGCTAGAATCGGACGTCAGTGTACTGCTAGCAGAGTGCCCGCAAGTACTTGGCTGTGACACACCTAATTCTACACCTTCATTCCTCTCAGAGCAGGTTTCAGAGAGGACTGAAGGTATAGTGGGGTTGGAGATCCCAGCTGATGCGGTGCAAGAAGAGGTCCGCTTTGTTCTTTGGTGTGGGTCTTTAAGGTAGGCTTGCCAACGAGCTGCATGGCAGGTCAACATATGTCTGGTCAAGCATGTGGTGCCCAAGCCGGTGATGTTTTGGCCACGCGATATACGCTTGAGACATATGTTGCAAACAGCAGCTGTGCGATCTGATGCACTCGACTCAAAAAAGGCCCACACCAAAGAACTTTTTGAATAACGGGCAGAGGCAGCGCCCTGCACAGGCGGAGCTCTGCGGTGTGATTCCGTCAGTGTGCTGCCCTTACGCTGGCCCCCCGAGGGCATCCTGCCTCGTTGGAGATGTGCCTCCTCCTCATCCTCCTCCTCCTCTTCCTCCTCTTTCCTATTAGGCACCCACGTGGAGTCAGTGACCTCATCATCCCCTCCCTCCTCATCACTGGAGCCAATCTGGCAGTATGCTGCAGCTGCTGGAACATGACTGCCAGATTGGTGTCCTTCTTGAGCATCCCCTCTCTCTGCTCTCACGCTACTGCCTTCCTCTAGCTGGGTATCATCATCAGACCCTTTGAAACGCTGGGCATCCTCCTGGAGCATGTACCCAACACTGTGCTCAAACAGTTCGGGGGACTCCTCAGGAGGACATGGTTGGTCTAGGGAAGGAGTGACTGATGATGACATTGATACCAGGGAAGAGGACGCTTTGGCAGCTGCTTTGCCAGTACCCTGAGCCTGGGTGAGAGAGGATGAGGAGGATGAGGAGGGCTTGGTCATCCACTCTACCAAGTCTTCGGCATGATGCGGCTCAACACGTCCAGCTGCCGAAAAGAAGGACAAGCGTGTCCCATGGCCACGTGCTGATGGCGATGCACCGCGTCCACAACCAGCACTGTTGTCTCTAGACACAGAGCCTGCTTGCCCTCTTTTATTGGCTCCTGACTGTCTGCCTCTCCTTGTTTGCCTTCCAGACATTCTAATGGCCTGCAGGGAAATGGGAAAACCAGCAATAAGGCCTAGCTTCAGGAGTATATTTTGCAGGAATCACACTACGCCTGCTGTAGGTGCTGCAAATGCCTGTTGGTGTAACACACCAGGAAAAAGCAGCAATACAGGCTAACTTCAGGTGTAATATGATCAGGAGGCACACTCCGCCCGCTGTAAGTGCCGCAAAATCCTGTTGGTGTAACACACCAGGAAAAAGCAGCAATACAGGCTAAGTTCAGGTGTAATATGATCAGGAGGCACACTCCGCCCGCTGTAAGTGCCGCAAATGTCTGTTGGTGTAACACACCAGGAAAAAGCAGCAATACAGGCTAAGTTCAGGTGTAATATGGTCAGGAGGCACACTCCGCCTGCTGTAAGTGCCGCAAAATCCTGTTGGTGTAACACACCAGGAAAAAGCAGCAATACAGGCTAAGTTCAGGTGTAATATGGTCAGGAGGCACACTCCGCCCGCTGTAAGTGCCGCAAAATCCTGTTGGTGTAACACACCAGGAAAAAGCAGCAATACAGGCTAAGTTCAGGTGTAATATGATCAGGAGGCACACTCCGCCCGCTGTAAGTACCGCAAAATCCTGTTGGTGTAACACACCAGGAAATAGCAGCAATACAGGCTAACTTCAGGTGTGATATGATCAGGAGGCACACTCCGCCCGCTGTAAGTGCCGCAAAATCCTGTTGGTGTAACACACCAGGAAAAAGCAGCAATACAGGCTAAGTTCAGGTGTAATATGGTCAGGAGGCACACTCCGCCCGCTGTAAGTGCCGCAAAATCCTGTTGGTGTAACACACCAGGAAAAAGCAGCAATACAGGCTAAGTTCAGGTGTAATATGATCAGGAGGCACACTCCGCCCGCTGTAAGTGCCGCAAAATCCTGTTGGTGTAACACACCAGGAAAAAGCAGCAATACAGGCTAAGTTCAGGTGTAATATGATCAGGAGGCACACTCCGCCCGCTGTAAGTGCCGCAAAATCCTGTTGGTGTAGCACACCAGGAAAAAGCAGCAATACAGGCTAACTTCAGGTGTAATATGATCAGGAGGCACACTCCGCCTGCTGTAAGTGCCTCAAATGCCTGTTGGTGTAACACACCAGGAAAAAGCAGCAATACGGGCTAACTTCAGGTGTATAATGTGCAGGAGGCTTAGCAACAATGACACTGACACTGTCCCCTGCCTATCCTTCTCTCTCCCTGCACACAAGGTTTATCAAAGTATATGACACTGACACTCTCCCTGCCTATCCTTCTCTCTCCCTGCACACAAGGTTTAGCAAAGAATATGACACTGACATTGTCCCCTGCCTATCCTTCTCTCTCCCTACACACAAGGTTTAGCAAAGAATATGACACTGACACTCTCCCTGCCTATCCTTCTCTGTCCCTACACACAAGGTTTAGCAAAGAATAGATTTGACACTGTCCCTGCCTATCCTTCAATTTTCCTGCTCCGGAACACACTACACGAGGCCGCCGCGCTGGTGGCCTTTTATAGTGTGGGGCGTGTACTAAACCCCCTCAGCTATAATTGGCCACAGGCATCCTGCCTGTGGCCAATCATTGCTCTCCTCGCTGCCGGCGCTGTGATTGGCCAAGCATGCAGGGTCACAGTGCATGCTTGGCCAATCACAGCGCCGGGATTACACTGCGATGGCGCAGTGTATTGTGGGCCGTTCGCGTCACTCGAATTTGGCGCGAACGGCCCAAATCGTTTGTTGTTCGCCGAACGCGCGAACAGCCGATGTTCAAGTCGAACCTGTGTTCGACTCGAACACCGAGCTCATCCCTACTTTGGATGTTATTTTATGTTGATAGGACCTTTTTTAAGTTTGGGGTGCTCAAAATGCAGTATTTACTGTTCATCTGTTCTTGGAACTGCCATTTGTTTTCAGTATGAAGCTGCAAAAAAACATCTAAAGTACCCAACATTATATCCCTCACATTTACTGCACCTCTCTATCTCCTTGCACAAATTAGGCATACACCAGTTAGCCCTATTATTTCTCACTAAAACTGTCCTGCTTCTGGGCACTTTTACACTGCTGTATCCCCTGCAGGATCTTAATTCTTGTTGTAAATCTCTTGGCCTATACTCTTCAGTACCCAACAGTGCAGCCCCATCAGTGCAGCCTATCAGTGTCCATCAGTGCAGCCTATCAGTGCCCATTAGTGCAGAATATCAGTGCTGCCTTATCGGTGCAGCATCATCAGTGCCCATCAGTGCATCCAGTCAGTGCCCATCAGTGCAGCCTATCAGTGCCTATCAGTGCTAGACATGTGCGGTTCGTTTAGTTCCAAATTAATATTTAGACAACTTTTTCGTTATTCGGAGATTAGGGATATATCCTAATACCCAAATTACAATATAAACAAAATTTTACCGAATGCTCCGAATAACGGAACGAAATTCGTCTGAATTTCGGAAATGTGGCCTGAAATTTGAATCGAATTTTACATTGAACTCCAGTCAAATTCTAACTACACATACAGTGCCGTGAAAAAGTATTCATACCCCTTGAAAATTTCCACATTTTGTCATGTTACAACCAAAAACGTAAATGTATTTTATTGGGATTTTGGGATAGACCAGCTCAAAGTGGCAAATAATTGTAAAGTGAAAGGAAAATTATAATTGGTTTTCAATATTTTTTACAAATAAATATATGAAAAGTGTGGCCTGCATTGTTATTCAGCCCCCTTTACTCTGATACCCCTAACTAAAATCTAGTAGAACCAATTGCCCTCAGAAGTCACCTAATTAGTAAATGGAGTCCACTAATTAGTAAATAGGGTGTAATTTAATCTCAGTATAAATACAGCTGTTCTGTGAAGCCCTCAGCATTTTTTTAGAGAACCTTAGTGAACAAACAGCATCATGAAGGCCAAGTAACACACCAGACAGGTCAGGGAAAAAGTTGTGAAGAAGTTAAAAGCAGGGTTATAAAAAAATATCCCAAGCTTTGAACATCTCAGGGAGCACCGTTCAATCCATCATCCGAAATGAGAATATCTATGCCAAAAAAGTTCGATTTGAGGATGACCCCCCTTGTTAACTTTTTACAGGTCATAACCCTACCCCAAGTAAAGGAAACAGATATGGAAATGCTTAATGCCACAATTACTTTGGAAAAGGTACAATTAGGGATCTCGGATTTCCCTAATAAGAAGGCATCTGGAAGTGATGAAACATTCAGATACTCCTTCCTGGAATTTTCTCCATTTTATCTGCTGCAAAGGAACAAGGCACATTATCCATGTCAGTGGTCATTGTGGTGTTCTGAAACCAGGGAAGAATCCAGATTCCTATAGGCCCATTTCAAGCTTGACAAAAGACCTAAAATACTGGCCAAAGTTCTTTCAAACTGTTTATCTAAGGTCATAGCCAGACTGATACTTACTGATCAATCAAGCTTTATTCCAAACAGATCTACAGCTGTCAAACTACAAAGACTATATTTGAATCTTTAGCTCCCAATCGAAAATTAAGCTATCCTGTGATTAGATGCCACCAAGGTGTTTGACAGTGTCACGTACCTGGTGGAAGAGCCTGACACGATGAGGAAGCCCTCTCTTACACCTCTGACTCAGGGCCCCCGATAGAGCAGACAGGTTGCGCATAAGTACAGAGTGCCTATTGATCTTGCTAGCAGCAGGGCTGGAAGGACTCTCATGATTAGTGATGAGCCGAACACCCCCGGGTTCGGTTCGCACCAGAACCCGCGAATGGACCGAAAGTTCGTACGAACATTAGAACCCTATTAAATACAATGGATGCGAACGTTCGAATTCTAAAGTGCTAATTATAACAACTATTATGCATGTTATTGTCCTAAAAAGGGTTTGGAAACCCGGGTTCTGCACCAGGGGACATGTATCAATGCAAAAAGAAGTTTTAAAAACGGTCGTTTTTCGGGAGCAGTCATTTTAATGATGCATAAAGTGAAAAAAAAAAAGTCAAATATTCCTTTAAATATCGTACCTGGGGGGTGTCTAAAGTATGCCTGTGAAGTGCCACGTGTTTCCCGTGTTTAGAACTGTCCCTGCACAAAATGACACTTCTAAAGGAAAAAAAAGCCATTTAAAACTGCTTGCGGCTTTAATGTAATGTCTGGTCCCGGTAATATGGATGAAAATCTTTAAGAAAAATGGCATAGCTACCCCATGACGGCCCCCCACCCTTCCCCAGCCCATTACCAGCCCCTTTGGGTCTTGTATGGATATTAAGGGGAACCCCGCACATAAAATAAAAAAGGCCCTATATACTCTGAACAGCCGTATACAGGCGGTGCATACAAGACAGGGACTGTAGGTTTGTTCTTATGTAGAATCTGTTTGTAATTTTGAACAGGTACATTGTTTAAGTGTAGCTCCAGCCCAAAAATCTATTTTTAAACTTTTTGGAAAACATAGGTAAGGGTTATCACCCCTGTAACATTTGTTTTGCTGTCTGTGCCCCTGTTCAGAACATTTCACCTCACTTTCCGTCCCAATGACAACTGTTTTTGAAATGTGGTGTTTTTCTTGAAACAAGGATTGCTGATAAAGCATCAGTACAGAGGAGACACCTTTCTCCCATATTAATTCTTACAGGAGAGAATTTTCCTTCCAAGGGGTAGATTTCCTCTCACTTCCTGTTGTCTTCTTGCGTTTGCAAGTAGGAGTCGTTTGTAAGTTGGATGTTTGAAAGTAGGGACCTGCCGTATATACTCTGCAGAAATAGGCCCCTTAGTTGTTGGTGTTGGCACAACACTGTAAGCACTCACAGTTACTCTTGGTTGGTGCTGGAACGCCCTGCTGTCAACTATTATATCAGGAATTTTAATTACATATAATTGTTGAACAGTGGTAGTAAAAATTGGGCCTTTGATGGTGGTGCTGGTGCCACAACACTGTAAGCCCTGACAGTTACTCTTGGTGGGTGCAGCAATGGGCCCTGCTGTGAATTATTAGATCAAGAATTGTAATTGCATGGCCCTGTTGAACAGGGGCTGAAAAATTGGGCCTTTCGTGGTGGTGGTGGTGGTGGTGGTGTTGCCACAACACTGTAAGCCCTCAGAGTTACTCTTGGTGGGTGCAGGAATGGGCCCTGCTGTGAATTATTAGATCAAGAATTGTAATTGCATGCCCCTGTAGAACAGGGGCTGAAAAATTGGGCCTTTCGTGGTGGTGGTGGTGGTGGTGTTGCCACAACACTGTAAACCCTCAGAGTTACTCTTGGTGGGTGCAGGAATGGGCCCTGCTGTGAATTATTAGATCAAGAATTGTAATTACATGCCCCTTTTGAACAGGGGCTGAAAAATTGGGCCTTTCGTGGTGGTGGTGGCGTTGCCACAACACTGTAAGCCCTCAGAGTTACTCTTGGTGGGTGCAGCAATGGGCCCTGCTGTGAATTATTAGATCAAGAATTGTAATTACATGCCCCTGTTGAACAGGGGCTGAAAAATTGGGCCTTAGGCACTGGTGGCACAACACTACAACCCCTCACAGATACTGTACTTGGAGCACAGCAATGAGCCCTGTTGCAAAGTATTGCTTCAAAAATTGTAATGACACGCCCCTGTTAAACAGGGGCTGAAAAATTGGGCCTTAGGCACTGGTGCCACAACACTCCAACCCCTCACAGATACTGTACTTGGAGCACAGCAATGAGCCCTATGGCAAATTATTGCTAAAAAAATTGTAATTACACGCCCCTGTAAAACAGGGGCTGAAAAATTGGGCCTTAGCCACTGGTGGCGGCACCCATAAACAAAAATGATCTTCCAAGCTATCATCATCAATCGTATCATTGAGGACTCGGAGGAGGAGGATAGCCAGTCAACATAACAGCACAGGCACTCAGCATCAGCATCAGTCTTGAAGGGATGTGACATGTTAAAATCAATTAGTCTGTTATATCAGCATCAGGTGTGTGGTAGCTGGTGGTGATCCAAGACTGGTTCATCTTGATGAAAGTCAGTCGATCAACCGAGTCGGTGGACAGGCGCACCCTGTGATCCGTGACAAATCCTCCAGCAGCACTGAATGTGCGTTCCGAAAGAACGCTGGATGCAGGACAGGCCAGTAGCTCAATTGCATACTGTGCAAGCTCTGGCCAGTGATCCATCCTCAAGACCCAGTAAGCCAGAGGATTTTCGGTGGGGAAGGTGTCCAAGTCTGACCTTGCCCCTAGATATTCCTGCACCATGTTTATCAGACGCTGGCGATGGTTGCTGGAACCGATCATACTTTGGGGCTGCGGACTAAAGAATTGTCTGAACGCATCGGTCAGACGGCCACCTTCCCCACCGCTCCTTCTTTGACTGGCCGAAGCCTCAGCAACTCGTTGTCCAGGACCAGGAGTTTGTAACCTCCCAGTCTCTGGGAACGCGTTGCACAGACCTTTCTGCAAGGCCTCCCGGAGTTGTCTCATCCTCTGCTCCCTCTGCGACGGTAACATAAGGTCCGCAACCTTACCCTTGTACCGTGGATCAAGGAGAGTGGCCAGCCAGTAATGGTCCCTCTCCTTGATCCGAAGAATACGAGGATCCTTCCGCAGACTTTGCAGGATCAGGGAGGCCATGCAGCGTAGGTTTGCTGAGGCATTCGCTCCGGAGTCCTCTGGGTCACTAAGGACGACATGATCCGCAGCCACCTCCTCCCAGCCACGTACAAGTCCACTGGTTTCTTGGGACTGTAAATCATCCCTAAAAGACTGCTGCTGATGATGCTGAGTGCCAGCCTCCACCTCCATGCTGACACAATCCTCCTCCTCCTCCTCCTCTTCCTGTGCGATGGGTGGGACAGAAGGAACACTGTCTGGGTAAAGGGGGCCTTGAGAGGCAAGGAAGTCCTCCTCTTCCTGCCTCTGTTCTGCCTCAAGTGCCCTGTCCATTATTCCACGCAGCGTGTGCTCCAACAGGTGGACAAGAGGTACAGTGTCACTGATGCATGCACTGTCACTGCTCACCATCCTCGTGGCCTCCTCAAATGGTGCCAGGACAGTGCATGCATCCCTGATCATGCCCCACTGGCGTGGAGAAAAAAAACCAAGCTCCCCTGACCCTGTCCTGGTGCCGTAGTCGCACAGGTACTCATTGATGGCCCTCTGCTGCGTGTGCAGCCGCTGCAGCATGGCCAACGTTGAGTTCCACCTGGTGGGCATGTCACATATAAGGCGGTTCTTGGGCAGGTTCAACTCCTTTTGCAGCTCAGCCAGGCGAGCACTGGCATTATAAGATCTGCGGAAATGCACACAGACTTTCCTGGCCTGCCTCAGGACATCCTGTAAGCCCGGGTACCTGCCCAAGAACCGCTGCACCACCAGGTTAAGGACGTGAGCCACACAGGGCACATGGGTCAGTTGTCCCTGTCGGAGGGCGGAGAGGAGGTTGGTGCCATTGTCGCAAACCACCATTCCTGGCTTAAGCTGGCGTGGCGTCAACCACCTCTCGGCCTGGCCCTGCAGAGCAGACAGGACCTCTGCCCCAGTGTGGCTTCTGTCCCCCAAACACACCAGCGCAAGCACGGCATGGCATCTTTTTGCCTGCGTACTTGCGTAGCCCCTTGAACGGCTACGGAGCACCGCTGGTTCAGAGGACAAACCACAGGAAGAGGCCATGGAGGAAGAAGAAGAGGAGGGGGTGGAGGAGAGAGGTGTGTCACAACCAGTAGTAGCATTTTGGAGGCGTGGCGGTGGAACAACCTCCAACACTACTGCACCTTGTCCTGCATCCTTCCCAGCTGCCAAAAGAGTGACCCAATGGGCCGTGAAAGAAAGGTAACGTCCCTGTCCATGCCTGCTGGACCATGAGTCAGCGGTAATATGCACCTTACCGCTGACCGCCCTGTCCAGCGAGGCCAAGACATTGCCTTCCACATGCCGGTAGAGAGCCGGAATAGCCTTCCGTGAGAAAAAGTGGCGTTTGGGAACCTGCCACTGAGGAACCGCACATTGCACAAACTCACGGAAGGGGGCCGAGTCTACCAACTGAAAAGGCAGCAGTTGAAGCGCTAGCAATTTAGCCAAGCTAGCATTCAACCGCTGGGCATGTGGATGGCTGGGAGTGAACTTCTTTCGACGGTCCAGCAGCTGGGCAGGGAAATTTGCCTGCTAGAATCGGACGTCGGTGTACTGCTAGCAGAGTGGCCGCAACTACTTGGCTGTGACACACCTAAATCTACACCTTCATTCCTCTCAGTGCATGTTTCAGAGAGGACTGAAGTTATAGTGGGGTTGGAGATCCCAGCTGATGCGGTGCAAGGAGAGGTCCGCTTTGTTCTTTGGTGTGGGTCTTTGAGGTAGGCTTGCCAACGAGCTGCATGGCAGGTCAACATATGTCTGGTCAGGCATGTGGTACCCAAGCGGCTGATGTTTTGGCCACGCGATATACGCTTGAGACATATGTTGCAAACAGCAGCTGTGCGATCTGATGCACTAGCCTCAAAAAAGGCCCACACCAAAGAACTTTTTGAATGACGGGCAGAGGCAGCGCCCTGCACAGGCGGAGCTCTGCGGTGTGATTCCGTCGGTGTACTGCCCTTACGCTGGCCACCAAAGGGCATCCTGCCTCGTTGGAGATGTGCCTCCTCCTCATCCTCCTCCTCCTCCTCTCTCCTATTAGGCACCCACGTGGAGTCAGTGACCTCATCATCCCCTCCCTCCTCATCACTGGAGCCAATCTGGCAGTATGCTGCAGCTGCTGGAACATGACTGCCAGATTGGTGTCCTTCTTGAGCATCCCCTCTGTCTGCTCTCACGCTACTGCCTTCCTGTAGCTGGGTTTCATCATCAGACCCTTCGAAACTCTGGGCATCCTCCTGGAGCATGTACCCAACACTGTGCTCAAACAGTTCGGGGGACTCCTCAGGAGGAGGACATGGTGGGTCTAGGGAAGGAGTGACTGATGATGAGTCTGACATTGATACCAGGGAAGAGGACGCTTTGGCAGCTGCTTTGCCAGTACCCTGAGCCTGGGTGAGAGAGGATGAGGAGGAGGAGGAGGGCTTGGTCATCCACTCTACCAAGTCTTCGGCATGATGTGGCTCAACATGTCCAGCTGCCGAAAACAAGGACAAGCGTGTCCCATGGCCATGTGCTGATGACAATGCACCGCGTCCACGACCAGCACTGTTGCCCCCAGACACAGAGCCTGCTTGCCCTCTTTTATTGCCTCCTGACTGTCTGCCTCTCCTTGTTTGCCTTCCAGACATTCTAATAGATGGCCTGCAGGGAGATGGGAAAAAAGCAATAAGGGCTACCTTCAGGTGTCCTTCTCTGTCCCTTTACTTAAGGATTTCTAAATATGGTTGAGGATGATTGCTTTTGCACAGAATAGCACAACGACAATTTCCCTGACTGTCCAAAAAACAAGGATTTCAAAGATGGTTGATGAGGAATGCTTTAGCACACTATAGCACAAGTAGAATTTCCCTCACTGTCCTTCCCTGTCCCTAGAAACAAGGATTATCACAGTGAAAGAAACTGACACTCTTCCTACCTATAGTTTTCTGTCCCTAGAAAAAATGTTTTTTTAAAGCTGATTGATGATCAATGCTTTAGCACACTATAGCACAAGTAGAATTTCCCTCACTGTCCTTCCCTGTCCCTAGAAACAAGGATTATCACAGTGAAAGAAACTGACACTCTTCCTACCTATAGTTTTCTGTCCCTAGAAAAAATGTTTTTTTTAAAGCTGATTGATGATCAATGCTTTAGCACACTATAGCACAAGTAGAATTTCCCTCACTGTCCTTCCCTGTCCCTAGAAACAAGGATTATCACAGTGAAAGAAACTGAAACTCTTCCTACCTATAGTTTTCTGTCCCTAGAAAAAATGTTTTTTTAAAGCTGATTGATGATCAATGCTTTAGCACACTATAGCACAAGTAGAATTTCCCTCACTGTCCTTCCCTGTCCCTAGAAACAAGGATTATCACAGTGAAAGAAACTGACACTCTTCCTACCTATAGTTTTCTGTCCCTAGAAAAAATGTTTTTTTAAAGCTGATTGATGATCAATGCTTTAGCACACTATAGCACAAGTAGAATTTCCCTCACTGTCCTTCCCTGTCCCTAGAAACAAGGATTATCACAGTGAAAGAAACTGACACTCTTCCTACCTATAGTTTTCTGTCCCTAGAAAAAATGTTTTTTTAAAGCTGATTGATGATCAATGCTTTAGCACACTATAGCACAAGTAGAATTTCCCTCACTGTCCTTCCCTGTCCCTACAAACAAGGATTATCACAGTGAAAGAAACTGACACTCTTCCTACCTATAGTTTTCTGTCCCTAGAAAAAATGTTTTTTTAAAGCTGATTGATGATCAATGCTTTAGCACACTATAGCACAAGTAGAATTTCCCTCACTGTCCTTCCCTGTCCCTACAAACAAGGATTATCACAGTGAAAGAAACTGACACTCTTCCTACCTATAGTTTTCTGTCCCTAGAAAAAATGTTTTTTTAAAGCTGATTGATGATCAATGCTTTAGCACACTATAGCACAAGTAGAATTTCCCTCACTGTCCTTCCCTGTCCCTACAAACAAGGATTATCACAGTGAAAGAAACTGACACTCTTCCTACCTATAGTTTTCTGTCCCTAGAAAAAATGTTTTTTTAAAGCTGATTGATGATCAATGCTTTAGCACACTATAGCACAAGTAGAATTTCCCTCACTGTCCTTCCCTGTCCCTAGAAACAAGGATTATCACAGTGAAAGAAACTGACACTCTTCCTACCTATAGTTTTCTGTCCCTAGAAAAAATGTTTTTTTAAAGCTGATTGATGATCAATGCTTTAGCACACTATAGCACAAGTAGAATTTCCCTCACTGTCCTTCCCTGTCCCTAGAAACAAGGATTATCACAGTGAAAGAAACTGACACTCTTCCTACCTATAGTTTTCTGTCCCTAGAAATTTTTTTTTTTTAAAGCTGATTGATGATCAATGCTTTAGCACACTATAGCACAAGTAGAATTTCCCTCACTGTCCTTCCCTGTCCCTACAAACAAGGATTATCACAGTGAAAGAAACTGACACTCTTCCTACCTATAGTTTTCTGTCCCTAGAAAAAATGTTTTTTTAAAGCTGATTGATGATCAATGCTTTAGCACACTATAGCACAAGTAGAATTTCCCTCACTGTCCTTCCCTGTCCCTAGAAACAAGGATTATCACAGTGAAAGAAACTGACACTCTTCCTACCTATAGTTTTCTGTCCCTAGAAAAAATGTTTTTTTTAAAGCTGATTGATGATCAATGCTTTAGCACACTATAGCACAAGTAGAATTTCCCTCACTGTCCTTCCCTGTCCCTAGAAACAAGGATTATCACAGTGAAAGAAACTGACACTCTTCCTACCTATAGTTTTCTGTCCCTAGAAAAAATGTTTTTTTAAAGCTGATTGATGATCAATGCTTTAGCACACTATAGCACAAGTAGAATTTCCCTCACTGTCCTTCCCTGTCCCTACAAACAAGGATTATCACAGTGAAAGAAACTGACACTCTTCCTACCTATAGTTTTCTGTCCCTAGAAAAAAAAGGGATTTTTATAACAGCTTACCTGTAAAATCCTTTTCTTGGAGTACATCACGGGACACAGAGCGACTTAGTCATTACTAATGGTTATATAGTTTACCTTCAGGTGTTGGCACTGGCCAATTCCAAACCGGAAGTACCCTCCCCTATATAAGCCCCTCCCACCCGGGAGCACCTCAGTTTTGTAGCCAAGCAATAAGTGTCCCAAAAAGAGGGGTGGGAGCTCTGTGTCCCGTGATGTACTCCAAGAAAAGGATTTTACAGGTAAGCTGTTATAAAAATCCCTTTTTCTTTTTCGTACATCACGGGACACAGAGCGACTTAGTCATTACTAATGGGACGTCCCAAAGCAATGCCAAATGAGGGGGGGGGGTACATAAGCTGGGCGCCATCAGGCATGAGGATCTTTTGCGGCCTGCAACACACTGCGCCCAAAGGCGACATCCTCCTGACTTCTAACGTCTACCTGATAGAATCTAGTAAACGTGTGTACCGAAGACCATGTTGCGGCCTTACATACTTGAGCCAGGGAGGCCTGGTGATGCACTGCCCATGAAGTTCCAACCGCTCTTGTGGAGTGCGCCCTAACTTTGAACGGAGGCGGTCTCTTTCTCAAGCCATAGGCTTGTATTATGACCTGTCGAATCCACTTGGCTAAAGTAGATTTTGATGCTGCCTGACCCCTTCTGGGGCCTTCCGGCAGAACAAACAAAGAATCCGTTCTGCGAATCTGAGCAGTGGCTTTTAGATAAGCTTTAACTGCTCTTACCACATCCAAAGAATGTAATAACTTTTCCTCTACTGAGATAGGTTTGGGGAAAAAAGAAGGAAGAACCACATCTTGGTTCAAATGAAACCTCGATACCACCTTAGGAAGAAAGGCTGGATGAGGACGTAATACTACTCTGTCCTTATGGACAACCAGATATGGCTCCTTACAGGACATAGCTGCTAATTCCGACACTCTTTTAGCCGAACAAATGGCTACTAAGAAAACCAATTTCCTGGTGAGAAGAACCAAGGAAATGTGTTGTAATGGTTCAAACGGTTGTTTCTGTAGAACCGACAGAACCAGGTTTAAGTCCCAAGGACATATGGGAATACTAACCGGAGGGCTAATACGCATCACTCCTTGTATAAAGGCTTTGACTAGTGAATGCGAAGCCAAGGGCCTTTGAAAAAATATTGACAAGGCCGAAATCTGACCCTTGATAGTACTCAAGGCCAGCTTCCTATCTACAGCCCACTGTAGGAAGTCCAGAATCCTCCCTATCATGTACTTACGTGGATGCCATTTCTTGGTCTCACACCACGTAATGTACGCTTTCCAGATCCTATAATAGATCTGCCTGGATACCGGTTTCCTGGCATTGATCATGGTAGATACCACAGAATTAGAGAGCCCTCTCTTTTTCAGAATGTGGGCTTCAATAGCCAGGCCGTCAAACCTAGGGCTGGTAAGGAAGGGTGGTATATCGGTCCTTGCGACAGCAGGTCCGGACGAAGTGGGAGGGTCCAAGGACTCCTCACTGACATTTTTACCATCTCCGCGTACCATGCCCTTCGGGGCCACGCTGGAGCCACCAGAATCACTGGTTTCTTTTCTACCCTGATTCTGCGGAGTAATCGCGGTAACAATTGTGGCGGTGGGAATGCATATATCAGCTTGAACCGATCCCAAGGGAACACTAGGGCATCCGAGCCGCAAGCTAGGGGATCCCTTGTGCGAGACACAAACCTGTCCACCTTTGCGTTGAATCTGGATGCTAGCAGATCTACATCCGGTGTTCCCCACCGCTGGCATATTGCCTGGAAAACCTCGGGGTGAAGAGACCATTCCCCCGGGCATAATTGTTGGCGACTTAGAAAGTCCGCTCTCCAATTTTCCACTCCTGGGATGAAAACCGCGGATATGGCTGGGACATATCTTTCTGCCCACTCCAGGATGCAATTTGCTTCCTTCTGGGCTGCACGACTTTTGGTGCCACCCTGATGATTGATATATGCCACTGCCGTGGCATTGTCTGATTGAATTCTGACAGGGGACCCCTGGAGTTTGGATGTCCATGCTACTAGGGCATACCGGGCTGCTCGTATCTCTAAGAGATTGATGGGCAGGGCCTTTTCTGCTTCTGACCACCTGCCCTGGAGAGACCATTGCTCCAGCACTGCCCCCCAGCCGATGAGGCTGGCATCTGTAGTGACCACCTTCCAAGAAACCGGACTGAAGGGTTTCCCTCTTTCCAGATTCTGGGGCACCAACCACCAATGGAGGCTCTTGCGAACGGAAGGGGACAGGGACATTGGTAAGTCTAAAGCCTGAACTTTTTTGTTCCAGGCTGACAGTATGGCCCTTTGCAAATTCCTTGAATGGAATTGACCGTAGGGTACCGCTTCGAATGAAGCCACCATCTTTCCCAGCAGCCTCATGCAGAGACGTATGGATGGTTTTCTTTTTGTACCCACTAAGTGGGTCAAATTTCTTAAAGACGACACCTTCTCTGGAGGTAAGAAAATCTTTCTCTGATTTGAATCCAGCCTTAGCCCTAAGTATTCCAGACTTTTGACTGGTCTTAGAGCTGACTTGTCCCGGTTGATAATCCAACCGTGATATTCCAGATACTCGATTGTCTTGTGAATAGCTACTTCCAGCTTTTCCACTGAGTGGTCTATTAGTAGCAGGTCGTCTAGATATGCCATTATCGTTACACCCTGTGTTCTTAGATTGGCCAATAATGGGGCCAGAATTTTTGTGAACACTCGTGGTGCTGTGGCCAGACCGAAAGGTAAGGCTCTGAACTGAAAATGGCGCCCTTCTACTGCAAAGCGTAGAAATTTCTGATGGGCCGGAAAGATGGGAATATGCAGATAAGCATCCCTTATGTCGATCGAGGCTAGCCATTCCTGCCCTTGTAGGGCGGTGGCCACTGATCGGATCGACTCCATCCGAAAGGTCCTGATATTTAGGAACTTGTTTAGCCCTTTTAGATTTAATATGGGCCTCACGTCCCCATTTGGTTTGGGGACTGTGAAAAGGTTCGAGTAAAACCCGAATCCGCTTTCTTCCAGGGGAACCTTCATGATTACCCCTTGGAGCAATAGTTGTTCTAGTGCCAGAAGGAGGGATCCTCTCTTTTGGGGATCTCTTGGCACGTTTGACCTCATAAATTGGGCAGGAGGAGTGCCTTTTAACTCCAGCTTGTATCCCAGACTTACTGCGGAGAGCACCCATCTGTCTCTGATGGTGTCCCGCCAGGTCTCTGTGAACAACTGAAGTCTTCCCCCCACCCGATTGAGCGGGGGCAATACTTCATGCCTTAGGGGGAGGTTTTGTACCTCTCTTGATCCAGGGCTTCTTGTTACCCTGTGATTGTCCCTGATTTCTGCCCCCTGAATTTGACCGCGGAGGCCGTCGGAACTGCTTCACAGCCGATGTGCCCGGGACTGGAGAGGTAGGCCTCTTAAAAGAAGGACTTCTACCCTTGTTCTTAACCGGTAAGAGTGAACTTTTACCGGCAGAAATTTTCTGGATATATTTGTCCAGATCTTCTCCAAATAAGCGTTCTCCATGAAATGGGAAGCTAACCAGCAGTTTTTTACAGGGAGCTTCAGCAGACCAGTTTTTGAGCCACAGAAGCCTACGCATATGTACTATAGACAGCGTAAAGCGGGAGGCCTGTTGGATTGTATCCTTTATGGCGTCCACCGCAAAACACAAGGCTCTAGGCAGGTCAGCTAGGGCATGAGCCTGCTGATCTGGTAAGTCCCTTAAGACTTGTTTCAACTGATCTTTCACTGCTTGGCAGACTCCAATCGCTGCTACCGCAGGTTGTGTCACCATACTTGCTGTAGAGAAAGCAGATTTTAGTAAAGACTCCAATTTTTTATCTATTGGGTCTTTGAACATTGGAACATTATCTACTGGACATGTCAGTGATTTGTTAACAGAAGAGATGGCTGCGTCCACTATAGGGACCCTCCATTTTCTTATGAACTTATCCTCCATGGGATAGATCACCGGAAATCTCTTGGGGGGAGCAAATATTTTATCAGGATGCTCCCAATCCTGGTAAATAAGCCCTTCTAATAAAGGGTGGATTGGGAAGGAACAGACCGCCTGGGGAGCTTTTAGCGACCCCAGCGAGGAAACCGTAGTGGATGGTGGTTCCGCCAGAGGCATTTTAAATGCTGATCGGACCATGTTAGTCAGAGACTGAACCCATAATCTTTCAGCCTGAGAAGCTGAGAAAGGTTCTTCCACTGTTGATTCCTCTATAAGTGAATCAACCTCATCCTGATCCCCTTCAGGTAGGTCGATCTCTGTGTGGGGCTGTTCCTCCACTAACAGGCACTCTGAAGGAGGAGACGGAGATCGGACGCGCTTTTCCTGTGACAGGGAAGCAGCGATCAATGCTGTTAATCTCTCTTCCAATCCTCCCAGAGTTGAGGATAAAACCTCCTCTGTTATATATACAGGAGCAGGTGGACTGGGGACAGCCGCAGCACCAGGCATTCCTGCGGGGTTTCTACGGCTACTGACCTCTGCATTCTCAGGGGAGATTGGTGCAGTGCAAGCATGCCCAATATCCTCAGAGCCCGATGGAGACCCCTTTGGCTTCCTGGAAGATCTATTTCCGGAGCGTCTGGACGACATATCCTTTAAGCACAAAGCTGAGGTATTCCCGTCGTCATACACCAATTTTTGCTGGTAATAGTCTAACACAGGTGCTGCTATATACCAGCTGGTGTCCACTAAAGTGCCTTTCTATGGGGATGCCTGCATCAACCGCCTCTGTGTGCCACTGTTTGTTGCTAGCTCTGTTTGCATGCAGCTGACACTTGTACTGTGTCTTTTAACCATGCTGGGACGCCCGCACATGCGCAGAAGCGCCGCAGCGCGCATCGAGCGTCATCCACCCGCCCCGCCCCTTTTTTTTCATAGGAGGCGCGTGCACGCGCCCGCGCGCGCGCCCGTGCGCCAATGGCGCCCTTTTCGAAAACCAACAGAGGACTAGGAGCCAGGGCCCTTTTGCCGGAGGGCCTGTGCGGTGGATGAACGCAGCAACAGGGCAGAGGAAGTGGATTCCCTCAGAGAAACTTACCAGCTGCCTGGATCTTTTGAGTTGAGAAAACCAAAGATCCACATTTACAAGAAAAATGGACTACAGCGGCCTCTAGTGGTTTAACACAGGTACCGCGGTCCCTGTTTTTTTTTTTTTTTTCTTGACTACTATTAAAATTTTACATTTTCAGTAGTTATAGGCAAACACAGATATTTAGCGGGAATACCGTTAGGTAACAGACAGAAAGACAAATTAGGCTTGGGGGTCCCCCAATAGAACCAAGTTCCTGAGGGCCCCCACTTACCTGATCCCCGCCGCAGGACTTTGTTTGGTCCACAAAAGTCCAAACTTCACCTATCACGGCAGGCATTGTAATTAAACCTTCAGGGACCGGGTTCCCAAGGATTCCACTCCCCTGGACCTGTATAGCACCCTGCACAGACAGCGTCTTGGTCGTGGGTATGACCAGAGCTCTGGATCCCAGGGTCCAGCCCTCCTAAGAGAAGCATTACAGGCAAAACCTTGCTCTTCTGCTGCAAGGCCCGGGTACCGACCGTTTAGCTATGAAGCTTTTTTGGTGGGATCCGGAACAGCTTACTAAGGCCCAAAAGAACCTGTACGCAAGCCCAGTGAAAACACATGTTACTCTTTGGCCAACACCTTAGACACTGGCAAAAAACTGAGGTGCTCCCGGGTGGGAGGGGCTTATATAGGGGAGGGTACTTCCGGTTTGGAATTGGCCAGTGCCAACACCTGAAGGTAAACTATATAACCATTAGTAATGACTAAGTCGCTCTGTGTCCCGTGATGTACGAAAAAGAAATGTTTTTTTAAAGCTGATTGATGATCAATGCTTTAGCACACTATAGCACAAGTAGAATTTCCCTCACTGTCCTTCCCTGTCCCTAGAAACAAGGATTATCACAGTGAAAGAAACTGACACTCTTCCTACCTATAGTTTTCTGTCCCTAGAAAAAATGTTTTTTTAAAGCTGATTGATGATCAATGCTTTAGCACACTATAGCACAAGTAGAATTTCCCTCACTGTCCTTCCCTGTCCCTAGAAACAAGGATTATCACAGTGAAAGAAACTGACACTCTTCCTACCTATAGTTTTCTGTCCCTAGAAAAAATGTTTTTTTAAAGCTGATTGATGATCAATGCTTTAGCACACTATAGCACAAGTAGAATTTCCCTCACTGTCCTTCCCTGTCCCTACAAACAAGGATTATCACAGTGAAAGAAACTGACACTCTTCCTACCTATAGTTTTCTGTCCCTAGAAAAAATGTTTTTTTAAAGCTGATTGATGATCAATGCTTTAGCACACTATAGCACAAGTAGAATTTCCCTCACTGTCCTTCCCTGTCCCTAGAAACAAGGATTATCACAGTGAAAGAAACTGACACTCTTCCTACCTATAGTTTTCTGTCCCTAGAAAAAATGTTTTTTTAAAGCTGATTGATGATCAATGCTTTAGCACACTATAGCACAAGTAGAATTTCCCTCACTGTCCTTCCCTGTCCCTAGAAACAAGGATTATCACAGTGAAAGAAACTGACACTCTTCCTACCTATAGTTTTCTGTCCCTAGAATTTTTTTTTTTTAAAGCTGATTGATGATCAATGCTTTAGCACACTATAGCACAAGTAGAATTTCCCTCACTGTCCTTCCCTGTCCCTACAAACAAGGATTATCACAGTGAAAGAAACTGACACTCTTCCTACCTATAGTTTTCTGTCCCTAGAAAAAATGTTTTTTTAAAGCTGATTGATGATCAATGCTTTAGCACACTATAGCACAAGTAGAATTTCCCTCACTGTCCTTCCCTGTCCCTACAAACAAGGATTATCACAGTGAAAGAAACTGACACTCTTCCTACCTATAGTTTTCTGTCCCTAGAAAAAATGTTTTTTTTAAAGCTGATTGATGATCAATGCTTTAGCACACTATAGCACAAGTAGAATTTCCCTCACTGTCCTTCCCTGTCCCTAGAAACAAGGATTATCACAGTGAAAGAAACTGACACTCTTCCTACCTATAGTTTTCTGTCCCTAGAAAAAATGTTTTTTTAAAGCTGATTGATGATCAATGCTTTAGCACACTATAGCACAAGTAGAATTTCCCTCACTGTCCTTCCCTGTCCCTACAAACAAGGATTATCACAGTGAAAGAAACTGACACTCTTCCTACCTATAGTTTTCTGTCCCTAGAAAAAATGTTTTTTTAAAGCTGATTGATGATCAATGCTTTAGCACACTATAGCACAAGTAGAATTTCCCTCACTGTCCTTCCCTGTCCCTACAAACAAGGATTATCACAGTGAAAGAAACTGACACTCTTCCTACCTATAGTTTTCTGTCCCTAGAAAAAATGTTTTTTTAAAGCTGATTGATGATCAATGCTTTAGCACACTATAGCACAAGTAGAATTTCCCTCACTGTCCTTCCCTGTCCCTAGAAACAAGGATTATCACAGTGAAAGAAACTGACACTCTTCCTACCTATAGTTTTCTGTCCCTAGAAAAAATGTTTTTTTAAAGCTGATTGATGATCAATGCTTTAGCACACTATAGCAAAAGTAGAATTTCCCTCACTGTCCTTCCCTGTCCCTAGAAACAAGGATTATCACAGTGAAAGAAACTGACACTCTTCCTACCTATAGTTTTCTGTCCCTAGAAAAAATGTTTTTTTAAAGCTGATTGATGATCAATGCTTTAGCACACTATAGCACAAGTAGAATTTCCCTCACTGTCCTTCCCTGTCCCTAGAAACAAGGATTATCACAGTGAAAGAAACTGACACTCTTCCTACCTATAGTTTTCTGTCCCTAGAATTTTTTTTTTTTTAAAGCTGATTGATGATCAATGCTTTAGCACACTATAGCACAAGTAGAATTTCCCTCACTGTCCTTCCCTGTCCCTAGAAACAAGGATTATCACAGTGAAAGAAACTGACACTCTTCCTACCTATAGTTTTCGATCCCTAGAAAAAATGTTTTTTTAAAGCTGATTGATGATCAATGCTTTAGCACACTATAGCACAAGTAGAATTTCCCTCACTGTCCTTCCCTGTCCCTAGAAACAAGGATTATCACAGTGAAAGAAACTGACACTCTTCCTACCTATAGTTTTCTGTCCCTAGAAAAAATGTTTTTTTAAAGCTGATTGATGATCAGTGCTTTAGCACACTATAGCACAAGTAGAATTTCCCTCACTGTCCTTCCCTGTCCCTACAAACAAGGATTAGCACAGTGAAAGAAACTGACACTCTTCCTACCTATAGTTTTCTGTCCCTAGAAAAAATGTTTTTTTAAAGCTGATTGATGATCAATGCTTTAGCACACTATAGCACAAGTAGAATTTCCCTCACTGTCCTTCCCTGTCCCTACAAACAAGGATTATCACAGTGAAAGAAACTGACACTCTTCCTACCTATAGTTTTCTGTCCCTAGAAAAAATGTTTTTTTAAAGCTGATTGATGATCAATGCTTTAGCACACTATAGTACAAGGAGAATTTCCCTCACTGTCCTTCCCTGTCCCTAGAAACAAGGATTCGCACAGTAAAACACACTGACACTCTCCCTACCTATCCTTCTCTTTCCCTAAACTAAAGGAATCCAGGTTAAGCAAGAAAAAATAAATGTCACTGTCCCTGCCTATGCTTCTCTTTCCCTGCTCCGGAACACACTACACTAGGCCGCCGTGCTGACGGCCTTTTATAGTGTGGGGCGTGTACTAAACACCCTCAGCAATAATTGGCCACAGGCATCCTGCCTGTGGCCAATCATTGCTCTCCTCGCTGCCGGCGCTGTGATTGGCCAAGCATGCGGGGTCACAGTGCATGCTTGGCCAATCACAGCGCCTGGATGACACTGCGATGGCGTAGTGCATTGTGGGCCGTTCGCGTCACTCGAATTTGGCGCGAACGGCCCAAATCGTTCGATCTTCGTCGAACGATCGAACAGCCGATGTTCGAGTCGAACGTATGTTCGACTCGAACACCGAGCTCATCCCTACTCATGATCAAGCAGTGTAAGACCGTCAGACCACAGCAGGGCAGGAGTGACGGATGGACACCAGTGAGCAGGAGAAAGGAGCAGACTGGCACTGGAGATAGCAGACAGGCACCAGCTGGTAGCAGACATGCGGTGAGTGGAACCAATGGAATATAGGCAGAGGCTCGCAGCAGACATTAAAGCCGCTATGGGGACAGAAGCTGAGTCAGACAAACCATGTCATACACAGGCAGACGGATCAGGTGCAGGAGAAATGCCAGGATGCCGGCTGAGTCGGTAACAGATCAGTGGAGCAGCAGGAAAGGGGACAGGCATAAGCGTGGTCAGAGGCAAGCCAGGATCAATGCAGGCAGAGTTCAGGAGCAGTCAAGATAGGCCAGGTCGGTAACAGTAGTCAGATGCAGAGTAACAGGTTGCAGGTATGCTGTAGATAAGACCGCACTGAAGCATAGCACAGGCTCAGTTTAAATAGCCCGTTTGGCGCCAATGCGAGCAACAAATGCACGCATGAGCAACAGATGCGGACGTGCACGATTTCTATCAGCATGAACAGAAACATGAATTAGCCTATACCCAGGATGCTGTCTAGAAGAGCCATCATGTCTGCTGGAATGTCCTTCCTGACAGACAGAGCAGAATTACTTATTACTTATTAGCTATTACTTATTATCAAAGCACTACCTATGGAGCTTAAAAATTTAAATCTAGGAGATTATCTAATTGCCTGGGTTGTACTTCTTTACCATGCCTCGATAGCCCCCCTTAGGATTAAAAATGTTTTGTCTGACCCATTCAACCTACCGTACATAAAAACACTAGGCAAGGCTGACCAAATTTCTCCTCTTCTATTTGCCTTATCTATTGAGCCATTGAAGGCAGCTATTTGTGAGGACTCTGCTCTAATAGGTTTTAAAAGAGTAGAATCTGAAGAGAAAGTAGCTCTACGTGCAGACAACACCTTGTTGCTCTTAGGTGACACAGGTTCCTCACTTCAAAAACTGATGGAATTCATCACGATTTTCAGGTCTCACTTTACAATCAATTGCAATAAGTTTAATGTATTGCCGACTGATCCCCTTCCAGGGCTCCTTCCACTTGTCGCTTTCCAAATCAAAATAGTGGAATCCTTTGTCTATCTATATATTCTATCTATATATTCTATCCATATATTTATATCCACTCAGACATCTCTAAATATCACATGCCTTTACTTACCAAATTTAAATATAAATCTGCAAGTTGGTGTAAAACTCCACTCTCTGTAGTATAACAAGTAAATCTAATTAAAATGATATGGACCTTGACCCATTTTACCATGGATAGAGCTGTGATAATCCATTAGTGGAGAGATATTTACAATAACGCAGACTAGATGCTTCAGTTCGCAATGATAGGAGGTATAAAGGGCTAGTCTATTTCGAGAGGTACAGGTCTGGATCCTGATTTGTAATCATTTAACGCTACAAAAAAGTTTGGATGATTGTATGTTTATTTTCATATGCAAAAGTGCATCAATAGCTGCTTTATTGTACAACAGGTAAACTTATTTCTGTGTGCATACGTTGAACATTATGCATGATAGATAAACAGTGAAAGAGAATTGAATTTCATCTTTAATACATAGGCTATAGGGTTCCCCAGGGCTTGGAGTCTAGGCCCCAGCCTGCTTCTTCACCAGAGCCCCTGATGGTAGGGGTGGATTGCAGCAAGCTGGAACCAGGTAGCGGCCCCAGGTACACCCAGCTGTGGATGCGGAGACCACTCGCCTGTGCACAGTACAAGCAGCAGGAGACAACAGGAAATTCAGGAGGCAGGGTGGGCAGAAAACAAGCACAGATGGTATACGAAGCTGGGGTCAGTACATGGTTAGTCAGGCACAGGATACATGCGAACAGGCGACCCGGACCTCAGAGAACTGTGAAGATGCTCAGGCAATGTGAGATACACTGAGCATGTCTTATATAGGCAAGCAAACTAGGAGGCGGGCCAGGAAGTGATGGAAGGGAAGGAAATAAAAGCCTGAAGAATAGCAGGCGACACCCATAGGTGAGCACAGCCAAACCATACATGTGAAAGGAATCAGGGTAGAGAAGCACTGCTGCAAGGAGGTAAGAATACACAAGCAGGAAACTGCAGGCTAACTTATGACACTATGTATATGTGGCTATGAGGGTTTTGGCAAGTGGTCTGCACACTGCCTTGTTTATATTTTCCAACTGTAGCGCACCCACCTATCCCCCTCCTGCATTTAACTTGGCTCCTCGCAGGAGGAAGAAAGGCACACCGCACCACAAGCCCGTACCCTCCTGTGTAAAGAGGATGAGCGGTGTTATTTTTGGGTCTTGTCTGCAGCCAGAGTCAAAGTCCTCCTGAGAAGGATTCTCACCTCTACCGTGGGTAGAGACAAGTCCTTGACTTCCCCAGTAACGTAATTGTCCACACCAGCTGAAAGTCCAACTCAATATTTATTCTTAATTTGCAAAAAACATTCTCTTGAATAGAAGGAAGGTTGGAGCAAGGAAACAGGACAGCTTGAAGTGTGGAGGAGGTCCAGGCACAAACGTAGCTCAAACTCTTGACTTTTCGGTTTTTCTCAAACAGTTTTAGGCGCACAGTCTCTGCCAAAGACCGTGAGGTAGGTCTCTGCCACAGACCGGGTGGATAAAGTCACTGCCACTGACCTGGTGAACTAGGCCACTGCCACTGACCGGGGGAATAAGGTCACTGCCACTGACCTGGTGAACCTTAGTCTCTTCCTCCTTAGAACATGGCCCCTTTCAAGGAGAAGATGTCCCCCCCAGAGAGTCAACAGACCCTTCCTTCACCGTGACTTCCGCATCGGTCCCTCGGAATGAATCCTCCCTTCTCTGAGAGTGCGGGTCCCCTCGCAAGGCGGCACCCTGGACTCCTCAATCCTTAGCGGACCCCAGCCGAAGGTGCTGGGCCCCGGGCCTTCTCCGCATCCCCTGGGTCTTCATACCCAGGCGATCAGGACAGCAGGGTAGTACCTCATCGCAGGCTAAAGGTGCCTGAGACGGAACAGGAACACAGCCTCCGGGCCTAGGGCACCCGGAGATGAACCGCACTCACTCCCATGCTGAAGGTGCCTGGGCGTGGACCAGGAACGCAGCCTACGGGCCTAGGGCACCCTAAGATGAACCGCACTTACTCCCAGGCTGAAGGTGCCGATCAGGAGATGTCTGCCCCTTTTATATCCTCTTCCGGCATGCACAGCAGGTTCCCTGCCCCATTGTACGGCTGCCAAGAGGGGACACAAAAGGCATAGCACTACGCTTGTGGTTCAACCCCGGCCCAGAATGGCAGCGCCACCCACAGGCCACAGAGAACTCATCACCAACATTATCCCCTGAGGACAAAAAATGGTCCATAGCTACTAACAATCAAGGTATCTGAGCCTAATTACCACTCAGAGACTTCCCTTAAATTGACCACCCCGCTACACATTCCCCCTACTAATGGACACTGGTCCCCAGTGTCTGGAGCAAACCCATGCCTCCCGAACCTGAGTCAGCATAGGCCTATTCCAGAGACAACAAAAACAAAAACAAATTTAAAAACTGCTTGTTTGTGCCGGAACCTAACATGGGGGAAAGGAAGTTAAAAGCAGAAAAGAAAGAAGAACAGTAGAAACACAATGTACACATTACAGTCTCAAATGTCACATAACACATCTCCAATATTTACATTCCCTCCCCGTCTGCACTAGCTAAAACCACCCCATTCTCAGTATTTTGCTTGGTGTTCACCTGCAGAGGGAGAAAGCACATATAAAACATAACACATAACAGCAGAAGTGGAAAGATTCTTCCCGGTGGGAACAATCCCTCCCTTCCAAAAGTAAAACATTATCATTTTTTTTAGACAGCGCAACACCCCCACCTAGTGGACATGTCACCGTCAAGACATCTGTTCCAGCAACTTTTCTCTCGAGGGTAAATCTTCCTCTTTTCTTGACTGTGGCCCTGAACTATCTATACCCCAAAGTCCTTGTGTCTTTGTGGTGCTGAGAGAGGGGAGAAAAAAAACACAACTACTTCCGCTCTTCCAACAAGTAGAGTACCCAGCTGCAAGGGCAAAAAAAAAGGTTCTTGGGCTGCAGAGAGTACACTCCAGAAATAAAAGCAACACAAGGAGTCTGATCTCTCAAAGATAATATTGCGGATCCGGCAACACCAGTGGTTTCCAATGTTTGTCAAAAGTGTCAATGTGGTATTCAACATTGTCTGTGTCCTTTCGGCAAATAACCACCTTATCCGCATGTATGTGCAGACCAAGCATCCAGGCTTTCCTACAGTCTTTGTACCGCTTGGTAGCTGGTAGCTGTAGCAGAGCATGAATAGTACCTACGGGCCTGGGGTACCTTGATATGTGTCCAAACAAAGTCCGCATACCACCGGTGTCTATAGGCCTGCACTTCAAACAGAAGCTCCTTTGACAGGTACGGGTACTCCCACCCATATTCGCTGGCAACCTTCTGGTTAAATAACCTCTGCAAACGGGACAAAGGTGGCATGGTAAGACGATTTCCCATACCAGGCAAGACTATAGCGTCCGGGTGTCGAGGTACTTTCACTACCTCAGGACCAGACACAGGGGCCCGCAATGACACTCGTTCCATCCCAACCACGGATTCAGGTATCTCCAAGGGTGGAAGGGCAGGCAACGGGACAGATCCCTCCTCAGGCTCCGGGGCCTCCACCCGGGGTGTGCCCTCCCCAGTGGACATGGGTGGGTCCCTATTTCTACGGGACAAGGACAGGGGCATCTTATCCCAACCCTTCCGCTCAAACATCTCATCAATGGCGGCGTCGTCTCCTGGATCAGAGACCGACTTCAGGTCAGAGGTGTCACACTCCTCTGCAGGCAAGTAACTCTGGGTAGAGGATGAGTCACCGCCTCTAACCAGTTCAAGGGCCCAAGCATCCCCGACACTTCGAACCTCAGACAGAGTCTCTTTTCCCGGCTTACCTCGGCTTGTCGCTGAGCCAGGACGTCCGGAACCTTTTCCTTTGGATGCATCGGTTTCGAGTAAGCGCTGGGGCGTAACTTCACCACGGCCGCAGGAAGCCTTCACAAAACCAATATTCCTCTTGGGCGGTGGGAGTAAGGACTCTGTGGTGACCGAGGCAACATCCTCCGGTCTCTCCGACTCCGGTTCCTCAATCTCCGGAACATCTCTGATCACGACTTCCTCCGAAGTCTCAACAGTGCGTGTAGGGATGGCTGCAAAAGCTCTGGCTCCTTCCTCTGAAGTAGTGGCGCCTGTAAGGCAGTTTAGGCGGAAAGCCCGAGGCTTTTCTGTGGGTTGCTCCACCTCAAATAGAAACTCCTTACATTGCTCGCATCTGCTGAAGGGCTTGAGATGCACCACCAGTCCCGAGCAGCCGGGACAAACCACTCCGAGGGCCTCCACGTCTCTGCACACGTAGAGGGCAAAACGTCCCCGGGGCTTTAGACGAATCCCTGTATCGGTCATGGAAGCAGCAAACGAGGTCATATTCATGGTGGTAGTGGCCGGAATCCATGAGGCATGAGACGCCATGTTTCCCGCTTGCTGTTCCATTGCACACTGTCCTTTTTGCGCCAAAGTCCCCACATGCAACTCCTCACATGGCCAGACTCCTCCCATCTCCTGCACTGTTTGCGGACTTTCTCTATAGGCGTGCCCACGAACTACGCAGTCAGGGTTCTCCTCGTGGCGCAGTTCTCAATATGGCCGATCTCCACGGAACCTCACTGGGGAACAACGTTCAAACTCTGGGGGGGGTTTCTACACTTTCCATCCACAAATCCTGGACTCGAGTCCCCACGTGTAGCGCACCCACCTATCCCCCTCCTGCATTTAACTTGGCTCCTCGCAGGAGGAAGAAAGGCACACCGCACCACAAGCCCGTACCCTCCTGTGTAAAGAGGTTGAGCGGTGTTATTTTTGGGTCTTGTCTGCAGCCAGAGTCAAAGTCCTCCTGAGAATGATTCTCACCTCTACCGTGGGTAGAGACAAGTCCTTGACTTCCCCAGTAACGTAATTGTCCACACCAGCTGAAAGTCCAACTCAATATTTATTCTTACTTTGCAATAAACATTCTCTTGAATAGAAGAAAGGTTGGAACAAGGAAACAGGACAGCTTGAAGTGTGGAGGAGGTCCAGGCACAAACGTAGCTCAAACTCTTGACTGTTCGGTTTTTCTCAAACAGTTTTAGGCACAGGTCTCTGCCACAGACCGTGAGGTAGGTCTCTGCCACAGACCGGGTGGATAAAGTCACTGCCACCGACCTGGTGAACTAGGCCACTGCCACTGACCAGGTGAATAAGGTCACTGCCACTGACCTGGTGAACCTTAGACTCTTCCTCCTTAGAACATGGCCCCTTTTAAGGAGAAGATGTCCCCCCCAGAGAGTCAACAGACCCTTCCTTCACCATGACTTCCGCATCGGTCCCTCGGAATGAATCCTCCCTTCTCTGAGAGTGCGGGTCCCCTCGCAAGGCGGCTCCCTGGACTCCTCAATCCTTAGTGGACCCCAGCCGAATATGCTGGGCCCCGGGCCTTCTCCGCATCCCCTGGGTCTTCATACCCAGGCGATCAGGACAGCAGGGTAGTACCTCATCCCAGGCTAAAGTTGCCTGAGACGGAACAGGAACACAGCCTCCGGGCCTAGGGCACCCGGAGATGAACCACACTCACTCCCAGGCTGAAGGTGTCTGGGCGTGGACCAGGAATGCAGCCTCTGGGCCTAGGGCACCCGGAGATGAACCGCATTCACTTTCAGGCTGGGCGTGGACGCCGATCAGGAGATGTCTGCCCCTTTTATATCCTCTCCCGGCATGGACAGCAGGTTCCCCACCCCACTGTACAGCTGCCAAGAGGGGACACAAAAGGCTCAGCACTACGCTCGTGGTTCAACCCCGGCCCAGAATGGCAGCGCCACCCGCAGGCCACAGGGAACTCATCACCAGCGACTACTCTGTTTATGTGAGATGCAAGATCCCGAAGAAGCGGGTCATCCCGCAAAATGTGTTGACCTACAAAATATGATCTCTGAGTATTTTAAATTTATGTTCTTCCACTATTTGTACGCTGGATCAGTGATTGAATTGGTGTCTGACTATATATTTCAAATGTTATGAGATATGTTTTAAATACGTGAATAAACTTGTAATATTTTCGAAGGATTTTCTTTGTAGTAGCTGTGGTTATAATCATTGGAGGTATATGTAAAGTCCAACCACATACATAATTCTTCTGTGAGATACAAGCCATATTTTAGGCATCCTCTGCAACAAAAACAATATTTTTGGTGAGATACTCCCAAAGGGATTCAAGTCCCGCAATTTTCCTCATTAGAACCTTGCAAGTGCAACAGCTTATTGATAATGAAAAAGTCACTCCCATTCAGATTCACTTTGCACATTGGCATAGAAGAACAGCTTTTTCTTCAGAGCAGAAATCGGTAGGAATCTGCAACAAAGTTTCTTAAAATCCTTGTAATGTTTATTGATCACCCAGAGGGGATTTTTTCTCAACACAAGTGGAGTCACTCTTTAAGGCACCCCTCAGTCATGTTATTTAAACATTTGTTTTTTCAATGTTGCCCTTGAAGCTGAATAATGTTCCCTGCTGTACAGTATTTAAAAAAAGTATGCATTGGTATATTTTCCCGATGGCAGTGCCCAGCTTCACATGCCTTTTATCAACAGTAGTTTGCCTATTAGCAGTAAAAATGGCAAGAATCCACTAACAGGATAGGGATTTGCCGCTAACATTGGTTTAGCCAAATATCAAACAGGATACCACTCTTTTTTTCTCTATTGACTAGCCCTTTCATGACCAGGTGTTATTGATGCTTAGATGCCTGAGACAAATTTAGCATCATCAATATGCATTGGTTAACTTGAAAATAAATTTAAGATTTGACAAACTAAACAATTTGTACATTGCTTTTTACGGTCATTTAAGCCTTGTATTCAATAAACTGTTCTAATATATACCCTTCTATTTATTTTATTATTATTGTAAGCTGCCAAATGGATAATATCGTAACAATAAAATGCATTTTCTTTATTTTACACCAAAGTTTTTAATAATTCTTAAAGTTATTAAATAGTTTACAGACTGTATTGTACTGGGATAGATATGCAGTGATAGCTGGAGATAGCAGGTTTATTTGTAAACAAACTCTTGTAATATCAACTTAAGCCTCATGCCCACGGGCGTTTTTTCAGCCGCGTTTTTGTGCGTTTTTTACAGCTTAAAAACGCCTGTCCATGTTAGTCTATAGCTTCATGCCCACCTAGGCGTTTTTGAGCTGTAAAGAGCATAGGCGTTTGTAAGCTGTAAAAAAAAACCAGGACCAGTGCGTTCCTCAGCGTCAGAATTAGGCAGAAAAAAACGCGAGCGTCAAAAAACGCGCAAAAACGCGCACTAACGTTTAGCTCCGACGTTTTTTTTTTTTTGTTTTTTGTTTTCAAAAAAAAAATAAAAAATATTTACAATAATATGGACAGGCGTTTTTAAGCTGCAAAAAAACGCAGCTGTAAAAACGCCAGTGGGCATGAGGCCTGAGGGGTTGTAAAGGTTTGTTTTTTATTTTCTAAATAGGTTCCTTTAAGCTAGTGCATTGTTGATTCACTTATCTTTACCTTCTAAATGTTTTTTTTTCTTTGTTTTCTTTGTCTGAATTTCTCACTTCCTGTTCCTCCTCAGTAAGCTGTTCAGTAAGCTGTTCTGGCTGACTCAACACCACTCGGATGATGGTGTGAAGTTTAGTGAGGAGAGACAGGAAGTGAGGAATTCAGACAAAGAAAAAAAACATTTAGAAGGTAAATCAAAGGAAAAGGTAAGGGAACCAACAATGCACTAGCTTAAAGGAACCTATTTAGAAAATAAAAAACAAACCTTTACAACCCCTTTAATTGGTGGCCATGGGGAACACATGATCGGTAACCAATCAGTGAGGCTTTCAATAGGAGTATGTATATCTTTTTAGGTCCTTCTGTTTCATTATTTTGCAAATAGGAAAAAAACATGGTAACTGCAATTGCTGACCTCTTGCTGAAAATGCATCCTATGAAAGAAGCTTGTATTTTTTTTTCTTTAGGCTCCATATACACTAGCAAAGTGGTTCTCAACTCCTGTCCTCAGGACCCACTAACAGGCAAAGTTTGCAGGTTAATTGAAATACATCACAGGTGATGTCATTTGCTGCTCAGTGATTGCAGTATTCTAGTCTGCATCTCCCCAAAGTAATACTTAAAATATGGCCTGTTAGTGGGTCCTGAAGACATGAGTTGAGAACCACTGCACTAGCAGCTCCTAAACTTGAGTTTAGGAGCTTTTGGTATTTTTTTTCCAAAGCTCCTAAACTTAACTCCATAAAAGCCTATTTCTTCATGTACACATAGGCTTTTAGGATCATTTAAGAGCTGCTGCGGTTAGGGGAGGTTTAACCTCCCCTAATCTCCCTCTCCTGAATGCTGCAAAACACGCAAAATCACAATAAAATTGTGGCGCGATTTCGCCACGTTTTACGTTTTCCCGCAGCCAGCGGTCAACGTATGTACTACGTGTACATGAAGCCTAATAATACCAGCTTTCACCAGTAGGATGCCTGATACATATTTACTATAAATTTTATAGGAGCCAACTATGAAACCAAAGCACAATCTTATTGCATTTGTTTATGTGTAAAGAAGTTGTGGGTCAGAATTAATTTTGAAGTGATTGGTTTTGCAGGTAGGTCCAGTTCTTGAAGGAAGGACATGCATACCATCATTGTGAAGGATGTGTTTGCGTGTGTAAGGATTCCACTTTCATGGTGGCTAGGATGGTTTCTTCTGATATAGATCCAACAGCAGCAAGTTTGTTTAGAAGTATTGCATCCTGAACATAACTTGGTGTTTTCTGGACCAGAGATTTTGGGATGTTTACTACCCAGCCTGAGATATTTTCAGTTAGTGTCATAGTTCCTAAAATTATGGGTGTGCCTGGGTCATGGGCATCCGCAGATTTTTTTTCAGGGGGGGCATCATTTTAAGGTCACCCATGCTCCGCCCCTTTTTGACAATGTCATATTTACGGTCAGAGACGGATGCGGACATAGTACATATACACAGATACATTACACCCCCCATACACACAGATTACACCCTGATAAATTACACCCCCATACATTACACACACAATCATTAGTATGGAGAACTCCCCTCCAATCAATTTGCACTCTTCAGATGACAGAGAGAATTAAATGGATTACTAACCCCAGAAAAGAAAGGCAGATGAAAGGCTGCAACAACAGCTGCACATGCCAAGCAGCTTAGATGAGGCTGGGGCCCCATGCGGCAGGTGTTCTTGGGGCCCCTATCTAGAAGGGAGCGCTGGACCTCCCACACATGTCCAGGCAGAACACACAGCCGGCAGTCCGAGCCAAGGAGGAGGAGAGGAGGAGAGAGAAATCATCAGTGATCTGGTCGGCTGAGCATTAGCAGACGCTGTCCAGGCAGCAGGTGAAAGGTAACAGGCAAGCTGCAGGAGAGCTTTATATTTCCTGCCTCTGGCCGCACTGCCTCCCCTCAGCTCAGGGGCCGTAAACACCATCACTCCCTGACACATGTTGTGTATGTGATTCCCGGCCCTGGGACATGCAGCGCGGCGCCCCCAACTGATTGTGTGCACTTGCCTATAGGTAGCACCAACCCTGCTGGGGGGGGCACTTGACCCCCCTTGCCCCTACCTGCGGACGCCCATGGCCTTGGTTCCTCTCTTTGTAAACTTTGGGGAGCATGTTGAAGCAGCCCATTTCGGGTGGTAAATCTAGTATTTGTTCTCTAAAAATAGATGGGAACACCAAAACTGCATTTATAAAAAAAAAAAATCTTGTGGGGGTTGGTTTGATCCTCCTGCAGTCTATTGTAGTATTTGATGTTTTGACAGGTGTCTGTGTGCCTTCTGCATGTAGTCACTGGTGTCCATGATACCAATGGCACTTTCTTTGTCTGCTGCTTTTATAATAATATAATTGTTTTCCTTTCTTTCAGGATCTGGCAGCTAATGCTTCCTGTGGTGTAATATTATATTCCAGACTGTCCCTTTTATGTAGGATCTTGGCTATGAGCTCTTAATGTATTATTCAAATGTGGGTTTGGTCCCAGGTGTGCAGGAACAGGTAGATTTTTTTGTGGGATTGCAGGGCCCAATTTTGAGGCTCATTATGTTACTGACCTGGAATAAAATTGAATGCAGTGAAGTCTGAAAAGTATTGCAAGTTTGTTCCAGCTCAGTAACTTACTAGGTAGGAAAACTGGATTGGTAAGAATTCAGTGCTCTCAGCTTAAAATCAAAGTCATAGTCATTTCCCACATTTTCCATATTTCCTTTGCCTATAGATTCCCCAAACCTGGCTTCTCTTTCGTCATTGATTTAATAAAATTTGTGGACTTGGTGATAAGAGGATGCACCACAAGTGTGAAGATCTATGTATTTTGGCATGGAAGCATGACGAAGATGTGGATGCAGTCTCGTTCTACGTGTTAAATGTTGGACGTAAACCTAGTGTTCTCTAAAATTACACAGTTTATTTCCTCATTCCAAGTCCTAACTTAATTATGTTATTACATTTTCCCCTCTTGCAAACTCCATGAAAAGGAATTGAAGATTTTGTTTTGGTAGTGTCATCAAGGAGACTTTTGCAAGCCTCTTGTCTTACAAAATGACAATAATAAAACAGAGATGCCTAGAAGCAACATATTTTTTGAAACAAGACAATAAGCTGATTCCAGTGAAATAAAACTGTGCCGTAAGCTGGTGTCACCATAGTTAGTCCTCACAAGATGACACCAAACAGACAACAAAATGTACTTTGAAATGTTCTGAAGAACCTGAAACTTGCTATGAATCTTGAATGACCTCTTGTACAAAAAACTTTCTTCCTGGCAAAAAGTATGTACACAAAACCATGCTGCCACTGTGCAGTCATGTTTCTATATATTATACAGAATAAATACAAAACTGGTTTGGAGGCACTCACGGGTCTTGCAGAGGAGGAACTTCAAAAACAGCAGTGTATTTATCGTCAACGTTTCGATGAAGCTCAGTCCATCTTTTTCACGCGAATCTGTCTTGAGAAAGATGGACTGAGCTTCATTGAAACGTTAACAATAAAAATGCTGCTGTTTTTTTATCTTCCTCCTCTGCAAGACCCATGAGTGCATCTAAACCGGTTTTGGATTTACAGTATCTCACAAAAGTGAGTACACCCTCACATTTTATTATATCTTTTCATGTGACAACACTGAAAAAATTACACTTTGCTACAATGTAAAGTAGTGAGTGTACAGCTTGTATAACAATGTAAATTTGCTGTCCCCTCAAAATAACTCAACACACAGCCATTAATGTCTAAACTGCTGGCAACAAAAGTGAGTACACCCCTAAGTGAAAATGTCCAAATTGGGCCCAAAGTGTCAATATTTTGTGTGGCCACCATTATTTTCCAGCACTGCCTTAACGCTCTTGGGCATGGAGTTCACCAGAGCTTCACATGTTGCCACTGGAGTCCTCTTCCACTCCTCCATGATGACATCATGGGGTTGGTGGATGTTAGAGACCTTGCGCTCCTCTACCTTTCGTTTGAGAATGCTCCACAGATGCTCAATAGGGCTTAGGTCTGGAGACATGCTTGGCCAGTCCATCATCTTTACCCTCAGCTTCTTTTGCAAGGCAGTGGTCATCTTAGAGGTGTGTTTGGGGTCGTTATTATGTTGGAATACTGCCCTGCGGCCCAGTCTCAGAAGGAAGGGGATCATGCTCTGCTTCAGTATGTCACAGTACACGTTGGCATTCCTGGTTCCGTCATTGAACTGTAGCTCCCCAGTGCCGGCAGCACTCATGCAGCCCCAGACCATGACACTCTCACCACAATGCTTGACTGTAGGCAAGACACACTTTGTACTCTTTGTACTCCTCACCTGGTTGTCGCCACACATGCTTGACACCATCTGAACCAAATACGTTTATCTTGGTCTCATCAGACCACAGGACATGGTTCCAGTAATCCATGTCCTTAGTATGCTTGTCTTGAGCAAACTGTTTGTGGGCTTTCTTGTGCATCATCTTTAGAAGAGGCTTCCTTCTGGGACGACAGCCATGCAGACCAATTTGATGCAGTGTGCGGCATATGGTCTGAGCATACGTCTCTTTCCGAAAGACAATCTCTGGATATGACGCTAAGCACGTGCACTCAACTTCTTTGGTCGAACCATGGCAAAGCCTGTTCTGAGTGTTAAACCGGTGTATGGTCTTGGCCACCATGCTGCAGCTCAGTTTCAGGGTCTTGGCAATCTTCTTATAGCCTAGGCCATCTTTATGTAGAAAAATTCTTTTTTTCAGATCCTCAGAGAGTGCTTTGCCTTGAGGTGCCATGTTGAACTTCCAGTGACCAGTATGAGAGAGTGAGAGCAATAACACCAAGTTTAAACACCTGCTCCCCATTCGCACTTGAGACCTTGTAACACTAATGAGCCACATGACACCGGGGAGGGAAAATGGCTAATTGGGCCAAATTTGGACATTTTCACAATTCACTTTTGTTGCCAGTGGTTTAGACATCAATGGCTGTGTGTTGAGTTATTTTAGAGGGGACAGCAAATTGACACTGTTATACAAGCTGTACACTCACTACTTTACATTGTAGCAAAGTGTCATTTCTTCAGTGTTGTCACATGAAAAGATTTAATAAAATATTTCCTTTTGTGAGATACTGTATATGGATTTTTTTGTAGGTGAGCACCTGGGCATTTACTTAAAGCATAGAGTGCTGTGGTTACTGATGGAACTATTATACAATATATATATATATATATATATATATATATATATATATATATATATATATAGCCATGGTCAAAAATATTGGCATCCCTGCATTTCTGTCAGATAATGCACCACTTCACCCAGAAAATTGTTGCAATTACAAATTTTTAGATATTCTTATGTTCATTTCTTTTGTTTGTATTGGTATGACACAAAAAGGAGAGACACAAAAGGCCAAATCTGACGCATTACACGCAAAACTCCAAAAATGGACTGGACAAAATTAATGGCACCTTCTCAAAATTGTTAG
The DNA here is from genome assembly GCA_029206835.1 of Rana muscosa. Taxonomy (NCBI): domain Eukaryota; kingdom Metazoa; phylum Chordata; class Amphibia; order Anura; family Ranidae; genus Rana; species Rana muscosa. Next base: position 40,668,802 of record JARGYO010005626.1, read on the forward strand.
AAATAATTGCATTCCAAATTTGTGATGCTCCTGTCATTTGTAATTAAACTTATCTGTATCAATTAACAGGTGCTGAAAATATAGGAATCACACCGGCAACCAGTTAAAATGGTGAAAAATTTACTCGACCTTGTGCCACATGGAGAAAGGAAAGAATTGTCTGAGGATTTTTTAATAAAAATTGTGGAAAAGCATGAACAATCTCAAGGTTACAAGTCCATCTCCAGAGATCTTAATATTTCTGTGTCCACGGTGCGCAACATTGTCAAGTTTACAGCCCATGGCACTGTAGCTAATCTCCCTGGACGCGGACGGAGGAGAACAATTGACCAAAGATTGCAACAAAGAATTGTTTGAATTGGTGGATGAAGAACCTCTATCAACTTCCGGAAGGATAATGTGTTTTGAGGGACTTGCTCTCTTCATCAGAGCCAAAGGACCTGTGGCTAAGAGCTGCTCTTAAATATCATTTATGGCAAAACAGGTTCCTATCATAAGCCCCTCCCACTTACTATGTGGGCAGTGACAAATGCTATAATTAGCCAATCGAGCTTTTTCTGCCTGTGGCCAATGAGCCACAACTATATATAAAAATGAATACAAATTAATAGACTTGTGCACAACGGAAAAATTTGTTCCGTTTCGGTTCGTTTCTTTCCGGTCCTGTTGATTCGTAATCATTCGTAATTTTGCTAGACGGGATTTTTCGTGTTCGGACTCATTCGTATTTTTGCAAGCGACATTTTTCGTTGAATTTTTTGTTGCTTTATAATTCGTACTTTCGGTAGAGTACGTTGTTTTTCGTTGATTCTGGACACAACTCCTACTTTCGTAACTTTTTTTGGGTTCGTTGATTCATAATTTTCCGTGTCTCTCTCACAACGACGCTGCCTATTATGCCTAATGTGCTTCGAATGGATTTGTACTTTTCTAAATACATAGCGGTTATTTGTAACGATTCGAAATCTCGTATTTTACTTTCGTTTTTTACATGCGGCTATAGGCTCCGCCCCTGTACACCATTTTGAGAGGGTTCAGCACGGTGAGGGAGAAGCAGAGAGCAGAGCAGAGTGTTATTGTGCTTCGAATGGATTCGAAATCTCGTATTTTACTTTCGTTTTTTACATGCGGCTATAACCTCCGCCCCTGTACACCATTTTGAGAGGGAGTTCAGCACGGTGTGGGAGAAGCAGAGAGCAGAGCAGAGTGAGTGTTATTGTGCTTCGTATGGATTCGTACATTCGTAACTTTTTCATAACGAATTATGCCGAAGACATTCGGGCATTCGCTATTTGCGGTATAATTTATTTCGGATTCGGTCTTATTCGTAATTGCTTTGTTCGGAAATTCGAATGCTTCCGAATGTCCGAAAGTTGCTAAATTCGGACGAATTTCAATTCGTTACGAAACGAATTGCACAAGCCTACAAATTAATAAGGCAAGATGAATGTCCATTGGTATTGACCAGGAATGTACTCACATATGCCCCTTAATATACAAAATAGGTGATGATGACATAACCCAATATACACTCCTGGATAGCTGTATATTCGTGTAATATGTATTAAAGCAGCAAAGCATAGGGCCATGCTTCTTGGAGAGAACACTGAAGCCGACAGACAGGAAGTGCGGCTCGACGATGTGTTCCAACTATGCTATCCAGTGAGGCAATCACGTTACTTCCAGAAATGGTCACATGGTGCGCTTCATGCTAAATAGCATAGCGCTTCTCCCTAAGAGCAATGGTAATAACTGGCATAAAAAAAAGGAATATAGGGAACCATGTATGAAACAGTATCACTAAAATGTGGAGACATTGGATGATGTTGGCCTCAGTCACCCTATGTCTATAGAATTCAGATTTACATAAAAACTGAAATTAATATTAGTGTAAATACATAAATATATTAAATGGACAAAAACTTGTAAAAAAAAAAAGACTATATATATATATATATATATATATATATATATATATATAAGGCTAAAGATAAAAATGCATAGAAATGTATAAATATACATTTATATAAAAATTCATATGCAAAGGTAAATTTAAAAATATACACACTCACACATGCAACACACATATAAACATATATGCATATACAGTATATACACGTGGAACCTGTAATGAACTTCTTCCAAACTTCAGAATGCTCTAAAGCCAAATATAAAAAATAATAACTATTCCAATTGCTTTTTATGTATTCATTATTAAGGACACTCATTTGGGACTAACCAACTAATTCTAAAGGTAGGGAATGAGAAATTCATATATATCAAAATAGTGAAAAAACTATAGTAATGTAATAAATAAAAATAAACAAGTAAAGGAATAAAAAGATTCATAGTAAATTCCTCCTGTCGCACTAAAGAGCGACCTGTATAAATTCTCATAGTAATTATCTTCACACCATGAGTAAAATATGCTCATAATGGCTATAGTGATGTAACACTGCATCCAAATATTTGTGAAAAGGGTCAAATTAAAGACTACCTTATACTTGTGGGTGGGGGGCTAAAGCCCTACATGGTAAACATACTTAGGTGATGACCTAAAAAGTGTAGTAGTGATGTGAGATGCCTTTCTGGGTGTTAAATGAAATTATTACGGATCTTCCAAGCAAATACCTGTAAAATCATGGTCCAAAGTGGGTTTGAAACTGACTACATGCAACACCCCTGTGTATGTGCGCATGCTAAAATGCCACATGCCAGTATATGTACGTCTGGAGTCTATACCATACAATAGATGTAAAAAAATGGCGTATACACAGATGTCAAATGTTGTAATAGTATGTGAGAAGGGGACACCTTATACTTAGGATTTTAGCTGGGAGAGCCTCACCACTAGGAGTCAGGATTCAATGTACTACCCCATATACCTCCAAATCTTCATTTAATCCTTTTGGGGCCAGGCTGAGCCTGATGAAGAAGCACGCATGCTTCGAACGCGCGCACCCTCCCGCTGACCCCATGACCCGGAAGTGATCGTTACTGCTATGTTCCAGGGAAGCTGTTCCCCGTCACCGCTGTTGTGAACGTGTGGTTCCGCTCAACGCCGAGGACACCTAGAGATATCATCTCTCCCCAGCATCCGGAAATACAGCACCTCCTTCCTGGGAAGAGCGGACGATTTATACTCTCATCCAGATAAGCTTTCCCCATTTATTCGTTTGTGAGTGTTTACTTGCATCTGGTTTTAATTCCAATAAATTTACATTGACTGCTACGCTCAGTAGTCGCTGCTTTGTGTTTCCCTTTGTGCTATTTCAGATCTCTTCTATCTGTCAGCTGGCAGCCTTCTCTGCGGATGAGCTATGTTGTAGAAACTTATGGACTTATATCAAAACAAGGATGTATATATACGGCCTTCAATACACCACTCAGCGCCTAGGACCAAGCAGCTACAACTATACTGACAGTGGACGTGCTATCATATAATATGAACGGTACAGAGATCAATAAAATCAAGGTACTAGCACAATACAAGAATTCTCTAATGACAAACACTGAGAACTCCAAAAATGAGCAGCTGTTTAAAAATAAATTGATATAAAAAGAATAGTATAAAAACATAAAACAGTGATGAACTGTGTCAGTGATATACTAAAACAGCGCTAGTGTTGGTATATATCAGATGGCCAACACCACCTAGAAAGTGAAAAACAGTTTCAGGCAGATGATTTTAAAGTGCAGAGTGTCTGATAATGTCCATAGATGATCTTGGAAGTAAACAGCATGCACCTTCACCGAAAACTCCAGGTCCACCAGGACAGGACAGAGGGCCTCTGTCATCTCCTAGGCTGATGTTGAGTGCCGAGGTTTATTCAGGTTCTGGTTTATCCACCTCTATTAAGGCTTATATTTGAGCTTGCTCTGGTGAGTTTAAACCCCTGAGGGGGAGTGTGTTTTCACTGGGTGGACCTGGAGTTTTCGGTGAAGGTGCATGCTGTTTACTTCCAAGATCATCTATGGACATTATCAGACACTCTGCACTTTAAAATCATCTGCCTGAAACTGTTTTTCACTTTCTAGGTGGTGTTGGCCATCTGATATATACCAACACTAGCGCTGTTTTAGTATATCACTGACACAGTTTATCACTGTTTTATGTTTTTATACTATTCTTTTTATGGACTTATATGTTATGGACTACAAACGTCTATCATTCCTCATATCATTTTGTCATTTTCCCTCTGTCCCTATATTAGTCTTATCCACCTACCTGTATCTGGAGTGCGCTTGGTTAACCCCTTGTGTTCAGGAGGGCAGCAAAGTGTGGTATTTCTGTTCACTTTAACATTGGAACCAGAGTGTTACATAGAAGAATTATAATTGTAGAGCTAGTCTGTTGGAAAGACTAATTGAAGGCACCACATACCTTTTACTAGATAAAACATGGAAAAGGAGAATTGGGACTTTTCAAGCGCATACAAAGACAATATTTAGAAAAATAGAAACTGTATTAATTAAAAATTCATAGGTGAGAACATAAAAATAGATCAGTAACAAATACCAACAAAAGTGCAATTGTATCTCTACATGTTTCGCCCTTTACGGCTTCTTCAGGAGATTCTGTTACAATAGACACTGTGTATGTAAACTGATCACTAAAATAGAAAAATATATATCAGAAATAACTATTTGGGAAAAACAAACAATAGAATTTTTTTTTAAAAAAAACTATTCGGTACAATTATATAATGGACTGTAGACAATAAACAATAAGTATGTTCTGATCACGGTACCAACCTTTAAAGATTTGAAGTTACAATCATCAATAAGTGTGGAGAAGCATATGAGACCATTTGGAAGCATCATAGAGAAGGGTAATAGACTGGGAACCCATGTGGTTTTTCTTGGATCCCTGTTTTTGTTTTTCTTAAGTGATTGGGCTTTCTTGCTCATATTTTTTTCATCTTCGCAACATTTGGTTTCCTCCCCTTTACGGCTACCATAGGAGTCCATACTGCTCTAGTGGAAGTGGATGGATTACTCTATGCGATGCCTCACTTCTTCCTTTGCTTCCTGTGGCCGCCGTGATGTCATTTCCGGCACGCTTGGATAGAGGAAGGTGTCATTTCCTGTGCGACTGGTTTCTTGTTAATCCAGGCAATTGTGTGTCCTCAGACCGTTTTTGGCTGGAAATTTTTGGCACCAAAAGTTCTGGAGGGGGGGTATACGAGGAAGTAACTTTCATTCACTGTCAGGTTTGGTCCACAGAAGGAAGCAACTTATGCAGCGCTCCAGTGAACAATAGGTAATCAGTAGTATAGATCGGGCTGTCTTCATCTATATTCAAGACTTTTTATATTGAAGCATAGCTCTTGTTTTTCTTTCTAAGGGAAGTCCGGAATACTTTGAAAATGTTTCTGGTACAAAAGTTTATTTTCCCCTCGTCTGCAAACGGAGCACTTGAAATCTTTTGGTAATTCCAAGATTTAATGTAAAACAGCAGTGCAGCGCAAAACATCTAAAAACACATCTAAAATGGTAGAATCGATATCTTTATGAGAAAACAGTCCATGCTTTTCATATTAATTCTTCAAAAACAGGGGATCAGCATACACCAGCAAGTGTCCAAAGTGAAAATAGATGGTACTTCAAGTGACTTTCGTGACAACCTCCACCAGTGGTAGTTATAGCAGCTCACCTCAGCTAATGGACCCCTGAATATATCAGTCAGGTCTTTAGAGCGGTTCCCTCAATGGGATGATCAAGCCAGGAACTCTGGGTCAGGAGGATATTAAGCCAGTACTTTGCTTAGAGCATGAGTGATCTCATCAATCGACTCCAACAGGGCATATACACGGAAAAGTAAAAACAAAATCTAGTGCTCTCCGTTTGAATGAAATTTATTGTAAAAGGGTAAAATGATGCACTTACAAGCAAGGCACTGTTCCACAGTGCCAGGGGTTCACAGCGTGTAAACAATCTGTACTCCACGAGACAGTGTGTAGGACGCGGGTGACATCACGATCATCGATCATGTGTTCTGTACGCGTTACGTCCCAAAGGGGCTGGACTTCTTCAGCTGTGACGGAATGACGTGAGGCAGTGTGTAGTTATGTTTACTTATGCTGCCCAGCTCTGCCCTATTGCCGTGTACAGATGACTCACCTGCAGACCCTGTGTTTACATGTACATAACCTGCATTGATATGTAAATAGAGGTGGCATTCATATGTATATCATGCCCACCTGAGGTCATATTCACCATCACTTCTGCTGAATGCTGCCCACTGGGGAGATAAAGGAGCATGCTTGAAAGTCTTGCCTACAACTGTGGTCATTAAGCTTAACATCAGCCTGTTCTGCAAAGGTAAGCAAATTGCCCCTTACATAATCTAGGTAATATTAGGTAATCGCTGATCTGATTTAGTAAACTGATATTGAGTCTAGCTGCTATTTATTGTATGTCTCAGAGCAGGTGGAGAAATTGCATGGAAGAGGGGGTGGGGGTCACAAGAAAATGTTTGCCCAGGGTCCAATCAATATTAAAGATGATCATGGCTACATCTAACACTAATCCCCCCACCTCCCACCCCAAGACTGATAATGCTGCTGTCCAAAGGTGCCCTGTGTGCTCCTTCATCCAGAATGGGGGTACTCTATAACAGGAGGTGTGCTGCTAGCCAGATCACCAGGTGAAAATAGAGGGGGAAAAAGACCTAAAAAAAGAAAAGGAATGCAGCCACCACATCAAAATGACTGGTAAGCGGCAATATATTTTATTTTTGTAAAGCAATCAACCACAGCGCAAAACAGTGATTATTGAATTCATCCATTAAAAATGCACTCCTTTCTTATACCAAAATATATACAGTATATGTATATTAAATAAATCAAAATCAAAAAAAGTTCATGCAACATTAAATAGTCCCATAAATTTTCAAAGCATAATTGATATTCTTCCTCCAATTTGCTCTGTGTATAAAATAATAACGATAAAGTACTAAAGTGCTCCAAACAGTCACATGCTGTGAAAAGTGATCCACACACCCCCTTGTGCCCTTAATTTGAGGTACAGATAACATACAAGTTCATAGGACAGTGATGGCGTACCTTGGCACTCCATATGTTTTAGAACTACATTTCCCATGATGCTCAACTACACTGCAGACTGCATGAGCCTCATGGGAAATGTAGTTCCAAAACATCTGGGGTGCCAAGGTTTGCCATCACTGTAGGATAACAAACTCATAAGGAATAGAGAATTTCAATAAATGAACATCAATTTCATGGAAATTATTTCTACACCTGTGTAGTATTTAGCATTGTTAACTGAGCATTTTGGATGAGGAAATAATTTTTTAGGTAAAATAACTAAGGCTATAAAAATACAGGTACATTGAGGTAAATTCACCATTTTGTTTTGCTTTTTTTTTTTATTGTGAGACGCTACTAAAAAGGAAATAGTTGCTTCTTGTAACCTTAAGATTTTTTTAAACATTTTTCCTTCTCTAAAAACTTGAGAACAAGGAACACCTTGACCCATAGATAACATGGCACGTGTATCCCCTCACATTGCTGGTCAGATGGAGGAAAAAACAAAGTCAGAAGTCCCCAGGAGGGATTATGCCCCAGTATCTGTGGTCACTAAGAAGAAATATGCTCTAATTCTGTGTTCAGTGGGAGAAAAAAATATCCCACTATGAGTGGGAGAAAAAAATGGCCCAGTGTCTGTGATCAGAAATGATTCACTTCTATGGCGGACAGCTTGGCCCAGCATCTGCTCAAACATGCTAGCACATTACTAAAATCACTGACTATTATTTGGTTCATTATGTTGAAAGATAGTGTCTTTGATCAATCTTGAAATAATTTTTAGTTATTAAACACGTTGAACCATTTATCTTGTTTTATCTAACTTTTCATTTCTAGTTTAAGTCTGATTGGTAGCTTTGATGATGTAACTCCACAGATCCTAGAGTTCTGCCGCGTACACACGACCATTTTTCATGACGAAAAAAATGCCATTTTTTAGATTGGTCGTGAAAAACGGTCGTGTGTATGCTCCATAGCAGTTTTCTCAACGAGAAAACTGCCCGCAAAAAAACTAGAACCTGCTCTATTTTTTCTCGTCGTTCTTTTTCTCGTCGCGAAAACCGCTTGTGTGTATGCTTTTCCGAGGGGAAAAAAACGTGCATGCTCAGAATCAAGTATGAGACGAGAGCGCTCGTTCTGGTAAAACTAGCGTTTGTAATGGAGATAGCACATTCGTCACGCTGTAACGAACTGAAAAGCACGAGGCTGAAAAGCGTGAATCGTCTCTCACCAAACTTTACTAACACAAGATCAGCAACAGCAGCCCAAAGGGTGGCGCTATTTAAATGGAACTTCCCCTTTATAGTGCCATCGTACGCATTGTACGTCACCGCGCTTTGCTTGAGTGGTTTTATTCATGAACGTGTGTATGCAAGGCAGGCTTGAGAGGAATCACGACGAGAAAAACGTTGGTTTTTTGCATGACAGGAAAAACGGTCGTGTGTACGCGGCATAAGACTATTACAAACCATGACAATAGGAATGGGACATGTGAAGAAAAATAGAGGATACCTTACACTTGTTAAACAGGAACAGTACATCTAAAAGTTTAGCTTCACCCTTTCCCACCTGTTTTTCTTTCTTACTGACCAGAGAAAACAAGACTTAAAAAAAAAAATAGGATTCATTTTACACAAAATTGTTCTGGCATTTAACAGGTATTCTAGAATAAATGAAACAAGAAATGATCATAATTATTATATAAACCTCTACATCATTTTAAAATTATTATTATTATCATACAGGATTTATATAGCGCTAACAGTTTGCGCAGCGCCTTTACAAAATACAATAGTTCCAATACAATTTGATACACGATCAGAGGGCCCTGTTCGTTAGAGCTTACAATCTAAGTTGACCAATTTTATAAAGTAAACAACTTCTGTGAAATATATAACCACTCTTAGTGGTTTGCTTTTTTTATGGACCATTTCCTAGTTTGTTTAATATGCAATGTAAACATCATAATCATAGTTCAAAACGGTATTACAATATAATTCAATAATACTTCCATGCTGCCATCTAGTGGATTATGCAGGAAAAGTATGGCTTTAAGGAGATTTAAAGGACGTGTACTTCTTCAGCGAAATTCGGGATTGGCCCTTCTTGTCCTCTGCAATAAAAAAATAGGGTACACTGGATGTTCAGGGACTCTACAGCTGAATTCAGTGCTGAACCTCTCACCTTTTAGACAGCAGATCACAGTGAGTCAAGTCCAACACATGCCCTCTCTGTAGACAGGAATTGCCGTAGAAGATAATAGGGCCTAACTGTTTTATGCACCAAAATAATAACAGGACTACCATTATCTTCTATAATGTTAAGAAATTAATACTTTTCCTTCTTGAAATGATGGTGGCCCCATTCACACTTACTTTCTATGTATTCTATTTGTAATGTATACTTTGTATACTCATACTTTTGTATATACTTAGATTTGTTAGCAGCCAACAAACATTCTTTAACCACTTCCCGCCCAGTCAATAGCATATTGACGTCCGGGAAGTGGTTGTGTTATCCACACTGGACGTCATATGACGTCCTGCAGGATAACAGCCGCCGCGCGCCCGGGGGGCGCGCATCGCGGCGATCGGTGGAGCGGTGTGTCAGTCTGACACACCGCTACACTGATCTCGGTAAAAAGCCTCCGGCGGAGGCTTTTTACCACGTGATCAGCCGTGTCCAATCATGGCTGATCAGGATGTAAACAGGAAGAGCCGTTGATCGGCTCTTCCTCACTCGCGTCTGACAGACGCGAGTAGAGGAGAGCCGATCGGCGGCTCTCCTGACAGGGGAGGTTTGCGCTGATTGTTTATCAGCGCAGCCCCCCCTCGGATACCCACACTGGACCACCAGGGAAGCCCCCCAGGACCACCAGGGAACCCCAAAGCATGTGGATGGCCAGGTAAGTACCCCATGGCCATCCACATGTAAAATTTCTCAAAAAACATATGCCAATCAGTGCCCACAAATGGGCACTGACTGGCACACCACAATGTGCAATGCCCAGCAATGCCACCTACCAGTGTCAACAGTGTCACCTACAAGTGTCAACAGTGCCACCTACCAGTGTCCATTTAGTGCCACCTATCAGTGCCCATAAGTGCCCACCTATCAGTGCCCGTCTGTGCCACCTATCAGTGCCACCCATAAGCGCTCATCAGTGCCGCCTATAAGTGCCCATCAGTGCCGCCTATGAGTGCCCATCAGTGCCGCCTATGAGTGCCCATCAGTGCCGCCTATGAGTGCCCATCAGTGCCACATATCAGTGCCGCCTATCAGTGCCCATCAGTGCCACCTCATCGGTGCCCATCAGTGTCGCCTTATCAGTGCCCGTCAGTACCGCCTTATCAGTGCCCGTCATTGATAAAACTTAGTTTTTTTCAAAATGTTCGCTCTTTTTTTATTTGTTGTGCAAAAAATAAAAAAATCGCAGAGGCGATCAAATACCACCGAAAGAAAGCTCTATTTGTGGGAACAAAATGATAAAAAAATTGTTTGGGTACAATGTTGCATGACCGCGCAATTGTCATTCAAATTGCGACAGCGCTGAAAGCTCAAAATTGGCTTGGGCAGGAAAGTGTAAAAGTGCATGGTATTGAAGTGGTTAAGGGCCGTTCATACCAGTGGTCAGATGTATAAAGCGCACCCACTGGTGTTATGTAGGGGCAGTGCAATGCATTGTTACAATGTATCCCACTGTTTGCCTTTTTTTTTCCCCCTTAAACTTGTTCTAACATTACATCTCATTCATTTCTCTAAATTGCAGCATGTTGCGGCATTGTGCAGTAAAAATGCAGCATTTGGAAGCCTTAGGCCTCAGGGTAACCCTATTCTGATGTAACACCAGGAAAGGCTCCTTATAGGATAAGGCCACTAACTCTAAGACCCCTTTCACACTGGGTCATTTTGCAGGCGCTATTGCGCTAAAAATAGCGCCTGCAAACCGACCTGAAACAGCCGCTGCTGTGTCTCAAGTGTAAAAGCCTTGAGGGCGGTGCGCTAGCAGGACGGTAAAAAAAGTCCTGCTAGCAGCATCTTTGGAGCGGTGAAGGAACGGTGTGTATACCGCTCCTGCCCATTGAAATCAATGGGCACCGCGGCTATACTGCCAAAAAAGCAGCTCTGCAGAGGTGCTTTGCAGTGGTTTTTAACCCTTTCTCGCCGCGAGCGGGGGTAAAACCACACTGATAGCGGCCGAATAGCGCTGCAAAATTGACGGTAAAGTGCCGCACCTCCCGCCCCAGTGTGAAAGGGGCCTAAGAACTGCCAGAGATAGCAACAAGAATGGCTGCCTTGCAAGTGAGGTCAGATAAGGGAATATCCCTGTTAGGTTTAAAGAGCAAATTTTGAAGGGCCGATAGAAGCAGGTTGAGATCCCGTGGTGTCATTAGGGAGTGGGAGAGATCAGTGGTGTCTGAAACAGAAGGGTCAGAGCCAAGATGTGTCCCTTAATGGCGCTCAAAGCCAGATGCTGCTCCAGGCCCGAATGAGGAACAAAGGTTAGGATGTATCCCATGGAGTACTTCCTAGGATGGGATTTCCTAGATTCACACCAAGGATATTAAGCCTTCCTGGTGTAAAGGTAGATTTTGCAAAATGTCAACCTTATTTTTCTTCTTTTTTTTCCAAACAAGTTTTATTTGGTAATGAACAACACATACAGAATCGATGTTACCAACATCCCATAATCAAAGACTATTATGGCAGATGAATGGCATTCCCCCTGATCATATGTCAGCTTATAACAACAAACATTTGAGTTGCATATTTGAATGTACATAATGTTGGAACAAGAGACTATAGGCCAGGTCTGTAAGGTCCTTAACTTAGGACGTTTATAACATACCAATACAAAACTGGTTATTTAAAGCTTATAGGCTTGTAAAACATCCTGCGTATTAGAGGGAGTAGGGGGCAGGGGAGGGGGTAGAGGAGATATACGGGGTTGACAGCTTCTCCGACCAGGAATGAGAGCATACATATTGTTGTCTTTGGAGGGGTCTTCTGCAATAGGGCGATTTAAGGTTAAATTCAACTTTGGCCAATGTTGTCCTCCTAGTGGTAGGGAGTTCCTGGGTTTAGAGACGCTCTCTGACGGAATACGAGGGTCCAGGGAGAGGGGAGAAGAGACAAAAAAAATTTTAAAATAAGTTTAAGCTGTAGGCAGGGAGTGGAATGAGAATGGAGAACCTGTGTCTAGAGCGCGGGGGGGGGGGAATATTCCCCGGAGTCAGGAGAGAAAATGGTAAAGTCTCACAGAAAGCCGATCAACAGCTTATTTTTCTTTATCTGAGATGTGTCCTTGGCCAGGAAGGCGGTAATCAATGTCTACAACAGTCTAACGAAGGAATGTTTTGAGGGTATGAGTGTGTGGTCTGAATCAAAATATGGTGTAGAAAGTGTTTTCTTTTTCAAGCGAGGTGTGTTTCAGGATGCATTTGTATTGTCGACATGGATCTGCGAGTGTTAGACATCGTTCATGTATCTGTTCGAAAATGGAGCCAGCAGGCCCATGTTAAGTTATATTTTCTGGGGATTCCTTAGCTATGTGTATCAGTTCCTCCATCTCTGCTACTTTGTTAATGCATGTGAACCATTCTGTTAAAGAAGGCATACATGGAGAGTTCCAGTGCACTGGTATGCATGACTTGGCTGCGTTTACCATGTGCTTTGCCAGTGATTTGTGATAACCTTTGAGAGGTAGTGAGGAGTAGTGTAGCAGGTATTGTGCTGGCGAGTACTCTAGGCTATCAGTTGTGACCTGGAGGCTGGTTGAGTGCACTTCAGACCAGAAAGGTTGTAGAAGTGGGCAGTCCCACCATATATGCAAAATCGTGATGGGTAAATGGCTAGAAGACAATCTGCAACTCCATACATGCTCTTTAATAAGTCCAAATTTATTGTAACTCCATAAAAGATGAATATATACAGGAGATGTCAATGCGTTATAGCCATAACAGCCTTGATAGCAGCTGAGCAACTGCACATCCTGCATCTGACAGCTCAAGGGGATCTCTACATAATCTGGGGTGGTTGCACCTTTTTTTCTATTGAATAAAGACCTGTGGCTTTGTGTAACAAAAAGACAGGCTTGATCCACCGGCAACTTGTCAATTTTTGGGCAATTTTGAGACATTTTTCCAAGACACGGATTTTATTTACAGTGAATTTTCATTTGAGAACACATTCCAATTAACTATGTGCTCCTCTACACTCTACAGGACAATGGAAATTTAGCTAAAAATCATTTAGAAGTTTGCATATCCATGGCAAAAGCCTATATTTATTTAATTTTGTGCAACCCACTTTAATAACAGAACAACAAATAAGATCTGTAATAGATGAGTTGAGTCTTTTTGTTGTAATAAAATAAAAAAAAGACACCAATATGATTTTATTGCTTTATTTTACACAACATATTTCAAAATGTAATTTACAGGCTGCTTCCAGAGAAGGCAGCAGTAACAGGCAATGCATATTCTGGTGACTGGAAAAGAAAGTATGATTACAACAGTTATTATCACTATTTAGATGGTGCACAATTAATAGCTGCAATAGTAAAAGGCCAATGTGCCCTGCTGCTAAGGAGAGTGCCTTATTATTCACAAGACACCTCTCCATCTACTGAAAGATGTTACAGACTTGGGAAACATTTGCCTAATGTAGTTTATAAAGGGAACTCACATTGAAGGAAACTTCTGGGTTTTGGTCGATAAACATTTGACCCAAGTCAGACACAAAGACCAATAGTAGTTTGTGTGCTAGTATATGGGCTTTTCGAAGCAACATTACATTAATAGAAGCCGTTAACTCATTTTGTAACTGGATTTTCCAATAAAAATAATACTGACCTTAGATCTGCTGGTCATTTTGGGACAGCAGTCAATAATAAATTACATGAGCAAACTAGTCACTGTGGGCTAAAGCTGAAGGCTTTTGATTGAACTGACTAACAAATGATTTAACCATAGACTAATCCTAAATTGTAATCACTGCAAAAAATACCAAGAATTTGATGGTTACAACAGGCAGCTCATGCTGTTTTCAGCTCCAAAATATTTAAATGAGCCAGCTAGGCGGTTTAAAACAGCAACACTGTTTTTCTCATCAGTATGCATTTGCCTTTTAACAGGAGTGCATCTTGCTCGGTCTACATGTAAGACAGAGAGGCCATGAAATGTGATAGGTGAATGAGCAGAAAAGGAGCTTCGTAGCAGGTGCAATTTAAAATGACTGACTCCCCCACCAAAAAAATTCTAAATTAATTGCAGTCAGTTAGCAGTATCCTCTGAACACTTCTGCTATGGAAAAACCCTGGTTTATTCTGAGCAGCAATATTCCAAATATTCCTGACCACTCCCTCTCCCTACACACACACACACACACACACACACACCCTACTGGCCCTACAATGGGCAGACATAATGGGAATGGGCAGAAGTACCACCTTTAGGTACCGAAAATCAATACTTGACAGCAGTTTTGTTTTCTTGGTCACTTAGTTGCTTCAGTTTTTAACCTGCTGTTAAAAAAAAAAAAAAGAAGTCTTGTATATATGCGGAAAATAGAAAGAAACTTTTGGACAGCCGCACTCCAAAAACTGTTCTGTGGCTTGGATTTTTGTGATTTTCCAATAAAGGAACAGTTTTTGGAGTGCGGCTGTCCAAAAGTTTCTTTCTATTTTCCGCATTATTATATGCATCGCCTGCACCCGTGGCTTGGGATAGAAGTGAAAAGATCAATCGAGTACACCTGAGCGGTAACTTTTCTTTCAAGTCTTGTATATAGCTTGAGCCTAGGATTCAGGGTCCTTCACAGGTACAAAGGAACGTATTTAAAGATGAATGCAGGTATTTGTAGGCACTAAATGATACCTGTACTTTCCTATTACTGTCCACTTTGTGGACATGACAAGCTCACTTTATTAAGAATAGTTCAATAAGGAATAGTTTCAAGAAATTATCAGAAGACATTTAAAACCAACATGGGAGAGAGCAATCTTTTCCAACAAGAAGCTGACTTCCTGACCAGTATTCCCATAGACGAAAACTAATTGTCATTATCTTACCTCCACTATAGGCTGATATAAAATTGCCAACTTTGGCAGTTTGTCTAACTGCCAAACTCTTCTTTGTTCTCTTTTGTACAGATGTAGAATTTTCAGCGTACGTAGAAGTGACTTTTACATATTTGTTTTTATATAAATTAATGTAACTAGTAGTACATGAAATGGAAGTAGAATACGGAGTACATATACCCCAGATGTTATGCACTTGCAGTCATCACAGAGGTATCAAAGTAGGGATGGGCTCCGGCGTGTTTGGATCCTAATCCAAACACACCTGAACTGTCTTGCTAAGAAGCGGTCACTGCACACTGCCAATCATAAGCAGCTGCACATGTACAAATGGAGTGCCACTGCAGGGCAAGGAATGCCTCAGCCTCTTATGACTGGCAAAGTGCAGTATCAGCTTCCTAACAGGATACCTCAATTGGGTTCAGGCTAGGATCCAAACATGCCTGAGCCTATTCCTGATCCAACAGTGATTGCAGCAAAGGTGCATGGACCTGCATGTTTAGACTGGTGTATCTGGAAACACACCAAAATAGTTAGTTAGTCTGCTTGTATTTGCCTAGAGCAGAGATAAGAAGGAAATTTCTAACTGGTCTACAGCGAAGCAAGTCTCATCAAAGGGTAACCAACAGATTTAACCAGTCAGGTTTGCCAACATGTAAAGGACAAGATGAAAATACCATGACAGCAATTGGAATATTAGTGAAATGGAAACTTAACGTTCATAATTAGGTCTTCGACGTGAAAATCTGTACACCCTATAGCACCTATTCAATACTTTAAAAAGCTTCACAATAATGCATGTACCAGTGCCATTAATTTTGAAAGGCACACCAACACTCTAAACAAGTGCACACCTGCTTTTCAGCGCACCACAGCATGCAGTAATGTACTAACATGTAGTGCAGTGTGCGGCGTTGGCAAAAATGTACACAGGTTCATTTTAGGTCCCCATGAGAGCCCAATAAACTGAATAAGCTGCCTTAAAGCAATGAATGTTAATGCATCACATTGGACCAGATAGGTCTGGATGGGCCCTAATCCTATTTTCGGTTAGATGCTGTAAGATGTGTGATATTACCTTCTATGAGCCTGAAAAGTCTCCTCTAATCCCTTCTCTGCTTTAGTTTCTGTTACTGTAGCCCAAATGTTTTCAAAGCTTACCCAAGCTCCATCAACTGCTAGTCCAGCGTGCCCTCAGTAGTCAGTAAGTG